>VXAU01011327.1:5395296-5636779 GCA_013399695.1 Formicarius rufipectus
CTCCCCACGGGAGACCACCCCCTCCATGCGGGACCACCTCCCTCCCGTGCGGGACCACCCCCCTCTGTGCCGGAGCATCCCCTCCCCACGCGGGACCGCCCTGGCACACACACGAGACCACCACCCTCCCGTGCGGGACCACCCTATGTACACACACGGGACCACCCCGTCCCCACGCAGGACCACCCCTCCTACCCACGGGACCTCACCCACGCGGGACGATCCCTCTCCCATGCGGGATCCCCCAGCCCACGCGGGGTTCGCTCCCAAGGGGGGGCGCTGCGGGGTCCGCCCGGCGCGGGGAGCTTGGCCGGGTCGGCAGCGCCCTCCGCCCGCTGACCCCCGGGACACGGGGCAGGGATGGGGCTGTGGGTGCACGGGGCTGGGCACCCGTGGGTGTTCTGGGGGTGTTCCCAGTGCTGGACACCCATCAGTGTTCTGGAGGTGCTCCTGGCACTGGGCACCAGTGGATGTTCTGGGGATTCTCCAAGTGCTGGGCACCCGTGGGTGTTCTCGGGGTGCTCCCAGTGCTGGGCACCCGTGGGTGTTTTGTGGGTGGTCATGTCACTAGGCACCCATGGGTGTTCTAGGGGTGCTCCTGGCACTGGGCACCCATGGGTTTTCCGTGGATGCTCCCAGTGTAGGACATCTGTGGGTGTTCTGGGGGTGCTCCCAGCGCTGGGCACCCGTGGGTGCTCCCTCAGGTGCTCCCACCTGCAGAGGGCTCTGGCCAGGGCCAGGTCCCTTCGCCATCCGGGGTGTCTCAGCACCCTGAGGGGTCCCTGACAGGGGCCGGGGGGGATCCCAGGGCTGGGCACAAACACAAAGGTCGGTGCAGTTCAGGTGAAAGCCCCGGCACCTCCTGAGGCCCCACCAGGGCAGGAGAGCAGGGTGGGTACGTCACACTCAGGCTCCCTCTGCTCCCCGAATTCCCACAGCACGTGGATTTAGGGGGAGACAGGAACACCCATCAGGTGCTTCTGCACCCTCGGGGGCATTCACTGGAGCTTCCAAGAGTTTTGGTCCCTAAGACACATGGAGACAACTTCCCCTGCCCCCTTAATTCTTTTCAGGTTTGAGTTATTTTGTTTGGTTTTGTTTGTTTTTAACTTTTTGTTCGCTTTTTTTCCCCCCTCACAGCTTCTGTTAACACCTTGAGGGTTTAAAAGTGATGTGGAGCTGAAAGAATGGATTATATTCTATATGTTCAACAATAATTAATATAAAACCTCTCAAAAGTGGCTTTTCTGATACTGCGCAGCTTAACCCCAGAGTTGGCCGTGGAGCCGAGTTCTTCATACATTTTTCGTCTCTTGTTTTGACGTTTGTCTCTCTCTAATGAAACTGTTGGGTTGAACAGGATTGATTTGCATCCCTCTCCGCTCTGAAGCACCACCAAGAGCCGCTGTGCTGTGGCCGCTGTCACTGGCCATGTGCAAAGCACAGCCCCGCAGCTCCAGCAGGGAGGGACACTCCACGGGCAGACCCCTACCTGACCTCTGTCTTCAGCATCCTACCACGAACTCATGCTTTTGAAAATGTCCACCTAACTGATCTCACTGAAATTATTTGACAGCCCTCCCTCTACGAACACCAGAAATTTTTATAAGCAATATGAATGTATTTATTGGTGCAAGCAAATGCTTAGTTTGAAAGATAAAATGGGATAACACTACTATAAAATGCTCATTTTTCCCACTTTTGCCTGTCATAACTCACCCAGGAGTGAACAGCTCTGCTTGAATTGGTTGGAATTGCACAGCCCCCTGGTACCTGTGAGCAACACCTGTAAAACCCTGCCAGAGCACACCAGGGGGCTTGGCTTTGTCTCCAGTTCAGGCAGGGGGAAACACAGGGCCAAGAGGGGCCACAGCAGTGGGGCAGTGATCCCAGCACTGGGATGAGAGGACATGACACACTCTGGTTTGAAAGGTGCAGCACAGGACCTGGATCAGGTAGTTTAGGGCCAGGGTGGCAAACTTAGGGTTCTCTTCTCTCGTTTCATGCTACCTTGATTTGTGATTTTGAACCCTCAGCTACTGCTTCCCAAATCAGAAAACTGCAGATACCTCTGGCTGGTTTTCAGTTTCCTCTCCTCCCTGGCTGCACAGAAAGGTGCTGCACCTCTGAAAGATTGTTTATTATAAAGAATTGTGTGTTAAATGCTGCTTTAACACGGTGGGTTTTGTTAACAATTGAATTGTTAACAATTGTCCCAAACTGTGGAACACGATATAATATGCTGGGACACTTGCAGACATTGGGTGGGGAGGGAAGGCAAATGACAGAGTCCCCTCATATTTTAACCTCTCCATCTGGGATCTGCTCCTCTGGTGCAAGTTGGAAAGATCCAAGCTCTAGATGTAAGCAGAGCTGCAGTTCAGTGTAGTCTGGGCTCAGCAAGTAGCAGCTATTGTTCTCCCGAGTCATGGCTTAAATCCAAATGCTACACACTGAGTATGGTATTTGTATCAGTGACGTTTTCAGTCTCAACATGCAAGATGAGAAAGTCACTGTTTTAAATGGTTACTCCTTTGGGAAGGGGAAATTGAGAAGATGGACTTCTGAGCAGAGCAGTAGTGAGATGGCACCCTATCCTCGGTGATAAATGGGAGCATTAACAAGGCTTGGTCGAGAGGAACCCTACAGATTTATGGCTTCCTGTCTCCACCAGCAGATGCCATTATGGCTGACAGAACAGAATGCCTTTCAAGAGGGGACTGGGCTGGGATTATGGAGAAGGGGAAAAAAGCCAGCAGGGTCTGGTGTCCATTTTTATCCACGGGTCAGAATTGGCTGATAGGTTTGAATAGAGCTGAGACTACACGGCGTGTGTGCTCCCTGCTCCTGTTATTTATAACTAAGTTGGTGAAGGTCATTTAGCATCTCTTTTAGCACAGGAAGAACCCATAATATTTACTGAAAGCATTTTTGCACTCTTGAAAATTAGAGATAATAAAATGAACAGATAGCACTGGAGGCTTCCTTGGCTTATCCCATGGAATAATCTTGATGGGTGCTTAACGTTTACTTTGGAAACGCAGCAAATTATTCTGAAGCTATATTGAATTTTATCTATTTTTATTACATTGCAGAATAATATTTCTCTTTCCTGACAAAATGTTATGACCAGTAATAGCAGTGGCAGTTATGCATGTTCAAAAAAGAGTAATCAAATCTTACGCTTCAGGGGATGAGCTGAATTCCCCACTGGGATCCAGAAGGAATTTTTCCCCCTCACATATAGCAGTGTACAATCAAGTAGGTATATTCTTAGAGGTTTTTCAGTGTCTTGGTGAAGTGCAGATTGCATGGAACAACAGGGTGATCTGGGATTGTGAAAATCCTCCCTTGCTACAACTTTGGGGTGGTTTGGGTCTGATTTTTCAAAATAAAGTGTGTGATCTGTTGTGCGTCACAGTAAAGTCTCCAGACATTTTTGTGCACAATGAAGGGCCAAATGTGCTTTGTGTACCTGACTTTGATAACAGTTCCCATCACGAGTAGTCACAACAAGCTCAGCTGTGTTACTTGAAGTGTTTTATCTTCCTTATTTTTGTTGCCTGTCTTTCTTTCAGTGCTATGCTGATAATTAAATGTGGGGATTTTTTTCTTTCCTTTTTTTTCCCCCCATAAGTTCTGTATATGTAGGTGCACCACTCATCCTGAATGGAATTCGCAGTGTTGCTGACCCCTTTCACGCTTTGCCTACCACTTTAGAGAAGGAAAAAGGGGAAATTCTGACAAGTTCTACAAACAAAAATGGAGTTAAAAGTTATTTGAATTTCATAAATAAAACAATTTCAATACATAGTGATATTGCCAGTTAATGACTTTGTCAGCTTCAGTGTTTACTTCCTTCTTATTCAGAATTACTGGGAGAAACAAATATTTAAAAAAGAACAGAGCTTAGAGTGATTTTGAAAGAATCAACCTGATGGACAGACTGAGGATTCCTGAAGAACACCGAGTGTGTTGGGAAGTGATCTGCAGTTCTCTCTGCCCAGTGAAAGCATTTCCTGTGCTTGTTCCTTTGAGGCTCATTTGACCAACACGGTGCAGACCCAACAATTCCTTCAACCAGCTCCTTTAGTGGCTTTGCCATAGAGAAATTTGTCCCACTGCTGAAAGCTTTGGGAAAACCTGTTTCCTTTTATGGTGTTCTCAGATAAAATGGAGAACGGTTTGTTTCCTTCCCCCTTGCAGCAGTTTTTGATGTGCTTGCAGACGTTTTCCGTCTCCTCACCAAACCACCCCAGTTCCTTCAGTCATTGCTTGTCTGTCGTGTTCTCTGGGCCTGGCCCTCAGTTCTGGCTGGACAACACATGTTTCAAAGTGCAACACCAGGAACTGTATGTTGTGTTGTGTTTGAAATCTCCCCAGCACTGAGTGGGGTTATTTCATGTGTCTAACATATGACACTCCTGTTTACATGTCCCAGTTTGACATACGCCCTTTTTGCAACAGCATGACACTGTTGCCTCATGTACAGCTTCTGATTCACTGCAGCCCCAGCTGCTTTCTTGCAGAACTGCTTTGTAATCAGTTGTCCCCATCCTATATTTGAAGAGTTGATTATGCATCAGTGACAACTTTGCACTGATTCATCTCGAATTGCATCCTATTTTTTCAGACTGTTCCTTCAATTTGTCAGGATCATTCTGTATTACAATGCTGCCTTCAAAGGCTGTTCCCCCAGTTTGGTACCATCTGCAGAGATCCTGCAACATGTTTTCTGTTCCACCTTCTAAGACATTAATTAAAGTATTGGATATTGCTGGGCCCGGGATACACTCCGGACATTATTCCTGCCTGACAATGGGCCATGAAGGTGTCATTTTGGAGTATGATTTTCCTACCTCTACCAGCCCCTGCAATGTCATTTGGAGGACATGCCACCCAGACAACCAGTGACAGGACAAGAGGGAATGGCCTCAGGCTGTGCCAGGGTAGGGGCAGGTGGGACATCAGGAGGAATTTCCCCATGGAGAGGGTGGGCAGGCACTGGAAGGGGAGGTTTGGAGTGCCCAGCCCTGGAGGTGCCCAAGGCAGGACTGGATGTGGCACTCAGAGCTCTGGGCTGGGGACAAGGTGGGCTCTGTGATCTCTGAGATATTTTCCGACCTGAATGATTCTGAGATTCTGTATCCTGTAGCTCACTTATGTGAGACTGTCATGTGGGACTGGCAGAAGCTCAGAGAAGATACATGACTGGCCTGTGAACCAAGTCTGTCACACTGTCCCGGAATCAGATTAATTAGGGTGAACATAGTTTATCCTCATGGAACCAGATTAGGTAGGTTTGACATAATTTATCCAGAATAAACCCATGTTGTCTGTTGTTCATCTCCAAAACCCCCATTCAAGGTTCTTATGGATACTTTGATGATTTTATTCCAGCACTTTCCTCCGAACAGCAGGTGAGACGACCCAGTGGTCTCTTCCCACCCTTCCATCTCAAAGACAGCTGCTGTGCTTGCCCTGGTCTGAGTGTCCTGGAAACCCCTGGGCCTCCACAAGAAGTCAGGGGTGGTCACTGGTCGTTCTGAGCTTCTTCTAGGACATGTTTAATAGCCTGACCTTATCTCTGTGCTGTCTAATTGCTCTTGAAGCTCTTCCTCCTGCAGCCAGAGCTCACACCCCTCTGCCCCTGGCCTTGATTATTTTGGCAATCTGATCACAGCTGATTCCTGGAGCGAAGATGAAAGTAAAAAAGGCTTTCTTAGGGTGATCTGTCAAAGGCTTTCTCTCTTTGCTGAGTGACAGATGTAATCTTTCCTGGGTCTTTTCCTGCATAGAGAAGCCACTTACCAAACTCTTCTTATTATGTTCCTTCCAGTTGTATCTCATTTTGTGACTTCCTCTTTGCAATTTTTTCCCTGTTGTGTCCATGATCACTGTAAGGAACTAAGATCACTCTTTGCTGCACATTTTTCACAATTAGACAGATACTCATTTGTTTATAGAATATATATCTAGGATTTTGGGGGGTAAAAATACTCCTTGCCATGCAATAGAAGAATCTTGTTACCTACAAAGGGGTAGAACAGCAGCATTAAGGCAAAATCCTTTTCCCCCCTTTCAGGCATTTCTCTGCCCACAGATCAGTTACTCCAGTTTGGAGGGGAGGTTGAATTTCCCCTCCTGGGCTGAAATCCTGATTTTGCTGATGATTTCTCCTTTGAGTCACAGCAGGCAGCACTTCCAGAGCCCCTTGCCTTCCAAACATCAGCTTAAGGATTCACCCCTTGGCTGCAAAGCAGGCATTTGAGTCTGAACTCCCATCTGACTGCAGAAGACCCTTTTGGGGCCCAGTAACAAGGATTTCAAGGAGTGCAGTGGGTTGCACAGCACCTTCTCCAGCCACATCTGTGGTCCATCTCCCCCCACCCCGATGTCATCAGCTGACGTCTCCCCCACGACCTCAGCCAGGGCTCTCACCGTGCATTTTTTAACCATGACATCCTATCCCAGAACGTGGGACTCAGCCTTGCCGCCCCACTGCAGCCGGGAACAGCCTGGAAGCTTTTAGTTTAGGCACTGAATTGCCTTCCTTTAAATCACAACAAATCTCCAGGTTAAAAACCCTGCCATAAACACAGCACTTTCCCCAAAATAAGCACAGCGACTCTGTAATACCATTCCCCCCCCCCCAAAAAAAAAACCCAGCAAAAGCAGCTGATTAAATTGGTTTGATCTAAAAGTTGTTTGTGCTGCAATGCAAAAACTCTTACTTTCTTCAGTGGATATTAAGTCCCTAACAGCAAGCACTTGGACTAGTGCATTTATTTTCTTTTTAAAAAAATAGCAACATCGTTAAAATATTTTAAAATAATAACAATTAGCTGGGACTGGGCAGGAAATGGACTTTAGCCTTTAAAGAGTCCTTGGAAAGAGACCTAATTTAAAAACAAAAACTGAGAAACTGCCATTCTTAGGGGGGGGGAAAAACCAACGTGAAGAAATCAGGGTTCTTCCAACACTTTACTCTTAAAATACCAAGTTCCATTGAAAAATATGTTTTAATAGGTTCTTAAAAATAAGCTTTGAATGTTCAAATTGTAAAAGGGACATTTTATTCAATATCTCTGTAGCTGCTGAGCATCTTTCTGCAAAGTAGAAGTTTGGTGACAATATCAAGGGGGTTTTGGAGGGAATCAAAATACGAGTGTGAGCTGCTCTGACTGGGCAGGAGGGGAGGGCAAGCACGAGGAGAGGACTGATTCTAAGGAATCCTCTGCCCATCTGAATTCCACACTTGGAAGTTCTTGGCTGCTTGTTGCTCTGTGAGGAGCTCAGAGTTGGGGGATTGCATCTTCTGGAGGAGGCACAGAAAGTTCCTCTGTCAGAAAGTGGAGCATCTTCCCTGTGCTGGGAGCACAAAGGGGAGGGGGGAGGTGAGGACAGTCACAGACAGGTGAGGACATCCTGGGGGCCTTGGGGGCTCTAAGTCCTCTCCCTCTTTAAAGATCCAGCAGGCAGCCAAATACAGGGAGCACAAAACTGTGCAACATGTATTACAGAGCTGACAGAACCTGATAAAAATCTACAGGAAACTTTGGGTTGGGAGCTGTTTGTCCTGAGCAGGAGGCAAGGCAAAGGTAGAGATGTTTGGCACTAAAATGTCCTCTAAAATGACAAATTTCCTTTAAAAATAGGCAAATACACCTCTCTGTCTGGGTAATTTCATTTTGAAACCCCCAGTCACCACAGTGGGCTGGATCCTACCCATTATGCCACAACTGCACTGGTTGTGCAGTGAAAGCCCATTCTGTCCTCTGTTGGCATGATTATTTCTTATTATTTATAGTTGCAGAATAAAACTCTGCTGATAATGGGAATAACTGCTGCACCTGTAAAATAATATGGGACCTAAAGTGATAGTGGCTCTTTCTAGAGCCTCTGGTAGTGGTTGGAGAAAAGGGAAGGCACTAAATGCCTTCAGAATCTGTAATTCCCTGAATTGCCACTTGTCCCGTGTCTCCTCCCCAAGTGACATTGGGGTTTTTTAAATGTCAAAAGAAGATAAGTGGACAAACAGAGTTTACATGTACCACCCACATTTGTTTAATAAACAATGCTGAGAAAGTTTGACTGAAATTCTAAAACCACTAAAAGGGACAAAATGCTTAATTCTTAATCATCAAAATGCTTTAATTAAAATGTAGTTTTCATACATTGATAAGGGACTAAGTCCTTGTACAGCAAAAAGCAAAAAAATTCCATGTGAAAACTAAGGGAAAACAATTTTTTAGTTTGTTTTGGTTTGGTTTTGTTTGGTTTTGGTTTTGTTTTTTGTTTTTCTTTTGGTTTTTTGTTTTTTGGTTTTTTTTTTTACTCCAGAAGAACTTTCAGGTGTGTCTGGATGTTCAGGAGAACATTTGTCCTCTGGGCCCAGAGACTGAGCTTGCAGTGCTGGGTGGGACTCTGCCCCTGCACAGGTGTTGCCAGTGATGCTGCAGAGCCCTGAGGAGCTGCAGCTGGGGCAGGGCAAGGCAGGGGCACTACTTAGGAGGGCTGCCAGGGCACCTGGGCTGGGCCAGCTCAGTTTGGGTGGTGTGAGGATGTCTCTCGTCTTCAAGTGCAGCTCCTGCCTCGAACCTGTTCTTCTTTTGGGTAAGTGGTTATCAGAGTTATATTTTCTTATGCTTTTTGTGTGGTCTGGTTTGGATTTGCTCTGAGGAAGGGCTTTTCTGAAGGAAACAATCTCTTTTTCTCTCTCCATGTGAGGAGAGAATCTTGGGTTTGCAGCTTTACCTGCAGGCTCAGGTGCCGAACTCAAAGGGCTTCACCAAAGCTGGTGCTCCTTCTTGCTGTTGTCTCTGTGACCAGTGAACAATCTCCTTTAGTTTCACTGAAGTGGGGTTTTATCAGTGAATCACAAACACTTGAGAAGTTGGAAAGAATGTTCTCTATAAATGGCTGGGAGCTACAAAAGAAGCTGATTGGGAATACTGAAGTTATGTGGAAGTCTAAAATATGAAGAGTGAAAGCTGTGAGGCAAAGTAGGCAACATCCTAATTGGAAGTGTGGGAAGAAGTAGGGTGTTCAGAAACAAGCCTTGTTCAACAATAGTAGTTGGGTTTGTGTTAAAAATGCCCCAAAGAAGGGTGATAATAAACCTAGAAAAGTGGTATTTTGGGGGTCTGAAGGCTAACAGTGCAGGGGAATAATGCTGTGTTTGTGCTTATTCAGGAAAAATGCTGTGTGGTGCTCTTTCTCTGAGTAAAGCCAAGTTCTAGGAGTCTTTAATGGTCATCCCCGGTGAGAATGTTCTGTCCTTTGTTCCTAAATGATGAGGCATTTCTGAAGCACCTGTGGCAAAGCCCCTTCCCTGTGCTGCCTCTGGGCTGTTCCTGAGGGGACTGAGGGAGTTCTGCAACCTCTGCCTTGTGGGGTTGGGTTGCTCACACAGGGGCTGCCCCAGTCCTGGATTAGCTTATGGGAACTGGGCAGACTGAGCCTTGTCACCTGGTACCTGTGGGGAACCTCTTCGGCTGTGTCACCTGTTCCTGCCTGGGGAAGGCGTTCAGGTTGGCTTACAGGGCTTTCCCTAAAAGAAAAACCAGGATACTCAATGGGGACATGGAATTCTGGGTTTGTGGAGCAATATTACGAAAGGAGCCATCCAACCGTTTTCATGAGAATGGAGTGACACTTTCACAGTCCTTTTAATATAAATGTAATAGCAAATACAGGTGGGGGGAAAAAAAAAGAAAAGCCCACCTGTCAAAATATAGTTCTGTTTGGTTACCTCTGTCCATGGGACAATTTTAGTAACCTGCCAATCAATGGGCTGCTAAATAGCCTCTCCAAAGCACAATCTGCTATTTCAGACGACATCAGTGTGTCAATCATTTATTGAATCAAAGCCAAATTTGAAGCAAAGCAAGCCCAGTTTGTCAATCACTTCTCAGTATTCTCTCCACTAACCACCTGACAGCTTTTAACTTTTCACTTTTATATTCCATGCAGCTAGTTAAGATTCTTTCATTTTTAATTGGGCTTCTTTTATGATTGGTAGCTAAGCAACTAATATGTTGTTTTATATGGTAATAATGGGCCTAAACTTGAGAGCTTTCTTGACCATTCCTATTTGTTGTTGGGAAATTATTTTCCTTCAAGTTGCTAAATAGCAGATGTAGCAGAAACAGTTATTTAATTATGGGTTGTCCTGTTGTTTCTATCTATAAACACTTTTGGCACTGTTTAAAAATAAATACTGCATGCGCTGGCAAATATATACTGAGTGATTTTAACTCCTGATAGAGTCCTTTGGAATTTCACTGCTCACTTACAGGGAAAACTGGGTGCAAAAACGAAAGGATTGCCAAAAAAGCAGTTTGGAAAAATATTAGCGGAGGATAGAGCTAGAAATCTCTGTTTCAGCATCTCACTAGGCTTTAATCCAACCTGATCAGCTTTCAGTCTTAATTTAGGTACAATTAAATTTCTGAGGCCAAGTACAGTGCTGTGAGCCCCTATCTCTCAAATCAAGCCAGAAGCCCCTCCTGAAAAAACTCCTCTTGTTTTTGTGTGTTTTGAATTAGGATTTTCTGTACCTGAGCTGTGAAACTTTCGGGTGAGAGGTGGGTCCCCCTGAGGTGGCCCTGGTGTGGTTTGTGTCCCCACTGTGCACGGGGTGGTCGGGGCTTTCCTGGCTGTAAAATGATCTTACAGGAGTAAATGCTCTTGCCTTTCCTTCTGAAGGCTGTCTTCAGCAAAGCCAATATGTTGTTCTCAGACAGAAAGAATCAACTTTCTGTCCTTTCCATGAAAGGAAGTTTGGGAAAAGAACTATTTCTGTGTTACATAAAATTCTATTTTGGGCTCAAAAGAGTTTTCTGCATTTAATTCTTTTGCATATCTGTTTGATGGGCTTCTGGCTGTCTTTTGACAGACTGCTGTCATCTGGTTTGATCCAAAACTGTGAAGCTCCAGATGTGCCCAAGAACTTGGGAGAACATGGCTATAGTTTTGCAAAAAGCTGTGGTAGGTTTTGAGGCAATCTGACACCAAATGCACTTCCCAGTCCTATTTGAATTTTACATGGGTTTTCTTTTTACCAAAGACTCAGGAAAAGAGACTGACAGGGCATGGGGATTGATAGTGAAGAGGTCAGTGGGGGTTTTGGGGGGTGTGGAGTGTTGCAGATAGCCAGACCAGTGCTAAATGTAGGTGCCTTCCCCACTGAGAGGCTGAGGGAGGTTCTGGAGTGCTCTGGGAAATACACTGGAATTATGACTAAGTGCCCCTCTCTTAGGATGAAGATCCTGACAGGCTGGATAATTAAAATTAACCAAAAGCTGTAAAGCAGGTACTCCTCTGAAACTCCATGAAAACAGCAAATTTGCTCTCAAATGAGTTCTTAAATGCTGAAAAACATAGTTTTGATTGCTTGTCTCTTGGTAGGATTTCTGATGCCTTCCGTTGAAATCCATGGCATTAACTAATAATGAATTATTGGAGATAATTAATTGGAGATCCAGGAGTGGAATCTCCTGTCCAATGATATTCTACAAACTAGGTGTCATTCTGACTGCACAAGTGAGCAAGACTGATTTTTTTAAGGACAGCTTTGTGCTCTTTATATAACTAGATATTAACCCAAGTTTTTAAGAAAGGTGCTTTGATCCCGGGCTGCCTCCATAGGTTGGCACAGATTGTTCATCTTGGCTCCAGGGTGTTCAGGCCTGGCTGAACATGATGCTGAGCTCTTGGAGTTGAGGCTCTGAATGGAGGAGAAACCCACACAGCACCTGGTCTGTGAATTGGCATCAGCCCCTCAGTGGAGGGATTGAGATACACGGGGCTGTAAATGTTATACAAATAGAGAAGGACAGGGTCAGGAAAGCCAGAAATGCTTGCGGGGGGCTTTTTCAGCTGCTCCACTTTGGTTGTTCACATAAAAATGATGCTGAGAAATGTCAGTGTGAAAATGTGTTGTTACTCCTGCCCTGTAGGTGCAATTGGAGACCCCTTGGACCAGAGTATATTTTTAAGTGCATTCAAGCATATAAATTGTACAGTGGCAGTTCTTGGATGAAACCTGTTGGTCAAGAGCAGCTCCAAAGCCTGGTTGATATTCCCAGCTGGGTAGAAATGTTGGAGCAAAGCCTCTTTGTCTGTGTAGTGATGAGGTGATTTGCTCAGCCTGCAGAGCATCCCCTGCAGGTCAGGGACTTGCTTTAGTGTCCTTGATTGCACAGGACACACAAGGGCTTAGAAAGTTCAGAGAGCCACTCCTTCCAGGCAAATTAAATGTGAGGGGGGTGTCTGTTCTTCTCCTGGTTAGTGATGGTCCTTCTCTGACCACTGACTGTGGGAAGACACAACTTACCTGGAACCACAGAGAAGGAACAGGTTCCCTCGATGCTGCCCAGGTCTTTACCACATGACACATGAGTTTGGTGAGGTGCAGCCCCAGCACTCGGGCTGATCCCTGTTTCTCTTTGCTGTGAATGGTTCCTGTAGCTCCTGGCAAAGCACCACTTGCCCCTGAGTGAACTGTGCTCTCCACCTCAAATGTGAATATTCACCATTACCTACTTAGCAAGCCCATTTTTCCAGCCATGGGTCAAAAAGTTGATCGGTGTCAACTGCTGCCTTTGTTCACCCCTGTCATGGGAGCTGCACAAAGCCAAAAATGATTAATATCTTTGCTAATTGGAAGTGGAGGGAGGATTTGCTAAGCCACAGTGCAGTTACCTGGGCTGGAATTTGTCCAGATGATGAGGGTAACAAGGTTCCCCTTCCAAAGAACTGAAATGGGGTTTTAGCTGTGCTGAGTGCTTGGGTTCTGGGAGTTTTCATCTCCACCACCCACCAACCAGGAGCTCTGTGCTGTCCCTGGGACCTCGCTGTCCTTTGGAGCTGCTCTCATTCCTCCCAGCCCACTGAGCAGTTCCAGGAGCTTGGAAAGGAGGCAGTGGCTGCAAACCATTTTTACAATCCAGAATTTAGATGTTGAGTGCTGGAAGTGGCGTCACTTAGATGTACTAACTGCTCAAACTGCAGCTTTCAAAACAAAAAACCAAGGTCTGACACCTCCTCAGTTATGCAGGTGCTTCAAATGCCAAGGGAGGTTTTCCTTGTGTGGGGGAATATTCCAGGTGGGCTTTGTTCAGAGCAGTGTTCCTTAGAACTAAAACCAGGAACAAAAGGGGTTAATTACACACACCATGTATGTTGGGGCCATATAAGGAATTGAAAACCATGGAAAAAATCACCCTGAGAGATTTCAAATAGCAACAAAACAATAAGATTGCATGATTTTAATTCCTGGCTATTGTTTGTCTTAAATAGCAGACTCAGCTGTGGGTTTTTATAGAGAGGAACATGAGCCAGGGTGTGCCCAGGTGGCCAAGGGTGGTGTCCTGGCTTGGGGCAGCAGGACCAGGGCAGGGATTGTCCCCCTGTTCTGGCTCTGCTGAGGCCACACCTCGAGTCTTGGGCTCAGTTTTTGGCCCCTCACAGCAAGAGAGACATGGAGGGGCTGAAGAGTGTCCAGGGGAGGGTCTGGAGCAGCTGAGGGACCTGGAAGGGGCTGCCCAGGCAGGTGATGGAGTCTCCATCCCTGGAGGGATTTTAACAGTTGTGTGGATGTGCCTCTTGGGCACATTAGTGGTAAACCTGGCAGTGCTGGGGAGTGCTTGGACTTGGTGATCCTAAAGGATCAACGCCAATCGATCCTGTGTCTCTGTAAATCCCAAAAGCTGCACATACACCTACAAAGCCACTTCTTGTTACAATCTAATTAATTGTATATGTTCTATACTCTGAGTTGAGGAGCTCTGGAGATCCTGTGCAGGGTGCACTTTGCAGAGACAAGGGCTGCCCTGCGGGTGCCCCCCATGTGGCTGGAGCAGGAGCACAGCCTGCAATGCAGCCGGTGCTGGCTTTTCCCTCACCCCTTTTCAAGCACACACTAATGACCCTTGTGGAAGTGTAGGTGCTGTTCTGGACTCAGGTGACCAGAGGATATCATGAATTAAAATCACTTGACCTGCAAAGGAAGTGCTCCTTTGAACACATAACACTTGAACAACCCATGCTTTCCATCCCATGCTGTATCCCAGGGGGTTTGTAACACTTAAGGAAGGGTGTAAGGGCTGTGGCACCATGGGGATTCCCATCTAGCTGAGCTGGTTTGTCAGTTTGGAGGCAAGAATGCATACATCAGCCTGAGGAGGAATCTGTACCACTTCAAGCCTCAGTTTCTCTGGGAATAAATATTGACATGATGATTTGCAGGACTTCCCTTTCAAGGATGACAGAAACTTAGTTTTGACCATGTTTTGGAGGCTGTAGGTTTTGTGGTTAAAGGTGGAGTCATTTGAAGGTGACATAACTATGTAGGTTACCAAGCCTTGTAATTCTTCTTTAGAGAAATGACCATAAGCTTCTTGGTCCCATTCAGCGTTGGAACAAATCCTGAAATCGTTGGGAGGGTGCCTAGCAGAAGTCTTGTGCTGTTCTTGGTGATTACTTTCAATCTCATGTCAAAGCCTTCCTCCTTAGGAGAAAAGCCAGGTGATTTACTGGCAGTATGGATGCTGTACTGGGAGAGTTGATTTGCCCAGGAGGACACAAATTACTCCTATTTTCATTTGTCTTTAATATCCATCCTCTGATTTATGTTTGGTTTTTGGTGTCTGCAGAGGTGGGGTTTGTAGCAGAGAGGTGCTGTGAGTGTGGTGTGTGGAACTGGAGCCTGTTTTCATGGCTGTGAGTTTTCCTCGTTGTGAAGTGCGGGATATTTTGGTGTTTGGCATGTACATGACAACCAAGCATTGCTCCTCTCACAGCCACGTACATTCATATTGGTTAGCTGATGATCTTCCCCCCCCCCAGTCCCTGACTCACTTCACAAGTCCCTTGAAAAAAATGAACTTTTGAAAACATAAAGGGAGCTTCTCTGAAATATCCAGGTATTGTTTCTATGGACAAATTTCATCCACTTGGACTTTAAGAGCTAATTCTGCTCCTGAACTTATATCCCTTTCCATTCACATTGGCAGCTACTAAAATATGGGAACACTGAGGAAATAATTAAATGTTGTGCAATTAGGGCCACAGTGCATCAGGATACAAATAAATACAGGCTGATCTATTCTTTCATGGATTAAACTAGTATTTATTTTGTAGCCTTTGATTTGTGTTATTGCAAACCAAACTCCTGCAGAGCATCAGTATTTCATGATCCCAGGACCAGAGAACTCACGTGCTCTGAGGAGGTGCAGGGCTGTGCTGGTTGCAGGTATCAGATGGTCAGAGGAGAGAAAGCAAAGTCCAGATCTTTGAATCAATTAATACCTGGGTTATACTCATTTATTGCAGGTGCCTTTGAGCTTTGTATGTGTTACAAATTTATCCTGAATTCCTGCAACAGATTTTTTAAAAAGCAAAACAGTAAAGAAATATTCAGTTCAAATATTCAATATATTTTTCCTGAAACCAGTCTGTGTTCTGTGGGATGCTTTCTACCTCTCCTTTTTAAGTGCTCTGTGGGCTGCTGGACCATTGTTTGGAAAGAGCTCTTTGAAACAGGGAGCAGCAGTGCCTACCAAAATGTGAGGTTAATTCCAGCCAGGCCTGGTTTAGGAGAGGTCCCTGACATTGAACAAACCTGTTTCCTTCACTGGGATGTGTCAGTTAGAAACACCAACTGCAAGGATTTCTTCTGTTCTCACGAAAAAGGAAGGAAACAGCTGGTAAATGTTTCACAGATGGTAAAGCTCTTGGCATCTCTCAGGAGAGGGCCACCCATACAGATGGCTCATTATTTTAACATTTGGATTTTCATCTTATTAAAACATCTTTTTTTTTTTTTCCTGGTTTTATTTAGCATCATAAATTCTCTTACACTTTAGTTAACAACTCAGTGATTTGGGGGAAGTGTGTGTGCTGTAAGGAACATCACTTGGCTAAAACACGGCTCTGCATCATTATTCTCTGCTCTGATGTGTGACGAGTGGACTTGAACCTGATTAAAAACACCAAATGCAGGCAAATGCTTAGAAATATGACTTTATCAAGCAAAGGTCAGCTAAGCCTGTATAGAAACTGAATTATTCAGTAAATGAAGAAAAGTACTGAGGGGAAACAAACATTTTTTATCTTGGGCTTTGCATCAATTAATGCTGCGATGCTTTCTGAGCACACCACAGGAGCCAGGCTCTGCATGTGCTGAGTGTCAGGGATGGGTTTGTGGTGACAGGATTGCTAAATACAGAGTTCTGCTTGGAAAAATACCTGCTCAGTAACTCAGGTAAGTCAGGTTTTCAGGCATGGCTGGGAAATGCTCTGTGTGCAAAGGCAGCTCCACCTTTAGGGTGGCATGTGCACCATGAATGTGCAAATAGCTGGGATGTTTAGCATGTGTTGTACATAAATCCAACTCCACACACTGAGCAGGAAATACTGTCGGTCCCATTTGGCTTTATGGCGGGGGGAGAGGGTGCAAACAGAGCCAAAAGGTGGGAGGGGAAATTGGGGCAGACTTAAATTGAGCTTGGACATGTGGATTTTGGCTTTTGTGCCTTGTCTTCCTTCTCCCTTGGTGTTCTCTGGGCTCTCCAGTCACTGACATTCCTTCCACATGTGGTTTGAAGAGGTTGAGGCAGAGATGTTTGGCCATTTCTACAACACAAAGGTGGGAGAGGGTGGGGGTGAAGATACCTCAGATTTATTTTTTTTTAATTTCAGCAGGTGTCCCTGTGAAATGACTGAAATATAGGGTTGTGGTGTAAATATAGATCAGCAATAGCCCAGATTGCTCTATGGATCAACCCATAAAGATGAAAAGTGGCAATTGATGCATGTCCTACAGCTGCCTGTAAATCTCATTATGGTCTCAACCAAGATGTGCTGCCTTAAACCCCAGGCTCTCCATGCTTAGGCTTGTTCTCTGCAGTTTTGTTTCAGTTAAAAACTAAATAATCAGGAGTGGAAAGGAAGTAACACAAGTCCTTTCTGCATTTGTATGAGCAACTCCCCGTTGATTCCAGGGGGTTACATCAACAGTGTGGACCTGACCCCAAAGCCAACTGCAAATATTCCATTAATAAATCCAGGGACAGATTTGCAGCATGTAAATCACTGGCGCTCCACCGATGCCAGTGTAGTTATGCTGATTTACATCAGCTGAAGAGTTGGCCTCTGGAATTCACATTGCTTCTGAGATCAAAGATGTGTCAGCAAATGGTGAACTTCATTTGTATTTTTTTTTTAGCCTTCTAATTTAAAAATAGCCCCATTGATTTATTATGAAATGGTCGGGCTCTTCTGGCCAGACTCTGTGCCACGTTCCAGCCAGACGCCACTCCCCCAGCCCAGCTGTAAATCCTTCCACAAGGGGGGTTTGAGCTGAAATGATGAAAACTCAGTAATGCTTGTGGGTACTGCTGTGTCACATTTATAATGGATGGGCTGATCTAACCAGATCCTGAAAAATGAGAGGCATGAGGGGCTGGGTGGCTCAGAGGGTTGGCAGAATTGCCAACTTAAATTCAGTCTTAGCCAGAAGTGACAAAGTTGTTAACCATTTTTGGGAGCCCATGAGATCAACTGTTGAGTCGTTCTCCTTTGAGAGCTCAAAGAATGAGAACCATGGTGGAAACTGGTGCTCTGGGGGCTCCTTTGTACCTGTAGGGTCCCCTGGCACTGCCACTGGTGCCTGCAAAGGTACCCAAGGGGACTGTGCTTGTGGCCGGGGGTTGTTGGATGGTCAGTGTGGATGCTCCAGGTAGGGCTTAACCTGGCATCAACTACAGAGTGGCTGCTGTAAATGGGGATCAGGCAGATGGAGAAGAGGTTTGCACTGCAGATGTGCATGTGAGGGTGTCTTGGGAAGGTGGACTGTTGGTGCTGCAAGTGGGCCACAGGAGAGGATGAACCGGTGGCCTTTATATCATATATTGGTTTAATATTTGTTTTATCCCTCAGAAATGCACAACCTAATTCTGGGTAGGCTTAGATGTTCTGCTTGCAAGGGAGGGTGGTTTGCACCTCAGAAACCTAATGTGGGCATGGGGGCTCCCTTTTTGATCATTACAGGGTATGAGTGTTTTGTAATTCTTCTAGTGCAAAAGAAGCTGTTTGGTGACAGGCATCAAGTCAAATTCCTGCAAGAGCCTGGCAGCAGAATACATTTGTCTATTTAACTGCATGCAAAACACTTGTCAAGACAGATTCTGGTCCCCTTCCCTAAGCAGGGACTCTGGCTACCTTGTGTTCCAGATAACCTGGCAGAGGCTGGTGCAGCAGCACATGCTGAGCTGATCCAGGTCTCTTACTGTGCCTCTGGTTCCAGCATCTGCCAGAGAGAAACCAGCACATTGTGGAAAGGAAGAAACACCCTCATCTGGAGGGAGACTAAAACTGAACAGTTTTGAAGGCCCTTTATGGAAGTGACAAGCTTGTCTCATCCTTTCATGCTTCACCAGGAGAGCACGGGGGCCAAGAGCTCCCTTTGGGAGAGGACAGAGAGTGAGGGACTGTGGGAAGCGTGGTGGTGGTGGTGAACCTGCTGAGTGTGCCTGGGTAGGGGCAAAAGGGAACAAAAGCCTGGAAATGCAGCTTCATTGCCCTCTCTGGAGGAGGAGATGTGCTTTGTTCCCCTCCCACTGCACTTGAATGTAATGTGAAAGTTTAGAAGTATAGGGCTGATGTTGCTGTTCATTATGCTGCTGTTCCAATTAGAACTGTTGTCTTTTGGGCCCTCTCTGCTATTAAAATTGTGCTTATCTTCATGCTGTGTTCCCCTTCTCCACCTGGTCTCTGTTTCCCCTCTATACATTGCCCTTTTTCCCATTCTCCTCACTTTTGTCTCCTGTTGTCTCGACTCTGCCACCTCCTCCCGTGTCTTTCTCTCTGCCCCTTTGCCAATTCAGAAGTGTTATTCTATCATTTCAAGTGCTTTGAGCTACCTCTGGGGCTGTCTCCTCCTTTAGCACTGGCTGACCTTTTCTGAAAGGCAGTGTCACCTCTTCAGCATCCAACTTCAGAGGCTAAAGAGACAGGCAGGCTGTGGCACGTGATGGTCAGCTCTGACAGAAGTGTCTGTGTTTTGGAAGGGGAGGAGGGAAAGACAGGATGGGGTTGAGGTAGCTGAGAGTGATAAACCTGTCACAAATCTCCCTGGAAGCTGCAAAAATATTGAAATATCCTGGAGAGGATTAAACCCCCACCCTTGAAATATCTACCTTTGTCCAATGTGTGGTTTCTCAGAATTTCCGCTTGCCACGTTGTCATGGCACAGTTGCTTTGTGCAGCCTTTTTGTTCTGATTTCAGTGTGGAGAAATCTGTGCTATCTTAATTATTAACCTGTTATGCTTAAGTTTCATTACCTATATATTTTTTAATGTCTTCTATTGAGGTGACAAATGAAAGTGGTAGTTCTGCAGTGCTTCAACTTCAGACTCTGCACTCACTGTGTGCCTGTAGTAATGACTCCCATAAAAGTCCTTTGATTGTTCTCTGATGCAAATTGAGATCAGCAATAATGCGCCATTCTCCTTGGAACAATTGTATACTGCTCAACTTCTTTGGACACCTTATTGAAGCATTAGTCAACACCAGGATAGGTTAATAAATACTGTGGTAAAAATTTAAACACTTGCAAAAAAGCATATATCCCTCTGTGCTGCTGTTGCTTCTTTCACATGGATAACTTGGTTTGAGCATAACCCCTTCTGGGGGGAACTGGGGGAAGGCCGAAATGGGATGTGCTGGTGGTGGTAGAAAGGGCTCAAATCACAACATCCAGTACTACCACAATTTGTAAGTCATCCTTGCTTCAGTCAGGGCCCAATCTCTGTGCACTCAGTTTACAGCTGAGCTATTCCAGCTTAGTTGTGCCTCCGCCAGCTTCAGGGACCAAACTTCAGGGGAAATAAGGTTGCTAAAAATGTGTATCTCCTTTTCCAACCTTTCCAAATCTGATGGGGGAGAATGCTGGTAGAGATGTGAGGATGTAAGGTTGTGGTCCCTGACTCTTCCAGATAAACTTTGGATTTATCACTGGACTCCAGCCTGGTTCCTGGCTGAGTTACATCACCTCACGATTACAGCAGAGCTGGCAGAATTAATTCCGTAATATTGAAAGTGCAAATGCAAAATAATTATTATCCTCTTATGCCCCTTGTTTGTATATCCACTTCCATGTGAAAATGTCCTCAAACTCGGGCAACATTCACAGATGAGCATTAAAATCTGCCAGGAAGAGAGACTTGACAGCCCACCTCGTGCAGCCCCCTTTGTCTTGCTCCCCCCACATGTTCAGCAACCCCCCAAGGCCATTTGTGTGGGGCAGGAGTCCCCAGCTCCTGGGCAGCTCCTTTCTTTGTTTGCTCAATCCTTTGTTTGCGGAGCTCCTGAGTGCTCAGCAGAACTTGGCTATAGCCACAGCTTCTTGGGGGAAAAACCTCTTATTTCATCCTTTTTATGAATGCTCTAAATATAACTGCTGCAGCCAAACAATGCAGGCAGATAAACAAAGCAGTGCAGGCAGTGTAAGCAAAAGCCTCTCCAGCAGGTCTCGAGGCAGACAGTCCTCCTCTTTTGTGTGTCTCAGTCAACAGCCCGTTGAACTAACAATGAGCAAGAGGGAACACACATCTAATGCTACTTGTCACTGCTCTTTTAGGGAGATTAATACAAGTATGAAAGGTGGGATTTGAAGGGACTAAAGGCTGTTCCGCTGGGACTGTTCCTGAAGAGGAGCTGTGGAATAGGGTGTTGGGTCACCTGTGACCATAGGCTGGGTGACACGGCATGGCAATGCTGCTCCAAGGGGATTAAGCTGCTTTAACTCCCACATTTTGCTGTGATCTTAATACACTGTCCCTTCCGTTGTACCCCGCTGTGTTTGTAGATGTACAAGATGATCTGGCTGAAGAACAACCTGGCCAGAAAGAGTAGGGGAGGAAAAAAGGGAGTTGAAGTGCTCTGAAGTTGCCCTGCAGCCACACCAGCAGCTCCAGTGGAGGTGCAGGTGGCCTGGAAGCACACAGAGCTGTCACTGGGAGGGTGTTTAAGGCACAGCTGCCACCAGGAAACTTCCACTCAGGCTGCAGCATCACAAAACTGGTTCAGGGCACAATCACCCCCCCAGCAGAAACACAATACTTGTACAGCAGGACAAGGGACACCCCTCACTTTCTGAATTCCCCTTTGATACTTTGATCACAGCCCCTGTGTTGTGGGTTGCATGAAGACAAGGTAAAACTAGAGTTGGAGGGGAAAAACATGCTTTACCTTGATAATACATGTGATCTTTTTGCATGTTAGCAATATATTTTAGATGATCTGCTTGAATAAGGAACAAAGGATTTAATTCTGCGAGGGCAGTTCTTGGAGTGTGTGTAAGGGAATACTGGAAAGTTGAACCCAGAGTTTGAACCACTGATGGAACACAAGACTTAGGGAGGTCCTCAACTTTGGTCTTGTTTTTCCAGTGCGGTTCCTGGGAACAGTTGGGCCTTTCCTGAGCACTTTTGATCCCAGTGACAGGGCAGTCAGCATTTCTTGTACAGGTTGGCCAACAAACACGAGTCTGTAACAGTTTCCCCATGGAAATCAGTGTGTAAGTGGATCTGATGCATAAAACATCCTAAGTAGCAGGTTGCTGTGGCTACACAGCAAATGCATTCAATAATTGATATTTTAAACATATATCTGTTGTCATATGTGGCCCCTTGGAAGCTTTTGCCTGTGTGGCTGAGCACTGACACTGCCTGCAACTCTGTTCCTTTGGAGGATGAACTTGTAGCAGGAGGACAAATCCACAGTCATGTCAGGGCTGTGCTGCACAGTCACCCTCGAGCAGCAGCTGCATGCCATATGCCTTTAAAATTATTTTGCAATTTCAGAGCCTACCTCAGGATTTTTTGAAGTGATAAGTAGGTGATAAAATCACAAGTAGGGCTGGCTTTGGATGCTGTCTGGCACATGCAGAACAGGATTTTGTCAGCAAGCACCTGAGCGGTGGATTTGTTTGAGGGAGACAATTCCTGGAGGGCTGCAGGGCCACCCCAGCCCCGAGGGCTGTGTGGCTGTAGGTGGTGACAGCAGACACAGGGCATGTGCATCTGAGGCTTCAGCTTCTTTTGAGGCAGGACCACCTGGAACAGAACCGTGGGAAGGAGGAAGAGCCCATCAGCTTCCTCCACCTGCAGCAGAGATGTTCTTGGTGACAGTCTGGGTGTGCAGCATCACACACACTAAGGGGATGTTGCTCCCTAAAATAGCTTGTCTTGGCATTATACACAGCAAAGGCCAACTCTGTATTACTGCACAACAAATGCATTTGAATAACTGATTAATGTTTCTCTAACATTCAATGTCTGTTCTAAATTGCATTAAAGGAGGAGGATTTAGGAGGCTTGATTTTTTTTTTCCTTTTTTTTGCCTCTATTAAATAAATAGAATCTTTCCTCCCAATCAATCCCTTTTCTTTTTTCCATTGTTGTGTGAACAATAGAAATGGTGAGAAGGGCTGAGGCTGGGGAATCGGAGTCCTTCAGGGGGCTGGTTTTGCAGCAGGTCAAGGGGCACAAGAAAAACCTGTGGCAAATTGCTGCCACGGGAGAGCTCCTGGGGGCTGCCCATCTGGCCATGGAGCCCCTTTCCTGCACCTGCCAGAACAAGGAACATGTTGGGGCTGAGATGGGGAAGAGGGAAATAGAGTTGGCAAAACATCCCACACTTCAGGAAGAGCATCTCCCAGGCTGTGTGGGCTGGGCAAGTGCTGGCCCTGGGCTGGTAACCGGGGGAGCAGGAGGGCTTTGCTTCTCCTGGAATCTGACCCCTGTTAATATCCCCCACTCATTGCAGAAACAATTGCTTTTTATGTAATTTCTTATTTAGGATAATACTGATCTGATGTGTTTTATGTTTTGTTTCCTTCCACATCCTTGACCAGCTACAGGAGAAGGCTTTACCTTCCTCCTCACACCTGAGTTGTCTGACTCCTTCCCCAGAGGGAGGGAAGTTTCCTAATTGGAGCACTAACTCCACGTGAGCCCCAAGGAGAGCCCAGTGTGCCAGGATGTCAAACCTGCTGGCTACAGAATTCAAGCTAATATATTATTGGCTGATCATTAATTCATTTGCTTGCAATCCACTGATTTTTATTTCCTCATTTGCTTAGTGAGGATAATGGGGAGCATCAAAATCTGAGGACTGATCCTTTTTTTTAAGAGCAAGCATATGATGATATTTAATTACAATGACAACAATAACCTTAATTTTCCAAATATTCCCCCAAGAGTGTTGTGTGTTAATTACAGTTGCCACAAGGACAAATTAAATCTCATGAATTCAAGCTTTGGTTTGTGACATTCACTTCACAAGAGTGAGGAGGAAGCTGTACTCATGTAAATATAACCTGAAATTTTTGGAAGCTCCTACAAATGGCAGAGATGAAGAGAAGATAAATATTGCTGATGATATTTGGTATGACATTGGTAATTCTCAGGGGGACTCCACAGTGTAGTGTGCCAGTGTAGATGTTCTTTGCTTTTATGAAGGTGACAGACTTGACCTGTCATGTACTTGTTACACCCTGGACAGGCTTGAAATGTCACAAACTGCTAACAGTTACTGCAGGAGGTGGAAAAGCTGCTCTTTGGAAAGCTGTGGCTCTTAATGTGGGGAGCAACTTTCCTACTCTAAATTGCATTTTTTACTGTGTCCTCTCACATCACAGTGTAGGTACCAGAAATTACTGGGGTCAGAAAAAGGCACTTTAGCAGGTTAAAAATGCTCTATTAAATAATCCAATGACAGCAAATAGATCTTACTACTGTGTCAAAGGCTTTGTGGTGTATGAGGAGGACTGGGAGATGTGCAGAAGTATTTCTTATGCATAAGGAAAATGCAAATATTAGGAAGGTGTGACTAATTCCTGGTGAGCTTTAACCACAAGAACATTTCAGTCACTGCAGCTCAGCTTTGCACTGGGCTTCCCCAGCTTAAGCTCGAGTTGGCACATAACTGGAAGGAGCTGGTTACTAGAAAGATATTTGCTGTCTCACTCCAGATGAAGCTGTGTGAGAGATAAATGTGCCATGTGTGCGTCCATGAGATGCTGGTCCAAGATCTGAACTCCTGAAGGTGGCTGAATTCTGCCTGTTGGGCATCCACACCCAGCCTGGAGAGCAAAGCTGTGCTGAGCTCCCACTTCTGTTTTAGTCCACTTGGATGTTGGATCCTGGTGCAGACTGACTCTGCAGCAGCCAGAGGCAAATCTTGTTGTTGGTGTTGTACCTGTCTTTGTGCCCCTGCACCCTTGTTTTGCTCTTGGCTGGGCAACAGCCACCAAATGTGATGTTGAAGTTGCAGGGCTTCCTTTCAAGATGAAAGGAATTTGTCTATAAAATGTATTATTAAGCTTCGTGGGGAATCAGTAGCTTTTATTCTTTCCTACCTGTTTTTATGGATGAGCTAAGACTAGTGGTCAAAGTGATAGAGAAGTGTGTGACAGTGCAAGAGCTGTTTGGAAACAGAGTGGGGCACGTGGTGTGACTTGGGGATGCTCCTGCGCAGGGACAGGGTTGGACTCCATCCTTCCAACTCAGCATATTGTGTCTTCTTGGAAGTGAATCTTTCCTCAAGGCAGTTTCAGCCAACTAGCAAGTAAAACAAGTGTCTGTGTGGTTAAAACTCACTCTGAACTTCAGCTTGAAGAAGACCTAGGAATAGTTTCCAGGTTGTCAGTGCTTGGATTTGCTGTTACTTTGTGGCTGTTCTTTTCCAGAGGAAATCCAGCTCTGAGCAAAGCAGACTCAACCTTCACTGGCCCCCCCAAACACAGTAGTCAGTCCATAGCTGAGCCCCTTCTGTGGGGCAGCTAATTGGAGCAGGAATGGTGTGTCTGTGGGTCTGAGCAGTGTCAAACAGAGCCCAAACCCAGCCCCAGAGAGCTCAGTGACTCACCAGACACAGCCTGGGCACTGGGGCTGCTCCCTGCCCTGTTCTTTGTGTGGCTGTTTGCCCACGATAACATTGTCCAGCAAAGAAAAGCCCTTAGACTGCCTCTCAGAAAATTTTAGTCAGATTGTTTCGATCTTGAAGTCAAATAGACTCGGGTCAGACCCTTCCGGGGTTGGCTGTGGCACAGCTGGGTTTATCACAGTGCAGCTGCAGTATCACCTCCAGTCTTCAAAGTCAACAAGTGCTGCCCTGCAGACCAGGGCTGGGAATTGGTGTTTGAAATGTTAGCTGGCCATGGAGGGCTGTGTTTGCTCATACAGAGTTCCAGTTTGCCCTTGCTTGTTTGTACTTCCAGGGAGCTTTTCACTTCCTTATCGCCGGATCCCATTTTTGGCTGGGCTGCTCAAGCTCCAGCAAGCCACTAAACCCTGGGCAAGGATTGAGCTGGTTTATCTCTTGAAGTAAAAGCTGCCACTTCAGACTAGTGCCAGTTGAAAGTCCAGGGCTGCTGAGCCCTCCCACTGTGGCATTTTGTAGTTGCAGGGCTCCCAACCTCTGTTCCACTGAGTCCTCCTGTCCTCCACAGACTAAGCAGTTCCTGGGCCAGTCAGGTTGTGGTAGTTTTCTGGGTGGGTTTTTTTGGGGGAGAGTGGGATGGTATTTGAGTCCAAAGTGGCGGCAGCTGTTTCTGGAAGTTATTTCTCAGAAGAACAAAATGCAGCCACCTCTGTGGGGACAGAAATGCTTTATGCAAGTTATAATGGGTGTAGGAACATTATTAATGAGAGCTGGACCGAAGGGCTTTCATGGGATCCTGCCCTACCCTGTCCTGCAATGCTGGTAGATCCTTGAGGAGAAATGAGGTGTCCAAAGGGGACAGGTGCCAGGTTTCCTTGGCAAGGGTGCTGAAATTGCCAGGAAGTACTTTAGGATTTGTCCAGCATCACTTAAACCTTTGGGGGTGCTCCTGTCTGCAGATTGTGGAGGATGTTGGACATACCCCAAGTCTGGGTGTTCTCCAGTATTTACTGTCCCCTCTGCCATTTGGAGAACATCCTTCTCAAAAGTGACACCAACTGGAATTGTTTCAAGTCACTTTAATTCAGATGCCAGCTAACCTTTGCCTTCCCACATGCTGGCTTGAGTGTGAAATGACTTGGGCTCTGATGGCTCTGTCTTCTCAGCTGGTGGGGCTCCCACTGCTGCTGAAGCCCCTCAGTGGCTGCTGGGAGAAGCAGGACAGGGAACCCTGGGCACTGGATATGGAACTCCTTTTGGAGTCTTATACCTTAAATGAGATACCAAAAAATAATATTCTAGGAAAATCAGTGAGTAGTGGCTATTAAAGCTCCCTGTGAGGTGCTGTAGGACCTTTATCACTTTTTTTTTTAAGGGATGAAAGTAGCATTTTAGAGGCAGAAGAGCCGTGAAGTAGACTGGTGATGCCAGACTCTGCTGCCTTGTAGCACACAGCACATTAGAACTACAGGTAAGCTTTGCAGAATCTTGATTTTCATTTTTTTCTTGCCTTTTCAATTCAAGGAAAAGAGTCCAGCATCCACTCGAAGCAAATGTAGAGCAAGTCCTTAGCACTGGCTCAGCTTTTAGCACTTTGTGGAAGGTACCTGCTGGTCTCCAGGGGAGTGACAAGCTGTTTGCACTCCCTAATTTCCAGGAGGGATGAATGTCCACCCTGCCTCGTGTCGGGTAGTGGGAAATATGCAATTTAAGCCTTTAGTCTTTACTCTGCTATGATTTCCTTGGGGAAGAAAACACCCGTGTAAAGGTTTTGAGATCATAGTCCAGCTGCTGTTGTCCCAAGAGCAGGTGACTTGCTTTCTTATGGCAACAGCATTTGTGCAGTAAATGCTGCAGTAATTTGGAGCTAATGAGGAAAGGAGAAATCCCCAGTTATTATGAACGTATCAAGGTTGCTTATTTGAGTTTTCTTCCTGAATTCCACGTGTGACAAGCGGCGTCACGACGTGTCAGGTCAGGCTGCATCAATCATGTCACCCCCCATCTCATCACGTGTGCAGGGTGGTGGAAACCACTGATGGGTCAGGCAGCAGGCTGAGGAAACAGCTTGGTGTGGCTTGGAAGGGGGAAAAGGCTGAGGAAAAATAAAGGAAACTTGAAAAAAACCCAGGATTTTCTCCCCTGGCCAAAGGACCCAGCCAGCAGCAGGTGGAGGCAGACAGGGCTGGGCTACAAACCCCACCAGGGGGGTTTCATTTCACACTCTTGGGACAATCTGAGGTGCAAAAACTGTGCTTCTTCAATAGGGGAAAGGCTTTCAACTTTGGACAACATTCTCCAGTTTGTGTGGAAAATCTGTTTTGTCCTTTTTGAGAATTTGCTGAATTTAAGGAGATGGGAAGCAAGAGCCTATTTAAATAAAAGCATATGCAGAGGAGAGAATTTCTTCACAATAATCCTAATTTTGCCCAGGGCTTTTTCTAACATACAAAAGTGAAATATAGATGTTCAATTTTATTGATCTTGGTGAAATTTTTATCCTTGGAACATTCTCTTCTAGAAGAAATTAATATTAAACTGTAGAATTTGCCAGCGTGTAAACAGGAATTGTTACCCTCCATAAAGCTCTGCTTCTCAAGACAAGCCCATCAGTGGGAACATCTTGACTTGTGATGCTTTCTGAGGAAGTTTATAATCCAGCAAATGGATGCTCCAGGGTCATTTAAGGCTCAGCTCTGCAACAGAAAGCCAAGTGTAACATACAGCAAACATTTGTTATTTCCCTGCTGGTATCTGGGTCACAGAATCCAAACAGATTTCAGCAGATTTTGGCTCTATCTTTCTTTTTGCCCTGAAGATTTTTGCTTCTGTCCTTGTCAGCAGCAGATCTGGATGGATGTGTAGAGCCATGTGAAAACAAAGCTTCATCCCAGCTTTGTTAGGCCACAGTTAAGGCTGACTAAGCCTTTCAGGCTCTCCAAGCATTTCCACAGCAGAATCAAGAAAAAAAAGTCCATCTGTGTTCTTCAGAAAATAAAACCAAGTTGATTTCTTAGTCAAATATTCCATGTAGGGTTTAAGCTTTTACCCTTTTTGCAACTTTAAAGCAAGGTATTTGAAGTGGAGAGTTGAGAGGTCCCCAAAGTTAACCTAACCTTTCTTTTTACTGACAAGTGTTAATTCCTGCTTTTTCCTCTGGAATGTGTTTCAATGGTACCAGTTGTGATCCTTTCCAAGGGTTCCTAGCAATGCCAGCAGCAGCTGCAGTTTGCAAGGTGGCACTTCTATATTTTCATGCATCTTTCAAGCTTTGGAGGTTACTGGACCTTTGTGGATCCTCCCAGGCTCTCCTGATTTGCTTGCCAGATATGGGGGTAAGTTAATGTGTGATACCAGAATTATTTCAGCAGTTTTTGCTCCATCCAAAGAGGCAAAACACAAACCAAAAAACCATCTCTTGTTTTCTGAAAGCTGCTGCAACCCCGAGTGGATTGTGCAGAGTAAGAACCAAAGAAGTTGTTGACACAAAGTGGAATTTCTTTCAGAAAGGTTTATTGAATTGCTTAGTGTGTCACCTGGGTGTGTAACTCCCCAAATGAAGAATACCTTGGGAGTTGTTTCCCAATGGCCTCAAGAAGGGACAGAGGGGGAAGGGGGGCAGTTTAACCCTGGGACTGTGAAGATCACAGAGGCAAACCCTTCATGCAAACGTGTGTTCAGGCAGAAAGCCTGGAGGATCTGTAGGGCTCAATATTGAAGTTCTTGTTTCACATGTCTCTTCTTCCAATCTGTAGTATAAATGTGTAACTTCAGCTATAGAGTGCAGCTGAACCTGACATATCTTGTCTAGACTCCGTTAGTCACAATAAATGCTATTTCCTCGAGTTAGAATGAGTTGGCTCTTGAGAGAAAGGAAAATTAAGGGAAAACTGAGCATTTGTTTCTTTCCTTCCTATTATTGGATCTTTTGGTAATTATGGGAAGAGTTTTTAGAGCTCACTTTGGAACCTGGCTTGGCTCCTTGTGTTTGTTTTGCAAGGTAATAACTGTGTGGGGCTTTTTTAACGTGGGTTGAGCTACTTCAGTCTCAGCTCTGCCTTCTCCACTTTTGACCTTCCATTCAAGGTTTTCCTGTTCCTCCTCTCCCCTGTGACCCAAATCCCTCAGAACAGAAAGGGGGAGCTCTTCCTCAGCTGTAGGTTGGGCTTCACTTGCAATGTCAGCTGGCACAGATCTGACTTCTGAATCTTGCCTGGAATAAGATCTGTCCAAAAACGGTTCTACAGAGATGAGATCATCCCTGAGCTTCCCCAGCTGAAATGAGAACTGACTCCAACTTTCAACTATGATTAGAGGTGAATTGCAGGAGAAAAGGCTGAGAACAAGCTGGTTATGAGCCAGGCATTTGCCAATCACACTTGGAGCCTTATTTCCAGTGTCTATATAATCTCTTGGAATGTCACGTAACTCAGGCCAGCATGTCTTTCTTTATTGAGTTTTAAATGATTCCTGATATTAAAAACTGCATCTAGTTGTCTCTCTATGGCAAGTTTTTTCTCAATTTGCTTCTTTTAGAATGAAGAACATCCCCTAAAGTAGATAATCCTTGTAGCACGTTGATACAACACAGGAAACTGGCAAAAGTGCTGTGGATAAGAGGCTTGGTGAAGAGCAGCCAGCCAAGGAAGGGTGTGTGTGACAACGTGCTTAATGTGAATCCACAACAGGGTTGTAAAAATACTTCAATGAGACATTCCAAAATATTGTCCAGAGCCTCACTAGTCATGTTATGAAAGTGGTTATCTGAGACAGGATGGAATATGTGGGGTAACTATGAAGTGCTTTTGAATGATCCCTTCCCACCCATGATGTGACTTCACAGGCATGTCTGGAGCATCTTGAGGTTCTCAAAGTCACTGTAGGATTCAAGATTCTCACTGACTCCCATCCCCTAGTCATGAAACTCTCTTCAGCTCTTCAAGTGAATAAAAGTGGTGTGTTTGTCTAGTTTCTGTTTGGGGCTTAGTTTTGTTTGTGTTGGGATTTTTTTTGGTGTGTTTTTGGTATCCTTTCCAGAAAGCATTACCATTGCAGACAAGTTTAGAGGATGTTAAATCTTGGCTTGCTAACAGGAGGCTCAGAGATACTGCAATCTGGCCTCAGTATAATGAGCCCCTTTGTTATATTTAAATACTATCATACTATCCTATATCCAGCAAAGCACTGGGATGTTTTATATTAACAATGCACCAGCACTAAAACCTCAGACAACTCTAAAAAGGCACTAATTATTATTATTAGTGTTTTACACTAACAATAAATGTCAAATGGAACCCTGCAAACAAATAACTACCTGTCACTAAGTGAATGAAAAGCAATCTTGGGAAAGAGAATTAAAACCCAAACAACAGAAAACTCACCAGGCAGGGGCTGTGCTGGGGGGTTGATGCAGCTCCTGGGTGAGAGCAGAAACAGCAGCGCTTCCTGGATTGGGAGAGTTGTGTCTTCATTGTGTAGAGAACGTGGTTAGTGGGAGGTGGCTGAGCTCAGATCAGCTGTAGGAGACGCTTGTGGTAAATGGAAATTAAATACTAGTGAGGATTTGGCAGGTTTATTTATCACATTGGTTGCAGTGCTTGGAGTTTTATCAGTGGCAATATCCAGGTTGGGCAGTAGATTGTGTTTATTTGGGACATATTTCTCTTAAATTGTTTCAAGGCACTTGGAGTGTGTCTCCCAAAGACTTATTTTTATAAATCATACGTTTTATTTTTCAATCTTTATGTATCTTTGATATCTGATTGACATTTTCGGGACGCTCTAATCCTCTCTGCTGAAGGAAGCTCTGGCAGTGGCAGCTCCTGCAATCAGCTCTGTTTTTGTGCTGGGGATGAGGTTTCTGACTGAAGAGCTAAAGGAACTGAGATCTGCTGAGTGGCAGGACAGGCTTTCTTAGTCAGAGTTTTTTCCTCACATAGAGCTGCCCATAAAGCCCAGGTTTGTGGCCCCTGAGTCTGCCCTCACCCCAGCTGGAGTCTGACAGCCCCCGGGACTCAGCTCAGCTGAAGGAATAGAAAGGAGGAACTAGAAGAGCTGAGAAGTGCCCCCAAAGCCTGTGCTGAGGTGGCAATGCCAGGCAGCAGTGGGAGCCTGGACAGAGGTTACCCCAAGAGGGAGAAAACAGGGGAGGGCTCCAAAGGCAATGGCTTCCAGAAGCAGGAATCTTCAAGATTTGAAGCCTCTGGTCAGGTGGGCTGGCAGGTGGAAATATCTTCATTTAGAAATTCATTGGATCAATTGAAGGCAGAAGGTGGTGCTCAGTACGTTGTCCTGTGCTGTGGGGGAGAGTCCAGGTCAGTTCAGTCATGTTTCAGATGGATTATCTACCTTGTTTTAGAACGTAAACAAAGCCCAAATACCGCCCAGTCTTTGGAGTGTCTTGATTTTGAGTTTTGACAAACCTGCTTTGTCTAATCACCTCTTTCCTACCTGCCTGAAGTACAACACCCAGCACAGGTGAACATCTCTGTCCTCTTTCCAGATTAATTCTTTTGCTCTTAAACTTTGCATGCTGGAAACAAACCTATTAAAAAAACTCAAATCCATTCACAATGTGCTCAGACTGCAGAGCTGTGCTGTGATTCATCTTTAGGCCTTGCCAAGTCATTCTTGGTAGGCTTGGCTCCCCTGGCTGTGAGTAATGGAGACATCTCCAGTGCCTCTAAGAATGAAAGGAGGGTTGCTGTAGTCACACTTAAAGGAAAAATTCAGCAAAAATTGCTCCATCTAATGATTATATGGAATGCACAGTGACTTTCAGTGCGCTGAGCTTCCAGTGGGTCACACAAGGGTGGGCTTTCCAGCAACTGCTTTGTTTTCTCCTGACCTTCCTGAAGCTCTTCCTGGCTCAGAGCCATCAGGTAGGACCCCTTTGGGACATAACTATTCAGATCCTTCTACTGCAACATGAATTGAAGTTTGAGGTCATGATGAGTAAGAAATGAGGTTTATGTTGATAGATGAACTAGAGAAGTTCAGTTAAATTCAGGCTAACCTCTCCAAAGGTGTTTTAAATTTAGAATAGCTCTGCTGCAGTACTCGAGCTGCTGTGATCTGGATTTCCTCATGAATGGTGGTGTGAAGGGTTTGTAACTTCAGTCACAAAGTGCAGGTGGAAGTTATTTTTGTTATTTTCAGTGGGTTTTGATAACTAGTTTTAGATAACCAGTAGTTTTCAATGCTGGCTTGGATGGTTTAGATAACTACTAGTTTTGGATGCTAGCTTGGGTGCTTGCTCAAAGGCCAAATTTCTGACTTTCAATCAGAAGATGCAAATCCAGAGCTGAGTTATTTGAAGTTTAACAAAGCTCAGGTACCTGCTGTCTGTTCCAGAGCACAGCTAAGACAATTCTGTGGGTGTCTCTCCACTGACACAGACTGAAATCTGGAGGGGGCTGTGGTGTAAGACTTCAATTGATCCTCACCTGAAGGCAAAGATGAAGCAAGAGGGGAAGACATGTGACAACGAGAAATACAATGAGCCATTTGTAGGAACGGTCCTGAAAATAACAAAAGGCTGCACACACAGAGACCTTCAGTGTAATGTGGGGATAAACAGCCTTTTCCTGGGCTGTGTAGAGGGCTCAGTTCACAAAGGGAAAACTGAGTTGGCTTTCTGCAGAAGGCGAGTGAACCTCTCCAGCCATGAGGAGTGGCAGGGTGGAGATGCTGCCCATCCAAGGGGCCCCCAGGAAAGAGCAGGATCCTGTAGAAAGTGAGGCAGTGCTGGGCTGTGGTCAGGACAGGAATCCAGAGCAGGTCCTTGGCGTGGGCTTTGCCCAGAGATGCTGAGAGCAGAACAGCTGCAGCATCCCATCTGCACCTTGGGGAATAGCTGCTCACGGCTAAGGACAGGTTGAATCACTGCCCCTCTGTGCCCTGCTTTGGGCTTGCCCTTCTGTGCTGCCCCTGGGCCAGTGCTGGGCAGCAAGATCAGTGTCAGCACTTGCAAAGCAAAGTTAGTGAGTCCTGTTGCACTGGAAGTGGTTTGTGTTCTAATCAAGCACTGAACCCACCTCTTGGAAGGCTTTTCCTCTGCAGCCTGAAGAGCTCAGGGATTGACTCCTGCAGAGGATTCTTTCTGCCACAGAACTCTTTCAGAATTTCCCACCAGGCGTCAGCAGCTCTTTAAGCTCTGCTGTCTATTTTGAGTTTTATTTAGATTAACAAATTCCACACCCTCGCATACAAAAGCAGAATAGAGTGAAAACACAAGCTGCCCTAACAGAGCAATATCCAACAAACATTATGCTACTCAGAAATATTTGCTGTACAATCCTCCCCACAAAAGGGACTTGTTCAGCCAAAAGATGTCAGATAGCATCTTGCTAGAAGCAATGGTGCCAGTGGAGTTTGCTTCCAAGTTCATGCAGCTGATTTTTTTTTTCCCTCCGTTTGCTTTTATGCTGGGGAAAACCATTTATTTCTTGGAGTGCCTGAACTTGGAGGAAGGAGGGAGATGGACTTTGCAGGGTCTGCTGAGAGGAGGGGCCCTGGAAACAGAACCTGCTGCTTGATTTAACAGCTATTTTCTATTCCACAGGTTGGCTTAGAAATAAATGTAGCTGCACTGGCTCACTTTTACCCTTTAGACATCCAAGAGATAATAGAGTAGAATTATCAAAAATTTGCTTTGGTTTGTGGTTTATGGCAGTGGTTTATTCCTGTAAAAAGTGGGAAATTTATGTACTGAAATCCCACTGACTTTTGTGGGGCCTGTGAGATGGTCAGTGTGTTAAGGCAATGGCACTTCTATTTTAATAGTTGGTCTGTTTTGCCAAAGTTGTCTCATACAAGTCAGAAGTTACATGATTAAGGTGAATTGACTGTATTTTACAATAAAATTTGGGGATGAGGGGAGAGAAAAGGAAGTAATAAAGGACTTGTATGCATTTTACTACCTTTAGATCGATCAACTTTGCTTTTGGAATTAGGGCTAAACTTTTTGCAATGGTGGGGGAAATAATCCCTCCAGTGAACTCACCTGTGTGGGAAGTCAGTGCTATTTCTTTGATTTATGGAGAAATATTTGTGTGAGATGCTGCCATGCAGCTTCTTAAGCAGGCAGGAAACAAAGGCTAATGTAAAGCCAAGCATTTAAATCCATTTATCAAAATACTCCTTGTTCCCATCTGCAGACAGGTGAAATAAATATTGAACAAAGGAATGTCCACTAGACCCAAACCATTCTATTAAAGGAAAGATTTTCATTTTTAAGTGATAATCTTTCAGCTCTTGCCAACTTGTTCAATAATTAAACCATATACCCTATACCTGCTGACCATGCCAGGCTTCTGTAAAGGTGTTTATTGATCAGAAATGTGATTTTTGGGTGATATGCTTGTGTGTTATGTCTTAGTTTCTCCAGCAATGTGGAGCAGAAATTGCATTGGAGTTTTTTCCAAGAATATTTTGTTTAAGAGGTGACTTAAGGAGTGTTGTCCTTTGAGGACTGGAGACTCTCTGGTATTTGTGGAACTGCAACACCACCAATTTTCTTGGGGTCATAGTTGAGATGGTGGGGAAAAGGCAGGGAAATTAATTAATTCTTGCTGTGGGCTCTGCTATGTGAGGAAGAATTTCACTGGAACTTGGATGTGATTTCCATAAATGTCAATAGTCGCAGCCAGAAGAGTCACTTCTCCAACTCTGACACATGAATTTGGAAGGATGGGCGGAAACAAAATGTGACTGAAGTTAGTTTTGCTATCTGGGAGCTTTTCCCCTCCCACAAAACAAGAAAAAAGCATCAGAAGCTCCTACTTCCAAGCTGGGTGCAGTTGCTCCCTGTGCACCCCAGTCCCACGAGGGGAGCCCATGCCATGGAGGCCCCCAGGGTTGGTGGGCATGGACCACGTGTGGATGTCAGAGCAGGGAGTTCTCGCTGTAGACCGAGGGCTGCAACTGCTCCTGGAGCCTCTGCTGCTCCTCGTGGCTTCTGCTGTCACGTAGCCAAGTTGCAATGTTTGTGTCTTGGAGCTGCTGGTGGCATATTAATCTAGTGGAAGAGTCTCTCTCAAGTTTAGAAACAACCACTGTTCCCAAGATGCTGATGCACCAACCTGGCAACACTTTCCTCTTCGTCTGGGACTCCTGGAGAAACAGCCAAGCTCTGCTACTGCAAAATAGCTCTGCTTTTAGATTTGCTTATTGGAAGTGCTGTAACCCCTTTGGGGGTTGTGACGTGGTTTGACTTGGAAGGGATGTTGAGCTCATCCCATCCCACCCCTGCCATGGGCAGGGACACCTCCCACCAGCCCAGGGTGCTCCAAGCCCCGTCCAACCTGGCCTGGGATGCTTCCAGGAATGAGGCAGCCACAGCTTCTCTGGGCACCTGTGCCAGAGCTGCCCACCCTCCCAGGGAGGAATCTCCATCCCAGCTCTTGCTTTGGTCTCCTCAATGAGTATTTTCACCCTGGGGGCTTTGAGCTTTTGTCACTGTTGTAGTGAGCTTAAGAGCTGATCCTTTGTCTCCTCTTCCCAGCTTCCATCCATCACATCTCAGATTCAGCTGGATCTGGTTTGAGCAAAGGTACCTTTTTCCTGGTTTAAACCTCCCTGTTTTGGGGGGATCTCTCACCTGAGCTGTGGATTTTGATTTGTACATGGGCTGTTGGCAGTAGCCAGAGGGGATGGCACAACCACCTCCAGGAAATCTGACTGATGGTGCTGCTGGAGGATTGTTTCAAATTAGCTCCAAGCTCCTAGAAGTACAGTAGAATGTTATTTCCCACTTGTAGACAAACTGGTGACTAATTACTGCAGTCAGCAAATTGGGTGGCTTGTCTGTTCCTTGAGTTTGAGCAGAGCTGTGACTCCTCAAATGTCTCAATGCTCTCAGTCACCTTTCCCTTGCTGTTTTGGGGCCAGATGCTCCACAGGCAGATGGGGAGGAGCAGCAATGGCTTTGGCTGGCTGTATGTGTCTGTCTTGTCCTTGAAAATCAAGTTATTTAATGCCTCCTCATTTAAAAGAGTCTATGGGCCAGTTCCTGGAGACTGGCTACTGCCATGGAACTTGGAGCCATAATGAGAGCCAAGCAACTCCAAAGTTAATTAGTGCTTCAATCTAAAGATTTATTGTAGCTCATTATAGATACTCAAGCTGTTTGTGAGAGCAGATTTGGTTGGAAAATAGCATTCCTTTCCTTGGCATTTTTGAAGCCATGAAGGATTTGGGGGGTTTTAAATATCAATGAGTGTTTCTAGAAGGTTATGAAGTACTTGTGACTTTGGAATTTTAATATAACTTTTTCTGGGATATAATCAAAATTTTAGTTATAGTTAATTAACAATTAAAGCTTTGGTTTTAGGGTGGGGCAGAGCTCTGTCAAGAGAGAGGTTAGCAGGCCTCGTGAGTTGGGCATCTCTGTGCCCTCTGAGTGCCTCTGTCGTGCAGGAGGATTGGCAGCAGTGCAGACTCCACTGAAACAGAACTGGCTGATGTGGATAAAAGGGATATCAACTGCCAAAGACAGAGGGCAACTGGAGAGAAAAGATCCCAAGTAAAGGCTCTAGAGAGCAGCAGGAAGCTGATTAATCTTCTGTCTTACAGCTTCTTATCAAACACATTTATAATCCATACCCTGTGTATCTCAGTTGCAGGTAACTTGTACTTTCCAAATGGCACCTCCCTTGCTGGTGTCCCTTTAAAACCAACTTCAACTGGTGCTGTAATTTACACCCTTGTTTGTCACTGTTTAATTTTCTCTGACACTCCCATTAGTTATACCTGGTCACATCTGTTCTGAATTTATCCCTTTCGATTTTATTTATTATTTCTTTCAATGCATAAAAGCCCAAACCAGTAACAAATTGTCCAGGCAATAAGTCCCCCTCTCTGGCATGCCCAGAGCCAAGGCTTTGTTGATGTTTGTTGTATATTCTGGGGGACAGGTGTAGGAAGGAAGAAGTTTAATACACTGAGAACCCAAAGGCTCAGAGTGCAAGGTAAGGGTAAGAACTGGATGGGTTTCCAAAGGGAATGGTAACAATCCACTGCACTCATACCAACTGAAAAGACCTTCAGGAAGAGAAGGTTTATATTTTTCTAGAAAGTAAGTCAGTGTCTGCCCAGCCCATGTGAACAGGCTGGGATGCAGCTGGGGAATCCATCGAGGTGGGAAGAAATTCTGGAAGGTACATTTTTTTTTTTTTTTTTGTGGGCAAGGAAGGAAAAGCAACAGGAGAACAACTGAGACATGGCCCAGGAAGAAAATGAATGACTGGTTTCCCAGGAGATGACAGAAATCTGGACTGAAATCTTGTAAAAATGGGAGGGCAAAAAGCTGAAGGAACAGAATCCTTGTGGCTGTTGATCCTCCCGCTAGTGGGGGACAGGGACACTGAATTGCTCATGAACATTCAAATCCCATTTATTTTAGGAGATCTGATATGCCCTGTAGGACAAGAATTTTAGCACTTGAGTGGTTTAGTTTTGCAGAATGTTTGGTAATGAATATCTGTTCCTGCTTATGTCTGAACCCCCTTCAGTCCCCTGCTCTTAGGGCCATGTCCCAGGGCTGTGTTGGGCAGAGAATCTGAGCCCAGCACATGGAAGATGCTCAAGAGTTTCTAGAGCAACAGGTTTGACCTTTGATTCTGGGATGTGAAAACCTGAGTCTTGTTGGAGGAAGGGCCTCATTTGCAGCATCCTGGAGGTCTGTGTGCTCTCCTTATGGAAAAAGAGGGAAGATCCCGGTGCTGGGATTCATGGAACAATGTGATGATCATGTCTGAGAGAGGAGTTGAGCAGGATTTGAAGATGCAAAGTCACTATTGGCAAAACACCTGGTGACAGAGTACACTGGATTGTTCATTCTGTGGGAAGGGGAAAGTCTCTGCTTTTGAAATTGTGCCCTGGTGAATAATCTGGAACATTATGAAAACACTGAATTCATCTCTTCATGAATAGTGTGGGTATTTTTGCTTTTGTGCCATACCCATCCACAGCAATATTTTTTGTATTAAATACCATGAATCCACTTCACCTGTCAGCACTATTCAAAACACAAAATGCTGCCTGAATAGGAAGGATGTTCTGGGATCTCTCAGATGATTACTGTTGCTAGGAAAACCACTTCCTGATATCTTTGTGCTCAGTGTCTGTGTCTCTCTTTGTGTACAGCCTTCAGTGACAGGCAAATTCCTATCGAGGCACAGGGAAGAAATGGGGAAAGTTTAGGGACGTTTAAAGAACAGTGCTTAGAGTGAAAAGGGGGGTGTCACTGCAAATAAGAGTTAAGGGTTATGATTTCTTTCCTGTGTGGGATTACTGGTATTAGACTGGGGAGAACTGCAGTGCTGGCCATGCTGTGACTGGGAACCTGATACAGACTTGGGGCTGCACTAAAGCTGGAAATTGTTTGGAGCTCCAAAATGCACTTAATGTGGTTTGTATTGTGACAACAAAGAGACTTATACAGAGGGGTCACTAATGCTGCCTCCTCATCCCTGCTTGCCTGGCTGCGGGGTTTATATATTTTGATGGTTTTTTAAAGCCCATCTGAGAGTTAAATGCTTATAATGTCCAGGAGGCTTGAAGTTTGTATTTTTTTGGTATGCACAGAAGTGATAATTATTATCTTGTGATATAATGTTTCAAATGCTAACAACCATCTGAAAATGTGAAGAACTGATATTCTGGAAACCACGGTGTGATCTGAACAGGCTTAAATTATAGAAAATTATAGAAGGCACTGAGATTTGTAGACCATTTTCCAGAGTAGTGATGCTTTGGCAATTTGAGGTCTACCCTTGAAATTGTGCTCTTGTGTTATGGATCCTAAATTAAGGGCTGGCATCACACTCATTAAAGACTAAAACTCCAGCACAGAAATCTACTGTCATTTGAGGAGAGAAGTCAGTTCTCCAAGTGTGTGCTCTCATGAGTCCCATCATTGGTGCTGTGGCTGCCTGAGTGGATTCCCACACTCAGGTGGATCTGTGGAACGGTTCCTTCTCCTACATTTTGGTACTTTGGGCTGTACCCTCAATTGTTTGAGTTAAAATACAAGTCAAACTTGTTTTTGAAGTTTGGCATAGCTGTAGCTGAGGTCATCTATAGCTGACTGGGGTGGGAGGGAACACCAAACCTGCTGCATTTTTATTCAGATCTTTCCCTTCATTTGCTTAATATTTGGTACTTCCATCGTGTAAGCTTTTAATGAGAACAAACCCCTCATGGAAAGGAGCTGGTTCCTCTTGCTACAGAATATCTGAGCTGTGTAGGTGCAAGGTCACAAATCACTGTTTGGGCTGGAAAAGTCCTCCAAACTCGAGTCCATTCTTTGAACCCAACCTTGTCACCAGCCCAGAGCACCGAGTGCCACATTCCTTGAACACCTCCAGGGGTGGGGACACCACATCTCAGCTGCAGGTTTGGGCTCTTTAGCCGCACGCCTCCGATTTTTAACCTTTGGGTTATCTTGTGCCCAGAGCTGATGTGCTGAACAGACCCAACCTCCATCCTGTGGCTCTGCCCAGATGTTGGTGCTGATCCCTCTCTGGTGATGGTGCATTTGTTGCTAAGCTGGGCTTGACTGCAGTCCCACAGCAGGACAGGAGATGCAGCAGCACAGGGCAGAGCTGCCCACCTGATGGCCACAGTGGTTGCATCTCCTGCCCTTGGCAGGGAGCTCTGCCCTGAGGACAACAATGACTCCCACTGGATCTCTGTCCTATTTTCCCCTCTCTAGCTGCAACATCCTTTTAATAAAGCAGCCCCCAGCCAAGCACAGCCTTTCCCCAACACATTCTAACTCTTTCAAATAGCAGAAAATTTATTCTGTTCTCCTGGGTCTTTAAGTCCACGTTTTAAAATTCGAAGGGAGTAAGCAGAGTATCCTCCACTGTGATACAGCCAAAAAGGGATAGATTGTATTTTCTAAAGGAGAAAATAGCTCAAGAGTTTTTAGCTATTATTAAAGATACTTCAAAAAAAGAAAAACACACACACTCCAGCCCCCCTACCCCAAGAACAAATTAGTAGTTATTAACAAAAAGTTTGTGGGCAATGGCTATGGCTGAAATAAAGATTTTCTGACTTTCCACACAAGCGTTTCACTTTCCTTCTCCCTTTCTTTTATCATTATTTATATTTATTTGTTTGACAGCCCGGTGGACTCGGAGGATAAATTCCTTTATGTGCTTGGTGCTGCAGAGGAAGCATGTTAAAACAGAACTCCTGATTTATTTGGAGTGCAGGGAGGCCAAAGCAGCAGGAAACAGCAGCGTTGGCATTGCTGGGGCAGCGGGGACAGGCTGGGCTGGAGGAGGAGCTGGTGGCAGGCTCCAAGCAGACCTTGGCTTTTCATGTCACAGCTCAATAGGTCTGTGGGTTTTCTGCTTTTCCTAAGACTTCTCTGCCTTCCTTTCCCCGCTGCTTTCTTTGTTCATCTTTTGTTCAGATTGTCCATTCTTCTTTGTCTTCTTCAGGGTGCCAGAAAAGAACTAAAACCCCATCAAATAATATAACTCGTTTCTCTGGGATGGCCTAATGAATATGTGATGAAATAATTTAAGTAGACATTTAGTCTCCTAGAATTTCACAGTCTGAATGACTAAATTCCTTCCCTTTTTTCTCCCCCCTGTGTGCTGGAGTCCAAAACTTTTAAATCATTATGTGGTAAATTTACCCCCACCTACCTATTGCTTTTGCTCCCACTTTTCCTTTTTTTCTGCTAATGAGTCACGATATGTAATTACCTTCTGTCTTTGCTGCATTTAGTGAGCTCTGCCAGTGCAGAAGGATTTAAGAAAATAAAAAAGGCTTTAAAAAAAGATGAGGAAACAAGCAAGCATCCAGGCCTGCTTTGGCTCCCACTCACCATCCCTGCTTCTGCCAAGTGTAATGAATATTGCTTTTTCTCTGTGGCACTCTGAAGCAGGATTAAATAAACTTAATCTATATTATTACATTTTAATGAATGTTTGTGTGTCGGAGGGAGTTTTAGTGGGGTGTTGAGCTTCACTGGATGCAGAAAGGTGGTGGAATTGAAGTTATCTCAGACACTTTGTCTTTTGAGTGACTATTCAGCTTTATATTTTGGAATGAGCTGTGCAAAAGACACCCTGTGAAGGAACAGAGGTAACGTGGGAAGGGCTGAGCGTGGGCTGGGGGATGTTTTTGTCATGGCCTCTCTCTCTGCAAGTGCTGATTTCTCTTCTGGAAATGAAACTTGGCTCTCTTGGAGCCCCTAAACCTCAACCCAAGGTGGGGAAGGGCACATCAAAGTCAGGGCACCTCAGAAGGACCCTCCTTGCCAGATCCTTCTGTTTCTCCAGCGCTTTGCTGTGTGTAGCTGTGACAGCAAGTCCTGGAGAGGGAGATGGTCAGGGCTGCTTATTAAATAGTGGGAGCCAGAAGTTCATTGTCACTTTAGGAATTTGTTTTTAGGGATTGTTTCTTCTTTACTGATGTGAGGGAGAATGTAAAAGCCAGCTCTCTCAGCCACTAAATAATAAATGACCGAATAGCAGAAATTCAATAGGGCTTTTTCTGTGAATAAAACGGCAAAGAAAATAACCATTTCTTTGGGGTAGCTCATCCATTCATGGACAGCTGCTTTTGGAAAATAAATATCTTGCCACCTGCAACTCCGTGCCCCTAAAGCTGTTGTGTAACTTCCACTATTTTCTGATGGCTCCTGAAATGAGTTTTAAGAAGACTGTTCTCTAAAGTCAATAAAAAGAAAGAAAAGAGAAAGAACTTACATCAAAGATATCAGCATTTCTCCCCTCTCTGCATGTTTCTCCTGAATATGGAATTGGCAAACTCTCAAATCACTTTATCATGTTTGAACTTGGAAAAATGTATGATAATACCAGCTGAGCTAATATTTAAAGAGCTCTTCACTTCAGACTTGTATTGTCTCTGAGTTCTTCTCGAGCCCAGTGACAGGCAGGGTGAGGCTGGGGGAGGGCTTGGGCAGCCGGGGAGGTGTTGGCACCTGAGCCTGGGTCACCTGGCTCTGCCCCAGCCCCTTCAGCCTTCCTGGGAGGAGAGAGATTCTCTGTGGCTGTCTCAGGGTGCCCATTGATGGGTGGGTGGGTGCCCAGCACAGGGCCAGGGGGGCTCTGGTTGCCCTGCCAGCTCTGCCCACCCTGCAGGACCCTCTGTTGGTGCCTCTGTGGAGCACCAGTGGTCACAGCCACCCCTGGGGGATGGCAGGGTCTGCCTGGGGTGGCAGGATCCCCCTTGCATGGATAAAATGATGCATTTGGAGAGCTTTAATGATGATTTCCCCAGTTCTCCCCACACCCCAGGCAGGGGTCTGGGGGCTTTTGGTGTGTTTCCAGTGGGAATTTCATCGAGTTGCAGATGTTCTTGAGAGGGTCAGGAAAGGTGGGAAGGGGCACCTTCAGTGGATGTGCAGCAGCAGAGGGGTTATCAGCACGTTGGTGACATTTTATTTTAGGCTGTTCTTTATGGCTTCCTTGCTGGCCTCTTATGTGAGTTGAATTGAGAGTAGGAAGAAATGGTGGGAAGGAATAATTCTGAGGGTCTTGGGGGTCCCTGGGAGCCACAGACATTTAGGCTCTGCTTTGAAGTGCTCTGAGGTTTGTGATGTGTGGGCAGCAAGGGTTGTCTTGTGGCTTTGTTGGACTTTTACCTGCTTTTACCCTCCTTGCCACCACAGCAGACAATCAAATCGGGCTCTGGCAGGAGATCTCCAGAGGCAATTCTCCAAAATGCTTAAAGGTTAATATATCCTCCAAATCAAGTGGGCCAGAAAGATAAGGAGGTTTTGGCTTTCCTTCCTCTATGGCCTGACCTGGGAAGAGCTGGGATTACCCCAGGAAAGGAGCAGCTTGGTGTGGGTTTAGGATCCTTGACCCTCCTTGGATCTGACCTGTAGGGTTGGTGTTCCTGGGTCTGAAGTCAACACCTTTAAGGGTCAGCTCAGCATCTGCAGGTGAGGATCTCCCTCCAGCCCTTCTGTCCTTTACTGCCAGCTTGGGGGAGTGAAACTGGGACAGCAGGAACTGTATAATTTCCTTCCTGTTACATTATTTCTCCTGGTACAGGAGCACCCAGTGTTTGTCACTTAGGAGTGTCATAGCGTTGCATTGCATATTGCAGTGTAATGATGTGAGATGATGAAATGACAAAATGCCAACTCGCTGCCAAAACCCTGAAGTGGCCCACTTTTATTTGTGGGTGGGAAAAGCTATTATTAATTTCTGCATGGTCTTTGCCAGCTGAAATAACACAAGCAGGCTGAAAAGGGAGGTGGGTTGAATCCTCCTAACTTGAAATGAGTCGTGGGAGTGATGTCCACCTCTGGTGCTCCCTCCAGAGCATATGCCCAGTGCCATGGTGGGCTGCCATGCACTGGCCTATCAGCTGGCAGCCAATGACAGATATCAAAAGAAGAGCAGGCTGGCATATTTTTGAGGAGGAAATATTCAGCTTCAAGCAGTGAAAGCTGTTCTGCTCAAAATTGCTTCTTAATATTAGTATTCCAAACTGTTTCTTGCTGGACTAAGGATAATGTAAGTGTGGCACCAAAGTTAAACCAGTCTGCCTCTGCTTTTGCAAAGGGGTGAGGGCACCTCAGACCGGGGGTAAGTGGAGCAGTATCTGCAGCGTGGAGCTGCTGCATCCGAGGTGAAAACAGAATTTGGAGGGCTTAATTGGGGAAATGGAAGAGCCATCGAAGTGTGCTGGAAACTGAACACAGGAGGTCTCACAGCAGGGGTTTTATCTGGCAGTTTGGGGGCTGTGGAGGGGCTGGAAAACACAGTTTGCCCTTTACTAAGAGGGAAAACTGTTCCAGGCTGCATCTGCCCATTGGTGGGACCTCAATTCATCAGCAAAGAGGGTGAAGAGACAGTGAGTGTGAAACTGGAGGAGGCACAGTTGAGTTTGGCGAAGACAGGCTTGAAAGTTTTCTCCTGAAACATCCTAAAATACCTGTTAGCTCTGGTTGTGGAGATGAACTCAAGCATTAAGATGTGAAGAGCAACCCAGCCCCGGGATGGCTGAGGAAAGAGTCCCCTGCATTAGAAGGACTGTGTAAGATCAGGGCTAAGAGGGGATTTGACCCTTTCTGGACACATCCAGTGAGCTTCAGGGAGGTGAAAAACTAAGAGTTGGTACAGGGAAAAATAAATTCCATTTTAGTTATTTCAACTGCCACCAAAGAGAGGAGGCTCTGGAAGAGCCTTGAATATTAGTGGGTGGAGGCCAGAACTTCTAAGGACTTCCTAGGTGGGGTTTTGGGGTGGGGTTTGTGGGATGTGTTTCTGGTTGTTCCCTTCCTACTTCTGTATTTGTGTTTAAATGGAGACTAAACTTCCTACCTTCTGTTCTCTTTTGTTTTTCTTGCTTTACCAGCAGAGACAGATCAACCAAAGGTTCAAAGAGAAGCAGTTTGGGGGTTTTGTTTAGATTTTTGGGTGTGTTTTGGTTTTTCAGTGCTTTGTTTATATGGGGTTTTTTGTTTGTTTATATTGGAGCCTCTGTTTTCACTTTTTTAAAGACAAAAAAGGAAAAAGGTGTTTGCATCATAAAGGAGTTTTTGTAAGGACAAAATTCTTGCAGTACTTAGTAAATCTCTGGAAAAAAATAGTAGATTGGGTGTAACAGAACACTTGAAATAAAAAAAAGGGTGTGGAACTGCAACTGTTGAGATTTGGGGGAGTTCTTTCATTTCTGGCAGACATCAAGAGATCATCTGGTTTGTTGTGGAGGGCAAAATCTGCAATATTCCTGTGGCTGACTCTCAGCTTTATGGGGAACTCTTGGGCTGTCATCTCTGCAGAAATTCCTCTGACATCACCCCAGGTTTAGCTCCAACCTCTGAGTCCCTGGGCTGGGGAGTGGGGCAGGAATTCCCTGGCCACAAAAGGCTCATCTTAGGCTGCTCTCACTTTGACCTGATGGAAGATCCAAGGAGATAATCAGATTAAAGTTGACATGTGACACTTCACATGCCTAAACCACACATGTGTGTTTTGCTGGACTCGGGTTGTAGCCAACAAACTGTGTATGGTGCTTTTCATAACACAGATAAGGTGATACAGGCTCTTATAAATGCAAACTTAACAAACACAAAGTATTTCTGGCTGGTTCTCCACTCAAATCTTGATTGGTTTAGTTATTTTGCTTTGTAAATGTAATCTGTGCTCAAAGTAAAAGGGGAAAAAACACAGGCAAATGTTTTTTTATTTACCTTTTATTAGGTTTCCTTGACACACTGGAAGTCGCTTGTCTGTTATATAAAGTAAGATAACAGAAACAATCCCAAGACAATAACTGCTGGCAGGATTTCTAAACAATAGCAGCACGTTTGCCAAGGTGGTCAGTAACTGCTTGGACCTGTCGTTCTAACCTGACATTTTTTTCTAAGAAGAAAAAACACAGGAGACGAGTTTCCACTTCTTGCATGTTGGCAGAAATACAGAAACCCCATTCTTAATGTGATGGGGCTCATAAATGGACAACTATTCAACTAATAAAACTGTCAAAGGCTCTGCCTGTGCATGAGGTGAGAGGTTGGATGGTGGAAAGGCTTTGCCACACTAAATACACTGTTTTATGTATGGGCTGATTTCCCTCTGATTTATTTCCCTGGCAGATGGATTACAGCACATGTGATGGACCTGATTTTTAATAGCCCTGCTATAGTTTTAAGCGTAAGAACATGAGGAAAAAAAGAAAAACAAAAAAACCAAACATTAAATTGTGGGGTGTTTTAAAAAACAAGCACCTCAATTACCTTCTACAACACACCAGCAAGATTTCAATGCTGTTTTCTTCTCCCATGGCTCTCCAGTGCAAATTGAAAAAATAAATTTTCTGAGGCCACATCCAGTCCCAGATTCTGATGGTGCCAATATGATTTCAAACCACTGGATCTCTAAAACCAAATTATTCTCATCCCTGACTTTGTTCCACAGTACCTGAAGGGAACCTACAAGAAAGCTGGAGACGCGCTATTTCCAAGGGCCTGGAGGGACAGGACAGGGGGGAAATGGATTTCTGATGACAGAGGGCAGGGCTGGATGGGATACTGGGAAGGAATTCTTGGCTGGGAGGGTGGGCAGGCCCTGGCACAGGTACCCAGAGAAGCTGTGGCTGCCCCATCCTTGGAAGTGTCCAAGGCCAGGTTGGATGAGGCTTGGAGCACCCTGGGCTGGTGGAAGGTGTCCCTGCCCATGGCAGGGGGTGGAATGGGATGAACTTTAAGGTCCCTTCCAACCCAAACCATTCCAGGATCAGTGGAATAACTGGCACAGGCACAGGGATGCCCAAAGGCAGAGCCACCAGCTGAGACGTCCACACCCTGAGCCAGGACCTGTCACTGGTGCTTCTGCAGGTGGTTCCTCACTCAGCCCAGACTGTCACCCTGTAGAGAAATGCTTCTTGACCTTTGAGAGGGGAAAAACTGCTGCTGATTTCAGTGAACTGCCCTAGCACAGAGTGTTCCTTGTCTGTTCTGGGGTTTGCCTCTGGTAAGTGCCTGCCTGGATTCCTTTCAATCACACAGGAATAGAAAGTGTTCAATAACCGAAAGAAGCAAAGTACAAAGGAGGAGAGAGAACCATGAATTTCTCTTGCTTCTTTTTGGTAGAAATGAATGACAGTGACTTCCAGAAAATGGGCCATATCCATCCTTGCCATAATTGTGGCTGTGCAGAAGGAAAGCAGCTTCCCTGCCATTCAGGACTAAGTAATAAATGCCTTAACCAGAGCCAGCCTTGTTTCCTTCCCAGGGCTGCAGAGTCAGTGGGACACATTCTTCAGGCTATTCTGCTGTAAAACCCTAAAGGACAAAAGATGAGCCTGTTCCTGCCACCTTCTCTGTGCTATGAACATGTGATGGTGAGAATTAAAAAAGCAAAGTGATGGAAAACAAATCTGCCCCAACCAGCCCAGCAAAATATCTAATTCTCTCCATCCTGCCCTTCTCCAGCAAGACCCTTGCAATCATTTTCAGCTGTAGTTTAATTAAATCATTGCCATAGAGCAGATTTCTCCTGTGATCAAAGCAAAAAGATGTTTTCTACTGTGTCTTATTTTCTTGGGGGTTTAATTTCTTTCTAGTTTGGGTTTTTCTATATGCTACTCTTCTTTTCCCTTTAAAGTTTAAAAGAGGATTTGGTAACAGCCTAGTTAATTAACTGAATTATCTATGGTTTGGGAAAGAGTGACCTCTGTGATGCCTCTTTGCAGACTCAATTTTGGCTGCAAAAGAAGTGTAACACTCTTTTTACCTGGAGCTTCTGTCACCTGGGCCATCACTCCCTTGGTAATTACAGTCATCAAGTATTAGGCAGGTTGGGTTCCAGACAGCCTCAACCAGCAGATTTGGATGTTTTGCTGCTGCTTTAATGGCTTTAAATAGAAGAATTAGTTTTCAGTGGATTTCCTGGCACTGATTTCTCTGGGAAACTGAGCTCCACATCTTATTATGGCTCTTCCACCACATTTCGGGTCACTGTGTGTGATGCTACTCTTGTATTTTTTAATGATCAGTTCGTTGTAGGAAAAAGTAACAAATGGGAGGATATTTTCCAGAGATGTGTTAAAAGACCTAAAGCATTTTCGTGGCAACACCTTTGTGTGGATATCTAATTGCAAGGGTGTGGATCCATTTTCCCAAATGCCCTGATTTAGGGGGGCCTGGGCTCTCCCATCCCTCAGATCAGTGTTCAGCTGGAAGTCAGGCATTCTATCTGCCCACTGCCTGTTTGACAATGCATTTCATGCCTCATTTCCTGCCACTTGTGACCTCCAGTAAACACACAGAGCAAACCCCCATTTTTTATGGGGAAAAGCCCCTTGGTTTGCTCCCTTTAGGATCTCACTGGTTAAATGGATTTCTGTAAGGACACACCCTGTTCACACCATAATCTGTTGTGACACTAAATCTTAATCTGTCTTCAAATTTCCATTGTTTTTGTATGAAAAGATTATTTCTAAAATATTGGATATCTCACATTCATTTTCTTTGCTAAGAATTAATTGCATAAGCAGTGGGTATCTGACCACTATTAAGTCTTCTATCGTAACCCAAAATTAAGAATTTAATGTGGATTATTCATAACATCTATCCAGTTAATTCAAAGCAATTTTTCTCTGCACCAGCCAGAATTTACACTTTGTTGGAAGGAGCTCATGATCTTGGAAAGCCAACCTGGGCTGTCCCAAAGGGGTCTGGGCACCTGTGTCACTGTTCTGCTGCAGAGCTGGAGGGTTTTGTTGTTCTGCTTGCAGGTTTGGTCCTGCTCTTTGGTGTGGCTGTGGGGGGGGAAAAAAAGATGAATTACAGAGCTGTTTGGCCTGTGAGTGACAAAGAGATGTGTGATAGTAATATCTCTAAGCAATACAGGTACTTAGGGAGTCCAGTTCCTGCAGCGTTTTATAGCAACTCGTGCAGGTTGAGAGTTGCTGTGCCAGAAGGGGAGAAGGGGGCTCGTGTTTCAGGGCTCTGCCTTGCTGTTTGAAGTGAGCTGAGTGAGGAGCTGCCTCGGGTTCTCTGGCTGGGGCAATAAATGTCTGAGAGGGGAACTCTGGTGCTGGAACTGCTGTCTTTGTGTCGTGCCTGCTGCTTATGGGCACGGGTGGGAGGGCATCCCGGGAGCAGAGGGAAACGTGGAGTGCTCTGCTCTGAAACCCCCACGCTGGACAGTTTATCAGTGCTTAGTGATCCTCAGAGAGGGGGGAAAAAGAAAAGCTTTCTTTGTATCCATGCAGGAAACGTGTTGTCTGAGCGTCTCGTGTTCCCGGGTTGAGGTTGGATCGTCCTTGCTGCCATCCCCGGGGTGCTGCAGGGCTGTCCTGGGCACAACAACCCAGGCAGGGGAGGGAGGCTCACCTGAGAGCCCCAGGGAAGGGCTGGAGGTGTGGGGGAGCAGCAATTGGAGATTTATGGGATATCCCCAGCTGGAAGGGACCCACAGGGTGTGGCTGAATGGTGGGTTGGTGGATCCTGGACTGAGCCGGGGCTGGTTTTGTACGTGGACTGGAACTGAGGGCTGTCTTAGAGGAGAACTGAGAAACACTGCCCGTGGCCTTGAGCCCTCAGCAAAGTGGGAACTTTATTTTCCCTTCTTAATCCATCTTATTCAGATTGTTTAATGTGTACACAATCCAAAACTGAGTAAGTTAATTGGCAAAGCAGTAGTGTTGGTTGAAATGTTGCATCTCTAATATTTTGGAAAAATTCCTCCAGACTGTCACTTCATGGAACTTGGGAACCTTCTACCAAATCAGCTTAAAAGCAAAGAATGGCAGAGCTGCCTTTGCAGAGCAGAAATAACTGTATGCAGGACCCAGAAATCCTCCCTAAAAGCACATTGCTGATTTTTATTTTTTTTTTTTTAACATAAATGCAAGGCAGGATAAAGCACATAGCTAAGCAGAAAAGGACCTCTTGGAGTCAGATATTTGTGAATAAAGTGGCTGCTCCAGAAAGGTAATACAAATGATATACAGGGCCTTTGTAGTCGTTGGCTCTTTAATTGAGCAGACTGATGTGTCGGGAGCATAATGGATCTTGGGAGCAGGCTGAGAATGAGGGGCTGCTACTTTGTTTCTCAAAGCCACACATTTGAAGTGCAGGTGAATACAAACCATTTAAGAAATAATTGGTCTGACCCAGCACTGGAGTAGCCATTTTGGCAGCAGTAAAAGGTGTTACTCCGCTGACAGAAGACAATGAGACAGGGATATATAACACAATATTTGCTCGCTCTCAAAGTCTGACTAATGAAAAGAGAAGTCAAAAAACCCCTATAAAACAAGTCCTGTCCTTTCTGGTTCTACTCTTAGAGCCTCTGCAGGTTCTTCTGCTTCATTAGCCAAACTTCAATACCTTTCCATCTTTCCTGATCGTTCTTTAAAAACAACAGTTTCATTTATCATTTCCATCCCTGCTGGTAAAATCCCTGTCTGTGACCCAGACAGCTCCAACCTGCATCACTGCGGCTTCCCAGTTTCCCTTCTCTTCCAGCCCATATTTAAGCATGAAACCCATTTAATTCCACATTTTTGCTGTTTGGTGACACCCTTTCCTTCAGCGAAAGTGCCAGTGCTTACATTGAATACCATGAAATTATTTTCCCACTTTTAAAAAGAATTATATTGTGAATAATGGGGGAGGGAAAGGGAAATTCTGAAGAGCAGACTGATGCTGTTGTGATGCCTGTAAGTCAAAAGGTCAGCTCCAGGTGAATAGAGGTGATGAAGGAAGCTGGGAATGCAGCCTCAGGGATATCTAGATGGGTTCTAAAAGACCCAGAGGTGCTTTTTTAGTGTCTTGTTCTGTACTGCTGCACATGCAAACAGCTCCAGACACACCCAAGCCTCCTGTCCCTGGTCAGTGGCACATTCTGGTGACTTAAGGAAAGGATGAAGAGGGTTCTCAGTCTGTCAAAATCCAGCAAGAATTAACAGGAAAGGAGGGGAAGGTCTTGGAGACTTAATTCAGGTGTGCTTATGAAGGGGGGGATTGGTAGACAGAAGGTCCAATGTGTCAGCCTGTGAGGAATACACCAATTAGTCACACAGAGGCCACTGGCCCAACAAACAGTTGTGGGAAGGGATGTGGAAATGTTCTGAGTTGCTCCTCATGAGACAGCATCACTTGAGGAGTCTGGCACTGGCACAGCAGAGCAGGGGCTGGGGAGGGGAGGTCACTTGCAGACAAGGTGCATTCAAAGGTGCAGCTCTTGAGACTTTGTCTGCAGCATCTTCTGCCTGTGGATGGAGGGGATCTTTAAAGAGAAAAGGCACTGGACTGGTTTAGAACCCCTTTAGAAGGAATATGTGGTAATTCTACTCAGAAATGATTGTCAGACCCAGGCTGGCACACCTGGAACCTCGGGGTCACAGCTGCTCTGACTCCAGCCTGAAGATGGCTTCATCTGCACACCAATGCTCCATCAGATTCCCTCAGGGACTCTCCCCTGCTCATGGTTTTGGTCTTTTCCCCAGATGACATTTAAAAGCACAACAACCTGCAGTGTTTGGCTTGTGGTCTATATATACAATATATGCAATTTTGTGTGAAATTTAGTGGCTGAAGGTACTCCAGTGTGAGTGGCCAAGTTGTTCCCTTCAGCAGGGTCCTGAATGTGGGAGCTGTGAGAGGAATGACCTGGTGGGGTGTTTTACTTGTTCTCTGGTTTGCTGTTCTGCTGCAAGTCCTCTGTGTGACATGAAAGGGGGCCATGACCTTTGAGAGATTGACAGTGAGACTTTACAGAGCCGCTGTAGATTATTCTGCCACTTGAGAAGCTCCAAGTCTTTAAAGAGCCTTTGGGAACAGCTATAACTGTGCTTTGTTAGAAGCCAGCTATGTCCAGGCAGGTGGTCCCTGCCAGGGGGGCACTCCCTGATGCCAAAGCACTTGGGATCAGACCTCCAGTTGGGGCTTCTGCACGTGGGTAAATGGGCACAGTGGAACATCCATGAGCAGGTGACTTGGCTGAGCCACTGCTGGTTATGGTGGGCACAGAAGGCTCCCCTCAGATGGGCAGCACACCCCTGGGCTGGCAAAGATCTGCTGCTCCAAAGTGTGTGTGCAAGGAAGGGTTTCCTTTCCCCCCCGCTTTCCTCTCCTCTTCGGCCCCGCTTTCCTCTCCTCTTCGGCCCCGCTTTCCTCTCCTCTTCGGCCCCGCTTTCCTCTCCTCTTCGGCCCCGCTTTCCTCTCCTCTTCGGCCCGCAGCTGCACTTGCTCCAGGAACATCAGTTAGTCCCGTTTACTCTGTTCTTCCTGCTCCTGTGAGGGTGCTTTGAATAGCAAGCTGTCATTATTCAGAGTCTTCCAATGTTTTGTATTAATCTAAAAGCAGCACCAAGATGTGGGATTTAAAATCCTTTCACTCATACTTTTAGGATGCTGTAATAAAGAGTTGCTTCGTAACATGTTCAAGGTCTATTAAATAAATGCACTGAAGAATTCCTGTTCCTTCTGAAATGGGCTTGTCAAGCTAATCTAATTTCAGTGTCTGCACATGGAAGGTATGCTATTTTCTCCTTTCAGTGATTTCAAAAATTAATAATTAAAGTTTCCTATTTTTACTTAATAATCAGTGCAAATTGCTGCACTTTTCTTCCTTTGAGTTTTATAATATTATGGTAATTATTGCTATGTGTACCTGTGTGCATGACACACTGAAAACACTTTTATCAAATCATTTGAAGAAATTGCTGAGCCAGTATAACTTCAGGTTAAAGAACTCCATAGGCCCCATTTACTAATAAATTCCTGTAGCAGGGATGCCAGCCTGTCAATGGCTTAATCATGCAAAAGAATCCTGGTGCTCTTCATTGTGCTGTGCAAAAAGGTTGTTTGTGGCTGCAGGGAGTAGGAGATTACTAATTTCCAAAATTCCCTTCCTTCCCGTGTTTTTTAAAAGAAATGGGGCTCGTTCCCAACCTGTTCCTCCAGGGGGCTGAGCTGGGCGTGGGAAGGACTCTTAGGAAGCCTCAGGAACGTCAAAGACTGTCCCTCCTATACAGGTGTAAATATTTGTCTGAGGTAGGAAGCTTACACTGTGTATTTTGATTTTTGGCTCACTTACCTCTGAGGAATTACAACATCAAAGCTGTTTTTTCCTCCTGTGAGAGAATTCTTATGGATGGATGCTTTGCTTTCCCTTTTCTCCAGATTCTGGGGTTTTGATACATGTACCTTTTCAAAACAAATTCTGCCTCTTCAGGAAACATCACGGTTCATTTCCTTAATCCCTGTGGAAGGCAGGACAGTTATATAAGGCAGCTGAGTGGGGCTGCTGAGGGTTTTCACTCCTGTCTGCAGCCTCAGAGGAGGGGTCAGGAAAAAGGGATTAACCAATAAAGACACTTTGTCCTTCTGTGCAAACCTACGGGGGGTTCATGTTCACACCTGAGCCTTTGTTTGGGTTGCAGAGCCACCCCTAATGGGTTAAGGGCCACCTTTAATACATTTAATGCCTGATATCCAAGGTTATTTAAGAACATTGTGACACAACTAATGACAACTCTTAAGTTCACTTTAGATACACACCCACCCCCCATAAAAAGCTCCTAAGTCTTAAAAAACTTAGACTGAAATCCTACAGGTGGCTATTGACATCCATCATGATACGATGTTAAACGTTATATACTTAAGATTATACACTGATGTTAAACATTCTATGCTCTTTATTTACTTAAAATTGACCTGTGCACTGGGGAAGCCTCTGCAGAAAATAGAAGTATCAACTCAGGTTGGTCAATTTGTGGTTATTGAGTGACTGTGTGATCAGTGTTTACAGACTATTAACAGGATCCCAGGAGGAACAAGCACAGTGGCAGGACAGGGGGGGCAGAACATGCAAACTCTCTCCTAAGGCAGGTGACATTCAGGAAAATGAGCAGCAGTGACACAATCGGGTGCTGCAGCCACCCTTTAAAATCCCTTCTTGTGGAAATCGGGCCGCATTTGAAGTGCTGGAGATGAATGGCAAAGACTTGGAGAGAGGATTTAGCTCATGCTGACTCTGTTTCACAGTTTGAAATTAATTTTTTTTGTTTTGGACCTCCTGATGTCTTGACCGGTTGGTATTTTGGTACAAAGTTTGTTTGAAAGAAACATTTAATTATCAGGAAGGATGGGTAGTGGCTGAAATGAATCAGCCTCTGCCGAGATGCTCCACTTCATAAATGAAAATAGTCCTTCTAAACATGTGCATTTCCAGTGTATTGCCCTGCAGAGCTGATGGAAATATTTACAGGGTTTGGTGGGGGGAAATTTGGCCTGGATGTTTAGGGGGGGAATTTACTGGAGAAAACTCTTGAAAGATCCTGAGTAAACTTAGCTAATTCTGTAGTGGGATTTTGTATCTTCTTTCATAACAGCAGCAAAATAGTGAAAGTCTAACAGCCATAAACTGGTTTTCCTTTAAAAAACTAGGGTGTTTTCAGAGGGTGATGCTCTCTTGAGAGTGCTTCTCAGCCTTTCTTTTCACTTGGAGCCTGAACTGATGTTCAAGGGTAACCACTGAGGTTTTCATAGGAACAGCATGAACAAAATCTGCTGCTGGAGAACAGATTGAAACACCTCATGGAACGGGCAGAAATTCCAAAGGTGGTGTTGTAGGAAATGTAGACACAGAAACGTTTCTGCTTCATTGGTTCAGTCTCGTGCAGGGGCTCCCCAAATACGTTTGTTTTAGGAACTTTGAGCACCCAGCTTCCCTCTCCTGATGCTCAGAGGAAAATAAGAATGGATTGGTTGGTTGGGAGCGGAGAAGGGACCTCGTTGCCTGAAATCCCTTGTTCTTCCAGCCCATGTGCTCCATCGGGGAGAGGGGTTGTCCATCAGACCCCTCCCAGGTGCAGGTCCACCCTCCCCTCGTTAGACCTGCCGAGCAGGGCTGGGTGTTGGTGCTATCACAGTGTCTGCAGCACAGATGGTCCCGCTGTCAAAGCTCAGCCAGGTGATCTCAGAGCTGCTTCCAGGCTCTGCCCCGGGCCTGGCATGTGGCTCTGGGCACATCTCTGAGGGCTCTGTGTCCCCCAGGTCCGGGAGGTGCTCTGAGGAGCTGCCTCTGCACAGGGTTTGGTCACTTAGGAAAGGTTGGGAGATCTTGGGCTGCACAGCTGCTTGGTGTTGTTGATGAGGTTTAAGGGTAGAAATTTCCTGGTCTCTCTCAAATCTGACTCTTCTCTTGCATTAGAATCTCCAGAGTAGCAGCTGTATTGAATTAGAGAGGAAAAGAGAGTAGGAAAATAATCTATGGGTAAAACTTCTAAGGTAGTCAGTTTAGCTCTGTTCCCATAAAATCAGGAAGAATCTTCCCTTGAAAGCAGCCCCAATGGCACAAGTTAACCATAAAATATATTCTTAAAATACTGCACATAGTGTATGGATTTGATATAGCACATACTCTTGGCAAAACTATGGCTTATTTTTCAAGGATAACTGTGGAGCACCAGGCTGGGATGCTGTGACAGAGACCTGTTCGTGCAGTGTTATGGTGCAAAGGTATTTTTCTCACTGATAAATTTGGGAGTCCTGTTTTTAAGGTGCTCGTGAAGTTCTGAGATGCCAGTTTTGTCAGGTGCCTCTGTGCCTGTTCTGTGTGTCCAGTGGTTGGTTATCTGGCAGTTGTGCAAACACACAGAAAGAGCTGAAATAAATACTTTAACATAAAACAAATTCCTATATGCATGGCCTGTAAATGAGCTCTCAAAACAGACACAGAAAACATCCCAGTGTCAGATCTCCCCTCTGAGAAATCCAGCCTTTAATACAAATATCTGATTTGCAAATCAGATGCAAGATGGGTTCTTATTAACTAGTTAAATATCAAGGTTTGAATTTTCATAAAAGGGCAATTTCAAACCTCATTTGTGTGTGTAATTATTGTGCTTGTGAGAGCAACCCCGGTAAATGTGCCCAGAAATGTCATGTCAGGTTTCTAATGGGCCATTGACACGCTCCCTTCCCACGAGTGGGTCTGGGGGGCTCTGCACAGGCACGGCTGAGGGAAGGTGTAAAAGGAGGGCAAAAGGCTCAGAGAAACTGTGTTTCCTGAGGAAAAGTGCAGCAAAGCTTTGTGTACACATGGGCATGTTCTCAGGATGGAGTTGGGGTCTAAACAAACCGAATCAGTTTTTAAAGTAACACTAAACCTTTGAAATTCAAATACATCCTCTTCCAAGGCTGAAGGATTGGTCAATACATCCTGGTCAGGTTGTTGTCACTTCCACTTTCAAGAAGGTTTAGAGATACTTCTCATTCCTTTTTTTTTTTTTCTGTAGGAATTTTGTCATCCAAAAACTGTGAAATACTTGAAATCTGAGGCTGTTGCTATCAGATAATACACATTAAGGCTCGACATTAAAGAATCTCCAACTGGAGATGAGCATCACTAGAGCAGCCTTTGGTCACACTGGATGGGGCTGTGCAGACTGAGCTGAAAATATTTGTCCTATGCTATAAAAAACTAGAGGGAACACAGCCCAAGACTCACTGGTGAATGTGTTACCAACATGCAGCTGAGGTCAGAAGCAGCACAACTCACCCAGAATTTTTGGGAGTGGGTGTAAATCATGAATACTGAAGAGTTCACGTAGTCAGTTCTAATGCCCAGAACACGGGAAGGAGGAGGGAGAGAAGTTAATATCTAAGTAAATGTACCTTTGTTAAAATTCAGGCTGACATCTTGTGGGCAGGGAGGCAGAAGTTACCTGTAAGTTTGGGTGGGTTTCACCTTGGCTTGCTGGCAGGGCAGGAATTTGGGGCAGCACAGCGTGTGGGTCAGAGACAGGGCAGTGCCTCTCTAGTACCAGTCTGTGATGAATCTGAGTCTTGCTCCTGCTTGAATGACCCTCCTCTGAAGGTGTGGAGGGTTTGGGCTGTTGTGCTTCTGTGCAGAGGAACCAGCAGCTCCCTGTGCTGGCAACGTGGGTGGAGGGACAGCAGGGATGGGGCAGGGGCAGCAGCAGAAGGCAGGACACAGAACAGGCTGGCAGAGCTCGGCCAGGAGTGGGAACGCGAGCAGGGCTCAGAGAGGCTCAGGGGAAGGAGCATCACCCTGCCCCATCCTGCTGTCCATGGTGTTGGCTGCCCCACCACCCACTCACCTGGATTTCTTTTAATGGACCGCTGGTCAAAGCAAGTCTTGATATCATGTTTGTGGGGGAGGCCCTGGAAAGCCATTCTGAGCCTGGAGTCCAGCAAAGTGCAATCTCTGGTTGAGTCTGTGTTTAGTGGGGATTCAAATCCCAACTTAATTTAATCTTTTGATTTATCCTGCAGGTACTGCCTGATTATATTCCAGAGCCACCAGTAATAGAAATGCAGGGATTTTCTTCTATTTAATTTTTTTATTCCTGCTTTTAACAAGAAAAGGCTTAGCAAAAGTCATTATGACTATTATGCCCTGTGATGCTTCCTGAGTAAGTGCATCTCAGCGTGTGAACCCCATTAATTCCTGTTAATAACATGGGGGTACACTGATTTTTGCTCTGTACTCCAGCTGAAACAGTACAGTGTGGGGGGCAGACTGGGAATGAGTGTTGGGACTGACCCCAGTGCTGCAAGAGGGCAGGATTGCGGTGGGAAAGGGCAGGTGGAAGGAGGGGGTGGCACTGGCAGAGCACTTGGGCAGGTCCTTCACGGGGTCCCGTGAGTTTGTGGACAAACTACTTGAGGTTGGATTTCTGAGGCTTTTTGGCGTGTATTTCAAATCACTCTGTGTCATTGAAAGGCAAAATAAACAAATGTCCCTTCCCTGGAATATTTGGGCACCTCAAATGCAGTCAGATGTTGGAGTGGATGGAGTTCACTTCCATACTTTAACAGGCAGCCAGTTTCTCTGTCCTGGTGTTCCTGCAGGATGATCCCACTGAAGTCAGGCTCCAATCAGACACCAGTTATTCTTGCTGTAATGACCATAACTGCAGTGTGTTGTCCTGCCTTTCTGTTCCACGGCTGCTGGTTTCCAAGTGCATTTTCTCATTTGCCTCATGTTTCCTTATCTGAACCTTTACAATATTAAGAGATTTTATTTAATTTTTCCTTTTGCTTTCCCAAACAATATACAGTTCATTCATATGTTTAAAAAAAAAAAGTTGCTAAAATGAAATTTTTAAAAATCATATTAAATCTCTAATATTCTCCTATGGGTGTTAATATAGCCAAGCAGACAAGGCCAGCATGCAAATCTAGTGGCATGCCTGACAAACATAATGCATTTATATTAAATCTATTGTACAGTAGGAATTTGAAGAGGCAGTGATCAGAAGAAACCATGCAATTGGATTAATAGATAATTTAGGCTGTAATCCAACAAGGCAGTTAAGCATATACTTAATTTTAAGTGTGCTCAGTATTACTAGATGTTAGTTGAGGCAAAGCAAGCTTCAAACTGGTCACGTGCCTAGATGTGTTTGGCTGGCTGAATCAATGGTCTGAACAAATAAGGTTTTGCAGCTGGAAATACATCAAGGAGCAAAGAGTGTCCCTTTTCTTCCTGTAATCCTTAAAATGCTCCTGCTTCAGTTTCAAAGCCAGAATGTTTTTATAGGGGGTTAAAAACCAGCGCTGACCAACTGCAGAGGTAAACAGCTTCCAAATTATCTCTTTTACCTGCATTCCTGGTTGAAGTGAAGTCCAAATAATTAGATAACCCTGCAAAACCTGTGGCTGGTGCTGTTAACTCCACACCAAGGTTCTCTCATGCAATACCTAATAAACGCAGTTATCCCCTAACAAAGACTTTAAGGGGATTAATGTGCTGCTCAGAGGATGCCCTCTCCAGACTTGTGCTCCACATCTGAGCTAGATCTGAAAGCAGAAAGCAAAGTGAACTTGCTGAGTGACCTCGGATTGTCACCCACACTTCTCCCCACCAGCTCTCCCAGTTCACTCCTGACGCTTCACAGTATTTGTGGCCTTAATTGAGGGACATAACCAAACAAATTTATCATCGCAGCCCATAAAGCCGACAGCATTCATATGGTAGCATTCTTCATTCTCTCCAATTTGTTCCCCTGAAATCCCTGCAGCAATTTATTTGCTGAATACGCGAGTTTTCCTCCTTATGAAAATTACAAATTGTTGTCAAGGTTAACGAGTTAATATTCTCATTCAATATTTATTTTATCTGGGGGGAGGGGGAAGGAAGAAGAGCGACTGTTCTTACACTTTCTTCCACAGCAAAGTCTGGTTTCTTAATCAATATGACAAGGACACTGTCCTTTGGATAATACCCTGAATCATCGGGACTAAAAAATGAGCTTTATTAATCAACAGCCCCTGATTAATTATTATAAAGTGATGCTCATACATTTCTGTACATTTTAATAATTCCTGCAGAAGGCTAACAATGTCCCCAGTGATTTGAAGGCTTTGGGGTTTGAATTTTTCTAAGCAATGTCACAATAAATAGTCCAAGGGTACTACTGCTCGCTCACTAATCCAGTCTGTTTCAATCCAGCAAATGAGTAAAACCTTCTTTTTCCTATTTCCCATCTATAATTTATCATTTGCATACAAAGTAAGAAGCAAGAATCGGCAGTCTCATCAGTTTTCAAAATATCAGGGGACAGCTGGGGTGATTTATAGCAGGGCTGCATTATCTAGATCATATAACCAGAATATTTCTGTAAAAACAGACCTGTGTAATCTCCTGATAAGAGTCTGTCTGGCAGATAAGTGTGCTGAAGGTCATGGCTCTGGAGGCCTTGGTGGAGACCTGAGTAGCCATTAGGAATATCCCATCCTAAAACACTGACGAGCACCATCTTCAACAGCAGCTTGTGGTGCTGAAGACACTCTTTGATGGCTAAGAGAGCCTTCCACAGAGGTATAGTCTGTGTGTTTGCTACCACTGAGATGAAAAATATGCCACCTGTTTCTTCTGTTTGCAATGCACTCTGAAGCCACAACCTTGCTGAAAGGAACAGATGCATTCCCTTAAAAAATGATCCAGCGCCCCAAAATGTGTAACAGGCTGACCACAGCTGGGGAGTGTTTGTGCTTTAGTTCTAAAGGGCAACTCTCTTCTGAACCACAGGGCAAGTGCTCAGATGGATGGAGGGCAGACTTGAAGACAGGCTTGTGCTAATTTATTTAGGGAAAATGAATATTAGAAGGGCCAGGCACTGGTTCTGATCCATTTGTTCTTTTACCAGGCATCTTACAGGCTGGCTCCCTCTTTATAAAGTATCACTCCCAAGGATGCTCTGAAAGCAGTGTCTGTGATAAATGACATCAGACTTCCAAAGGCACCAGCCTCTTGTGTTTGTGTTTTAAAGTAACGTGTTTGCATTGTAAAAAAACTCAGTGGCCTTTTCACAACCTTCCTGCAATGAATGTTTTAATTACTCATCTCTCCCAAGTCGGGTCCCAGGAATTTTTCACAGTGAGATGGTACAATCTGTGTGCTGGTAACCCATGGGTTATTTGGGCTTAGCCTCTTCATTTCTGTTTTAATTCCAGGATGTCAATAATGAGTTGTCTCTTCATTTTATTAACGTGGAACCACTGGACAAAATGTCACTGCTGTAGGACCCTGTGACGAGCAACACTCCTGCCTTTTGCCCTCTGGAAATGCGGGTTCTGATGGCAGATAAGGAAAATGAGATTAGGATGTTAGCTTTCTCAAGAGATAACAGCAGTCTAGGTCATAAAACTACCATATGGCAGATTTGGCAGTCTTTACAGAGGTCCATGGTTTAATTATCACAAAGACAGATTCAGCTCCCCACTTGCAAATCCTGGGTCCTCCTGTGGCAAGGGCTGGCAATGCAGTGACGGGGGGAGCGGGGCTGGGAGGAGGAACGACCTCGCCGTGGCCAGCGCTGTCACTGCCTAACATTTCACTCATGATTAAGTTTATCATTTCAAACAAACAACATCAAATGTCAGGTCTCTGGTCTGTTTAACGTGCGGGAGGAGGGGTAGGGAGAGGAGAGAAGCGTGGAGCGTGACTGTGCTGAGCCAAACTGGAGAGCTTTTCCTCCGGAAAGGAATTCAGACACAATTGACAACTACATCAGAGAGCGTTTCTGCGGCAGGGTTTGCCATCCTGGTTAAGGCTTTCAGCTGCTTGTATCAGATGGTTTGGTGTTCCCTGTGTTCCCAGCCCTTTGGCCTGTCTGCATTCCCAGGGGGACGTTCTCACACCCCAAGTTCGTGCACAGCCCCTGCTGTGTCCTGGTTTTTTGGTGCAGCAGCCACGTTGTCGCTTGTGCTGCCCTGCGGGCACTGTTACCCAGTCACGGTGCAGAGGAACACCTGATTGTAAAAATACACCAGGAAAAAGAGCTTTTCATCTTATTTAGAGGGCTTGCTTTGCTCTGGGCAGCACTGACAAGCAGCACAAGGCTGATGCAGATGTTGTCCGTTAATGGGGCTTTAAAGTGCCGTTTCCCAGAGAAGTCCCTCCCTTTGCTGGGGATGTGCAGCGGGAGAGGAGTGAGGTGGCAATTGTCAAATTCATCACATGGGGAATCAGTTTTTAAGTGTGTCCTCATATGTACCAACACTTCACTCAAAGCCAATTCCTTGGTGTTCCATGTGTCCAGGGAACCACACTGGCCAGTGTAGGCCAGTACTGCAAGGCTGAGGTCAGTAGTTAATTTAACTCACACTGGCAACTAAGAAAATAGTCACTGTAGTTCTTCTGTGTGCATTTATAACAACAAGAATGTCTTCTTGGAGCATAATCTGTTGTATGTTGATCTCGAAGGGTTTTGAGAGGCTGACATCACTGGGTGAGTGATGCACACGTACCAAAATGATATGTTTGCTTCTAGTCTGCAAGATAAAAGTACTTCTGAATCCAACCAATATTTAATGAGACAGGAAGATATTAAATAGTCAATGGTTACCACTTCATACATTTTAACTTGTAGGTATAGGAGAAGAATCTTTGAAAACTGAGTTAAAATATCCCTTCACCAAACTTGCTGCTCTGTGTGTTTAGTTAGTGATGTTGGATGAGCATCTTCTGGTGATTGTTATTTTGGACTCCTGTAATATCTGAGGGTTTGGAGTTGCAGAGACAACTCTACTTTCCCCATGTCATGGCTAATTTTATGCAAAGCCTTGGAATCTGAGTTCAGTTCATAGGCATGTTCATGTCCAATTAAAGAGTAATAGATCTGAAGCACATCTAACAAAACAAAAGAATGGAATCGAGTCACAGCCAGGAATTGGAAACCCAGCCACACAGGCCACCAGGCTTCATGAAACTGCAGAAAACCCTTTTTAATTTGCATATTTAATTTCTAATCTTTACAATATACTCAAATCCACCTTTACTCTTGCCAAGGCTACATAAAAATATCCATCTGTATTATTAGATTTTTGAATATTCAGGGGCTTTCTAAAGCTGGGATTTTAACAAACACAACAAATTGTATGAGACACATGATTAGATTGAGGGTGAGCATTGCACAATATGATATGTCAGCAAATTGTTTCTCACCTGTTCTCTCAATTGGTACCGAGGAGAGAGAGTTTTAGGGGCTGGAGGAGTGAGCTCCTGATTGTTCTTGGCTGCTCATTTTCAGAGGATAAAATATGTACCATCAGATGGCCAGAAACTCTCTGGAATTTTAATTGCAAACTCTGCTCTTGGTTATTTTTATTGAGTTATTTGTACTGCATTTGATGAGATTTGTTGAGGCCAAGATGAATTAGGTGGGGCATGAGAATAAAATAGAAAGATGGTTCCTATCAAAACCAAGTGTCTTCTACTTCTTATTTTCTTGCCTTTTTTTTTTCCTTTCACCAGAACCACCTGTATGGCCAAAGTAACAGTGCAGGTGCAGCTTCTGCACCTGGAAAAATTCCCTTCCCTTTATTTCTAATGTTCCCAATCTCTATTTACTCATAAAGTAAGCAAAGGCCAAAAAAAGTCATAAAAAAATTAGTGCCCAGAGAGGTGGCATTACTGCTTTTAAGAGAAGTCTATGAAAAGCGAGGGCGTGATATTGGCACAGAAATAAATCAGGCTAACTGTAAATCTGTGGATGCTAAAAACTAAAACCATTGGAAAGCAGAAGATTTATTGTAGATGTGATATGGAGAAGTGCAGAGACACACCCACCAGCATGGACCCAGCTTCCAAATGGGAGAAGCATTGGTGTAGTAGGGGAACAAATGTTCTGTGTTGGGGTGGAATCCATATCCCACCGAGTTCTGCGGGGGACAATCCATGGTTTTCTGGTAAATGCAAGGATGTCTTTCTTTTTGTCTTGGAGCACGTGAATTGAGTTTAATCCAGTGGGGAGACATGACAGAGCCTTAGTGCATGAATGGGATCAAGGAGATGATGAAAACTCTTCCTCCTGTGTGAGACTTGCCAGGAATGGTCACTGTCAAGTGACCATGTCTTAAACTTATTCAGTTTTCCACTGTCACTTTTTTATTTCTTGCCCGTTGAACCACATGCTTAAATAAATCCCAGCCCAAGTCCCAGTGACTTGGTTTGACTGTGTAAGCCTGAAAAGTTCCCATTTTACTCATGGTGCCCTCTGTGTGTTCCTGATGGGACACTTTTCTTCCTCATTAGGGTTGCTAGTTGGCTACAGCCTCTGTCTCTCACCTTTTGCCAACCCAGTTGTTGCAGATGTTGGTGTAGGTGGTGCTGCACCAGGAGCAGATCAGGCAAAGAAACGCAGACTATTAATTGGGGTAGAAGGCAGGGGGTTGGGAGAGAATCACACTTAGCTTGGAAAGGTTTTCAATTCTTATGTGTCAGAATATCCTAATTCAAATCCAAATGGGAATCCACCATTCTGGGGGACTCACACTGCTCCAGGTAAACAACTAATGAGCAGCCTGCCAGTTTCATTTTTATCAAGAGCCCTCAGAGATTCAACTGTGCCATTTCATAAAATATGCAGATGATAGTGGAGGGAGAATAGCAAAGGCTTTGAAAATGATTCACACAACCTAAAAATGATGTTGAAAAGGGAGGAATTAAATATTCACAAAGTGTGAGAAATTAAGGCATATTAACTGTTAGAATGTGGAAATGAAGTGACTAACATGCACAGAGCTGATGAGAACTAGATGATTACAGATCTGTCAAAAGTTTCTAATTCTGACACAGTGTGATGTCGAGGTGCTAGTTGGCTGGTAAGGGCAAAAAATTAGGTATGGGACAAGGAATGCAAAGCTGACAGATCAGAGTCAAAGGCGCTGAGACACCGCCGTGATTAACATTGGGCTCAGTCCTGTAGCAAGGGTGAGCTTCAAGCTTGCACAATGAATACTAATTATGGTTACAAACAGAACACAGGGGGCTCAATTCATCAGCTCCAGGAAGGATGGTGTAATGAGGTGGTTGAGGGAATGCAGTCACCTAGGGCCAAATTTGTCTCGCTCCTGCTTTCTGGCGTACACCAGGGATGAATTTGACCCTTGGGATGAGAGTTGGAAGTTTCACTCTTCTGTAATTAATCAGGGGCGTATCTTGAGTTGCAGTTTTGATGGAGTAGAGGAAAGGTTGCTGGCAGGTGGATTCGTGTGGAGCTGGTGCAAAAGAATAAAGAATAATAATTTTTAAAAGAGATTAAACAGTGTCCAAGCTGGGTGAAGTTATTCACGTAGCTCTGACATGGCAAAGGCACAGTTCAACCTCCTCCAGGTACCAAGCCCACTGGGTGCCCAGGGAGTGCCCAGAACTGGCTGTCCCTCCTGACAATGCCTCCCTGGGAGCACAATTTGTGTCCCAGTGTGCAGAGAGAGCTCTGATGGCTGGAACACCTTGTGGTGTCAGCCCCACCATCTTCCCCAGCTGTGCTGGGGTTGTGTTTGAATCCCTTTTAACTCAGTGAGAAGCCCTGGATTGTCACATCCACGTGGAATTGGGTTGGTTCCTCCCAGTGAGGAGTTGCATGTGATGCCCTTACTGGGGTTGCCCAAGAGAGAAGCAGTTTGGTGGCTTGTTCATCCATTGCTGGGGAGTTTTTGTGCCCTCCTGGGTCTTGAATGGTCTACAGTAGCTCCTGGGGAACCCTGTGCTCAGGTCTGGGCAGGGATTTCTTATGGCCAATTCCTATTTTCCTTTTTTCCATTGGAAAATTGTGAATTCTATCAGCCTGAGCTGTAGACAATGCACAGACAGCTCAGATGGGTGTAGTTGTCTCTGCTTGCACAGGCAGCGTTGAAACAGCCCTTTCAGAGTCAGGAATTTGGGAATTCAGTGGAAGTTCCACCCTGTAGTCTCCTGGGAACAACTCCCTCTTACACTGGGAGCTCAGCTTGATGCAGAGTGCAATGTCATGTACAGCACTGAAGACACTGAGAACACTGAACCAGTAAATATGACTTTGATTACAGCAGTATCAGTGCTTGATATCTCCCAGAGACAAAAAGAACTTGAGATGTTAAAAAAATAAAGTGGTAGTTGTGCATGCCAAGTAGCTGTGGCACTGTGTGTGTTGTGCATAGCTAATTTCTCCGAGAGCCTGTCCTGTGCTCATAATCAAGAGACAAGCATAAACTCAAAGGTCACAAAAAGACTGAGCTGGGGAAGGTGGATGTTCTGAATATATTAGGTATGTAAAGCAATATTGTGGCCCATCCAAACTAGAATTAGTGGTAATTATTATATAATATGTAATGATGGGATTTAAATGGCTAACACATTTTCTCTGCTGAGATCATTTAGACATGATTCATATAAATGATTAAATTAATAGATCTTCCTCTTTTAAGACTGCTAGGCAGCTTAAACTAAATTTCTCAACAGAGACTGATCCCAGTGAAATAATATTAATAGAAAATGGAAGAAGAATTTCTGAGAAGTGGGTAAATACATGATGGAGGTTGAGGAAATTTCTATAGACATCTTTGCCGACCAAAATACTTTACAGATTTAAATGCTCTCTAGAAATAACCCATCAAGGACTTTGGAAGGTGAAAGAACAACAAACTTAACTTTCAGGGAAAGAACAGAATGGTGAAATGTTCTGGAAGATAGGGACTTAAAGGATCACTGTCTACTTAGTTTAGGCTTAAACATTAGGCTTTTCATAACACTAAATGGTTTTACGAAACCTAACGTGAATAGAAATATTTTTTCTTATTCCTTTTTTGAATCAAATTTCAATAAGAGAAGTCCCTTCACCCCCCCACACACATCCAGCAGAATCCTCTGCAGTGTTGTAAAGTCACACACAGGAGCACCGTGCTAATTAGTGAGAACAAGGACAGGAAAATGACTATGGATGGGATTTCTGAAAAAGCCTGGGGGAGTCGGTTGCCCCAAACCAGGTGAATTCAGTGGGAGTAGAGTGTTCAAATCCGGGAGACATCTGGAAATTTCAACCTGAAAATACAAGTGGAACACCCAGCATGGATGGGGCTCTGAGGAACCTGGGCTGGGGAAAGGTGTCCCTGCAGGGCATGGAATGAGATGAGCTTTAAGGTCCCTCCCAACACAAACCACTCTGGGATTTTATGAAAGCCAATCCTGTGTGATCATGAGGAGTTTTCCATCCCCTTGGGTCCTCTTCACCCCCTTCCAGCTTGGACCTCACTCTTTGCTCTGCTTCAGGATGTGAGGCAGAGCTTTGCTTTTTGGGATTCTTTTGGGGTTTCAGATGCTCCAGCTGCACCCTTGGCATCACCAGAGGTCCTGGTGGAGAGGGATGCAGAGGAAGGGGAAATCCCTGGGGATGGATTGGTTCCCTTGCTGTGGAGTGTGTCAACACCAAAAAGTAAGTGTGGTGAGGATGCCCTCCAGCCACCAGACCACTCTCCTGCAGGTCCATCCAGCCCAGGCAGCAGGAGGAGGGTGGGAGGAGACCTCCCAGTGCAGAGTCAGCCCCAGGCACCCCCTGCACCTTCTTGTTGGTCCCACTGACTAATGAGGGCCAGTTTGCTGTGTCACCCACCCTGCTGGTGGTGTCAGCTCTTTCTGCTCAGGCTGGGGAAGGGATGGGTCAGCAGAGCCTCGGAGCTCTCCAGGGGAGCAATCCCATTTGAGCTGCAGCTTTGCATCAGGGCCATCGCACCGTGGAAAACTTCATAGAGCAAACTCTCTTTGGGGTTTTTGTGTGGCTTGTAAAGAACATATGGTAATTTGGATAGTCCTGTCCCAGAGGGTTTCCCAAGTGCTGTACTTTGAGTGGGCTTTCTATTTTTATTGTTAAATTCCTGTTCATTTCTTATCTTGAATATTCCCTTTTTCTGTTTAGAAGGTTAAAAATACCTGGAGCTGTGAGTCTGGCCTATTTACTACAGAATTCCTGAGTCATACACTACCCAGGAGCCTTGAAATATCAGAGGTATTACTCAGAGAGCTCAGCAAAAAAATGGCAAAATCTGCCCTTCAGAGGTCCAGACTTGGGAGCCAAATGCTTGAGGGAGTCTGGTCATCCAGCTCTCTTTCAGAAAGCAAAGGGTGAGGGAAACAATGCATGAGGGAACTGCCACAAGGTTCTGATTAGTAAAAGAACCTTCATCTCCCTCACAGCTGGAAGGGAGTCCTCCTGAAGGAGGTGGGCTGAGGGTGTTGTTACCACCAGAGTTCCAATGTTGGTGCTGTGTTGATGAGAACTGATTGTTCCTCCAGATCCCAATGTCTGTTGTTGCTTTCCCCCAGCCCCGGGTGACATCAGATGCTGATGGAACATCTCAGATCTTAGAGCCTCTGGCCTTTCAGATGGAATCTGTTTGGAAGGCAGGGATGGGAAATGCAACACTTCTGATGGTGCAGCCCATGAATCTGCTCTGCAGTGTGATCAGATGCAGGAGGGACAGGAATTCTCGGGGCTCTCAGCTGGGGGTTTGCAGATGAATCAGTGGAGATTCACTGTGTCCTGTGGCTGAGCCTGAGTGTGATGGATTAAGCTCTGTTTCATATGGTATTATCCTTTATTTATCTCTGTAGTAACACAGCCTATTGAGACTTTCTGGAAATCATTGTTTGTCATTGCACATCACTATAAAGCAGAGCATGGAGAAACTTTGGAAAGTATTTTAACTGAGCCTCAAATAGGCCAGAAATGCTCCAATAGAGTCTGTGGAAAACCAGTGACCGAGTCCTGCCTCTTGAAACAGTCCCAGCAGCCCTGTGAACCCCAGGCAGGTGGGTGCTCCAGGGATTGTGCCCCCCTCTGTTTCAGAAGACTTTCCTATCTTTTTCCCTGCTTGGTCACCTCTTGATGTTTTTGCCAGGGGTGAAAATATCTGAGAATTCCTGCTTTCAGGGAGATTAGTCAGGTTTCTCTGAGTAGCTACACCATGGATGTAGCCAGTTCAGGTCCCCTAAAAATAATTCAATGGTCATGTGATAAAAGGCAATTTTTCTCATCTGGAAAAACTTAGAAATACAATTTTTTCATAATATCACCTGAATAAAATGTCTGTGTCCTCCCCCCTTTTTTTTTTATGCACCAACTTTGGCCCTTCATGCAACTGTTTTTACTTGGAGTTGAGGATTCCAGAGTTCTACAGTGGGGTGGTTGCCCTTCTCTAGGTAAAAAGGGGGAGCTCTCAGTTTTGTAGAGGACTTTTGGTAGCTCTTTGTTAAATGGCCTGGAATTGCCAGCTCTTGGTGGATGGGGAGGACACAGACAGTGTAAGCAAACTGGTTCCTCTTCTGGGTTTTGCCACCTCCCTGCTGACCTGGGGTGATCCACAGAAGTTCCCTGGGCCCTTTTATCCTCAGCTGTAAAATGAGGATATTGACATTTACATCTCTTTAGAAAGTGCTTTTAGATCTATGGATGGAAAGTGCTAAGTAAACCAAAACTCTCAATTAAATTAATTGGAGAGAAGGAGCTGGGTCAGTGTTATAGCAGGATTCATTTGTACATCTCATAATTTCTTTCATCTCATGTCTCGAAGCCTCTTTATAGTTGGAGTTGCTACTCTATCCTTTCACTTGTAGTAATCTCTGGGATGGATCTTCTCCTGTTTCTTACACACATACAGGAGCTGGGCTAAGGGCACCCAGGCCCAAGTGCTCTTGGTACAAAGCCATACAAATATTATAAAAAAATTCAATATTTTTAAATAATCCAGGAACATTCCTCTGGCATTGTAGCAGATTGCAATTAAGAAATTATAAAGGCCACGTATAGATGAATGTTTGAGCTTTGCTGGTGGGGAAGGAAATAGTGAATGTTGTTTTAGCTGCCTTAGAAGATCATAATTAGATTGGTGATGCAAATCCACCTCCTACCTCAGTCATAGGATCATCGAGGTTGGAAAAGACCTCTGGCATCACAGAGCCCACCCTGTGCCCAGCCCAGAGTGCCACCTTCCTTGGACACCTCCAGGGCTGGGCACTCCAAACCTCCCTGGGCAGCCCCTTCCAAGACCTGACCATCCTTTCCAGGGATAAATTCTTCAGCTGCAGAAAGAAGTGTTTCATCTGCAAAAAAAAGTCCATATTTTAAGCCCGTCCCTGGTCCATATGGCTCCTCTTGCAATTGTTGACTGAAGGCCACCATTTGTGTGCCTGTTCCTGCAGGGAAATAGGGATTGAAAAAATCCTGTGATTTTCTTCTTGTCACTGGTTATTTTAATCACCTGAAGGTTGTTGTGCTCTTCTAGGAGATTTTAATTTTTTGTCCTCCAATGAATGTCTCACTACACAATAGTAAGAAAACAGATTATGCAGAGAGGCTGGTTTTGTTTTGAAACTTTTGGGAACAGATGCAATCCTGGAGCCGTGATCCCTGCACAGCTCAGAGATCAGGAGTAACAAGAGGCCTCTGAGTTATCTCTCTTCTGTTCACAAAGCTTGAAGTTAATCTGCCAGGCTGCCTATAGCTGGAGCTGTGGAGAACAAACTCCCCCAGATCAGCTCTGTGTGTGCAAGTGGCACTTGGAGAGCAAGGAAAGTAGGGCAGGAACCCCTCAAGCCCAGCTGGGCAGGTGCTTTTCAAAGAGTCTCAATACCCTGAAACAGAGGCAATAGATTTAAACAAAGTAAATAGATAAAAATAAAAAGTATTTAAATTTAAGTATTTAGCTTGAATATAAATATTTGGGCTATAAAAAGGTGTTTGCTGTTTGTTTAGTGTTATCCTTGGTTTCAGTTTCCCGTGTGAGTGGGGTGAGTGTGCACCTGTCACAGATGTTTGGCATTTGGGTTTTGAAGTGCCCAAATTCAGGATACTGTGATGCCCTCAAAAAAGTGGTTGGTGGATTGGTTGTGTTTGACCGCTTTGAGTACTCCAGAATTTGGAAGACAAACAAGAAACAACCTGGAAATATCACTGTTCTGTTTGTGTGTAAGTTTTGATTGATAGAAAGTAATTAACGCTCCCACAATGTGAAATAATGTGGTTATATGTAACATCAGGTGCTTTAGCAACACTGACTTCCAGCTGTGCTGGCAGGGGTGGGAGTGGGATGTCAGACAAACAGGGATCAAATCTTGGGGCATGAGGAGTGAGCCAAAGACTGGAGACACTGAGACAAGAGCCTTTGTCCTTCGAAAGACAGTTACACTTGGAGGAAGAAAAAGTAATTGCGGGGGGGGGGGAAGGGTTAATTAATTGAAAACTGACCTTTTGGGCTTACAGGTGGTTACACCGTTTCCTCTAAGTGTCCTCTGTTGTCCATCAGCTTTACAAGTGGGCCAGCTGGACAATGGCAAAGCTAAATTAGGGAAGGCTGTCCCAAGAGGAGGCTCTTTTAGGTTAATAAGCTAAGATGGACCAGTGGAAAAAAACATGTGGAAAATGAGAAACCTGAGAGAAAAATGAGTGTGACACTCTCCTGTTGGTGCTGTATTTCCAAGTGCCTCACCCGGGCTCTGAGCTGCAGTGGGAGTCACTGGGGGAACAGCGCTGGTGGGAGTCCTCTCACTGCACAGCAGCCAGGCTGAGGGAAGCTGGGACTTGGAGGGTCAGACATTCCAGGGACACCTCCAGACAGGCCCTCAGAAGGCTGTTCTGCAGGGGAAAATCCTGTGCCAAAGGTGAGACAAGCTGAATAAAAAGCCCAAACAATTCAGCATCAGCCCACTTCTCCATAAAGCCCATCAGCCTCTGCCAGGGACTCACCACCCTCACAGGGAGGAATCTCTTCCTAATATCTCATTCAAACCTACTCTCTGGAGCCATTCCCCCTCATCCTGTCACTCCAGGCCCTTGGAAAGAGTCTTTTCCATCTTTCTTGTAATTCTCCTCAGGTACTGTGGCAGGAAAACCCGCCTCACAGGTAGAGCATCACCTACAGTTGTAGAGTCAGAAACAAGATGTGCTGGCAGAGGATGGGGCAGTGGCCACTGCTGTGGATCCCTCACTGCCTCATGTACAAATCCAAGTCTCTTGTTGGGTGCAGGTGATGCTGCTGATGACATTTGACTCTTGTTTCAGTAGAGGCTTCTCAGCTCTGAGCTTGTGCTTTCAGTGCCTCAGGTCAGAAACCTCCTCTCCTTTTGCTGTATGACTCACTCTGAGACTGTTGGTTCTATCATCACTGAACATTTATGATATCCATCTTAACTGGCAGACATAATCCAGCTCAAATAAAAACTTAAAATGTTTAATTTTGTCTAGAAGAATTCTCATGTTGTTCTGTCAGGGTAACATATGCTGGGATTGTCTTTAAAAAGAACCACGCTGCTCCAAAAAAAACCACATCCCAGAAACTTCTTTAAAATGGAGCTGTTGCAAGGATTTCTGCTTGGAAAATAGAATATTAATTACCTCGTAACTCTCAGATGGGGTGTGAATCTTTTAGATACATCCTCTCTAGAAACTCCTGTGCCTTCCAGGGCCCTCAGTGGGATCCTCACACAGATACTGGTCAGGACCCTGAACAGGTGGGATACTGAAGAGGAGAATGGCTTTGCCTTCCAGGGCAGGAGTGGGCTGGGACAGGGTTTTGGAGACCTGTCCTGGGCTCTCTGCAGGAGGTGCAACAGTTCCAACCAAGGTGTTAGGAATGCTGCAGGAACCAGGAGAGCAGGAGGATTCTGAGAGAAGCTTTGAGGATGGCAGTGAGGGAAGTGATGGGAGATGTGGGGGCTGAGCAGGAATGTTCCTCACCAGAGTTAGACTCCTAAGGGCCTTCAACCTATTTAAAAAGGATCATCATTCATCAGCACCATCATCATTATCTGCTGGATCGGGAGGAGGAGGGGAGGGATAATCAGCGAGAGATGATCAGTGCCTTCTCACCGTGCTCCTTCATTTTGGTGCTTAAACTGCAGGATTCTTTCTGGGGAGATAATTCATATTTTATCATTAAAAGTGCTGATGATAACCTCGTTAATAGATGGATATTGCTAACACACACAAAAAGCTAACACGATCAAATGTAGCACTGCTATTAAATTACTGAAAGTAGTTTACCTCCCCTCGCCATCCCTCCCCTCCTCTGCCATCACAGGCACTGCTTGTACATGGCACACAAAATCTATAAACTCTTTCCAGGAATACAAAAGCATTCCCTATGATGTTGATAAGAAACAGGACAGTCACTCTCCCCTGACATATTTGTTCTTTAAAAACAAATCAATGGTGCAGGGATTTGGCACCTGAATGCAGAACAACGGCTTGATGAGGCAAAGATTGTCTTCATTAAGGACATTAATATTCATAGAGAGTAGAAAATCTGACACAAGAGAGGACTCACTAACCTTTTCTCATATTAGATTTTTACTTCTTAACACAATTACAGTCCGGCAATGACTTAATTAATGCTGCTTTTTGTCAGACTGCTTTAAAGAGCTGTCAATTTGGTCCTGCAGAGGCTGTCAGTGAAAGAGAAAGACAGTCATCCAGGCTAAAAAGACACAGGAAGAAATTCAAACACTTAATAACATTCAGAGTGCTATGCAAAGTCACATATCAACCTGTATTAGGGAGAGTTTTTGTCTTTCCTCTCCTCTTACTTATGTTAATGTTTTTCAGGTAAAATTGGGGCTGCTGCCACCTCTAATTCTGAAATACATGGCAGAGAATGAAGGAGGGTCATCAAATCTGGTGTATTTTAGCTTCAGAAGACCAGGGACATCTCAAACCCTCTCTGGAGAGCAGAGGGACTGAGAACCACTCCAGGAATCCTTAGTTAGTGCCTGCCAACAAAGGGTGGTCTCTGGTGCAAAAGACTTCCAGGCTCCATCTCCTCTTTCTCCTTCAGCCTCCAGAAGCCGGGGGAGTGTTTTGGCCATCACCCTGTAAGGATTCTGGAGGACTAGTGGGGTTTTAAGGGTGTGAGGCTGGTCCAAGCCTCTTTGACAGCTCTGGTGAGCTCAGGTGGTCGCTGGGGCTCAGCAGGTGGGTGGGACCTCCTCGAGGTTTGGTGTCTCACCTCCGTGCTCTATAGAGCTGCTCTAGGGGAATGCTGAATACTTCTTTGACCTATGGCAAACATTACCATGTGGTGCTGGAACTTGAGCTCTGCTTAGGTTTTAATAATCTAATAAATCTATTTTTATTAAAATATTTGGTTTTAAAAGTTAAACTAAAAGAAAACTATCTTTTAACATCTACTTAGGCTAGAAAAAATTCACGATCTACTTTTAGCAACTGTTGAGAATCACAGAGTATCTCAAATTGGAAGGACCACAAAGGATCATGGAGTCCAACTCCCTGTTCCTCCCAGGACCACCTAAACCCAGACCAGATGACTGAGAGTGGCACCCAGGAGTTGCTGATGTTGCACACCTGGTTGCGTTATGGTGCCAACATAATACGTAAAATTCAGCTTTCCATCTCCTGTGCCATTTAATTCCTTGGGGTTTGTTGGATTCTCCGAGTTTATTTTAGTAAGTGGTTTAAGTGCAGAGTGTAAATAGAATCAGTGTGTTATTTATGCCAGCACAACCCATCAAAAAAAAAAAAAGGGGCAAAGCACACAACGTGGCTTGTGTTCTAGAAGAATAACTCTGGAGAAATAAAGTTATAACAAACACCTGACTTAATCATCTCAGTTTGATCCCTGCCAGGAGTATTGAGGACTAGAGGAGGGGTGTGCCAAAAGGGAATGCAGGAAGTTTGGAGATGGTTTTTATGTTGAATTTTAAATGCTGGATGCTGCTTTCCATGGAGGGTGATGCTTTTTAAAATGTCCTGGGTGGTGAGCGCTTTGTGACCCTCCTTGGTGATGGCCATAACCTCCCTATTGTTTCCTGTCAAGGAAATGGCTGCTAAAACTTTTATTGCTTCTTGTCTTATTTAAAAGGCATGTGCTGTTCTTGAGACATGGTGGAAACTGCATCATAATTCAAGTGGAAACTGAAATATTGTCCAAACTAATGCTGGTGTAAGGGACTGGTCGGGTTATGGGCCATGGATCCCTAAATACACAGCTGATGATTCCCTGGGGTTGGCAGGAGTCATTAACCCTCAAATAAAACCCCAATTATGAATCTTTTTTTAAAAAAAAAAATTCATTTTTAATTCGAATGTCATTTGTGCAAAACTTCTCTGGTTAGTTCAGTTTGTCTTTTAATAATGTAATGTGGGAAGGGAGAGGCAGCTTTTGTCAAGGCATAAATGATTCAACTTTTAAACTATTTACCTTATAAGCTGCTTACAAAAAGTCATAGACTTTCTTCTGAAAACCTCAAGTAAAAAAAGTCTGGTATTACCCCGGGGAACAGACAATTGCCCTAAAGTCACACTATTTTGAATATTTGACTCTGTGTGTGAGTGGAGGGGGCTTGGCTATCTGTAATGGGGCCACACCTACAGGAAATCTGTCTCTATTCCCAAAAAATCAAGAAAACCTGGAGAGACCCTGAGAACAGGATGTTATGAGTACACTTTTTCCCTCCCTGGGGAAATGTTATTTGCTTTGCAGAATGGAGTCCTGGAAGATTTGGCCTGCAGTGAGTTATGCAGACTTAATATGATTGAAGAACTATCTTGTTGACAAGTGCAGAATTATAGATTTGAATCCATTAGCTTAAAGGGTCTACAAACATTTGAATAATGGCCTTCACATTTTTTCCATTGGTCTATCAAACAAAGGGAAAAAAAAAAAACCTTAGAATTTTGTAGTTACAATTTAAAGAGACTGAATTAAATTTCCTTGCATTAAAGATAGAGCTTTTTTTATCTCCTATTGGAAGAGGGAGGTTTGGGCTGTGCTTCTACACTTGGAGCTGCATATTTTTGGCAGCTGAAAAAAGTACAAGTATTTTGTAATAAACATAAGTGTCTTCTACTGAAATCCAAAAGGAAAGCCATCCAATTAATTTGATATCAAAGCAAGAGTTTGAATCAACAGGCCTTTTAGTGAGCACTAGCAATATGTTGCACCAGCAGAGGAGTTGCTGTGCAAAGAGGCAGGTGCTCAGCTGACGCAATGCAGGATCCTTTCCCTGGGACAGCTGAATTCCTCTTCTCCCTTGGAATGTTTTACCTTCTCTCATCCTGCATTTGCCACGTTCCAAGGCTGGCTATTCCAAGAATATCCTGCAGCTGACGGATTTGAGGAGGAGGTGGTTTTGGGTCAGCCTCATGCTGCCTGTGGGGTTTAGACAGCAACTTCAAGGGTTAAGGAGTGTACTTCAGGAACTGTGTCCTGACCTAGAGGACATCCTGGAATCACAGAATATTTGGAGTTGGAAGGGACCTCTGAGGACTATCCAGGCTACCCCCTGACCCTGCAGAGACACCCCAACGCTCTCACCCTCTCCTGTTGTCCAAAATCCCCCTGGTGCTCTGGAAGTCTTGGGGCTGTGCCCCCTGCCCTGGGGAGTGCCCACCACCCTCTGGGGGAAGGACCTTCTCCTGAGGTCCAACCTCAGCCTGCCCTGACACAGCTCCAGCCATTCCCTCAGGTCCTGTTGCCAAAAGAGAAGAAACTGGTGCTGCCCCTCACGAGGAAGCTGCAGACTGAGGTGTCTCCTCAGGTTCCTCTCAAGTTGCTTCAGGGACAGATGACAATCTCCTCCCGTAGATGCACTACCAATATTCTAAAAATCTAAACAACAAAAAATATTGGAGGATTTGAGGTTAGTTTAGAAACCTCAACCCTCTCTTCTTGGGAATTGCTGTTCCGGTGAGGCTGAACTGGAGGCAGTGGGGAGGGAGAAATCTTGTTGGCTTTTTGAGTCTTTCCTACTCCTTCTCCTCATCTTGCAGATCTTTTGTGGGTGAGCCAAATGTAATCAGGTTTGGCTCACTTGGAGGAATTAGGATGACTGCAAAGTATGCCAGATTTCAAAACAATTTCTAACAGTTTCTGTGATACTGTGTAAGCAACTGAAAATTGACATGTTGTGTTGTGCCCAAGTCAGCCAACTGCTGTCACTGAATAATTAGATTCTCTAGAAGAAGAGAAAGGATTTTTTTTTTCCTTCTCAACAGAATTATTAGAAAATAATGTAGTAGCTATTTTATTTAGGGACAGGCTCAAGTTCTTCTGTACGTGTAAGAAAATTTTTAAAAATAGTTTGCATCTGGGCCCCAAAAGTGTCTTTTGTGTATTTTTATATATAAAAGTATAAATAAGTTGTTTGGGCATTTTGATGCCAATCTGTGTGGTACTTGCACATGGAGAAGACATTGGTGCAGATGGTTAATATTGTTCTTCTAATAGGAATTAATTATTCTCTTCAGTTCTTTGTATTTCGTGGGGCACATCTATTCTCCAAATTGAGTCCTGACATCAGACACAGGTCATGACCTAATTAGAGCTGGATCAGTCATGGAGTTGCAGCATTTTGGGGGCAGATATAGTGCCTGATTACCTGGGAACTTCTACCTCTGCAAACTGGCTGTGAGCTGGGGCAGAAATACGTTCTGTGTTGGACTTTGTGTCCCTCTCTGCTCCTCCAGTGAAGAACATTCCATGGGGGAAAGTTCCTGCCTGGGGGAAAAATTGGGCAGTGGCCAAGTAGGAAGAAGTAGGTGGGGAATCCTGATCCCACAGAACCAAAGGCAGGCACTGTTTGTGTCACACCACCACGAGTCCTTGGAAAGCCCCCTGTGCAGGGAAGGTCTGGAATTCTGGATGGGGACTTTGCATCTTCCATCAGCTGAAGATTTGAAAGGGGACTAGAGATACTTAGTTAAATGATGAGATTCCTGTTGTTGCAATAACTGAAAATAAAGTGAGGTTATTTTATTTCTTTGCCTGTCTTTTCTAAACTACCTTGTTCCCTGTCTTGGTAATTCTATCAATAAACAGCACAACTTGAAAACTGCTATTCCAATCCTTCTCTGATAGCACCTTCTCATGTACCCCTTCTAATTGAAAGATTCCTTCCAGTTTGTTGTAGAGAGGTCTTTTCAGAAGGATTTGGAATAATTTTGAAGTCTATAGAAGCTCTAGTTGTACTGATGTTAACAGCAAAAAAAATCCCAGAGCAAAAACTTACATGACAGCAATTAATGGGAAATATTTTTATTCTCAAAGTGAGCTTTTTCTACTGGTCTAACTCTTGCCAGAGACTTGTCAGACTATAAATATTTCAGAAGGTGGTGTTAGGGATAAATACTATGTATTTTTGAGACTTCTGCTCCTTTTCCTCCCATTAAATTCAGCTGCAAAATTCAGTCAGTGGTACTGGAGGGGCTGGAGATAGGACTCTTCCTTCTCCCTTGAAAATCCTCCCCCTCTGTTTCTTCAGATCCAGCTGTAAAATTCCTCACACTTTTCTGGCACTACTACAAATGAGAGATAAATAATAAACAGTTTCTCCCAGGGCATCCAAAGCTACATATATAAATCTATATTAAATCCAAGGTTAATGATTGCTTCTCTGTTTTATTGGCTGCAGGGAGCACTTCTTGAAGGAAATCCTGGCTGAGTGGTAAAGTCGCTCTTTTCAGAGGTTCTTAAGCAAAATGAGGCATTAAGTTCCAACCACCCTACCCTGCCACGTGCAACCAACATATTGTAAAAGGGGGGGGGGGAAAAATCATCTCTTTTCATATTTGTCAGTTGGGGAAAAAAATATTTTTTCTTTTGCCCAGATTATTTTATCTGTCTGACATCCCTAATTTGACTTGGCCTTGCAGAGAGAAGTGCTGCCGTTCTCATTAGTACTTTGCAGTTATCCCTTCCCTGGCTGAGGTGGAAGAAGCTTTAAATCATGTGGGAGAGCGGGGAAGGGAAAAGAGAGAAAACAAGCTTTTTGAACCCTGTAATGTAAATTTGCAGACAATTATTCATTATTAACTGCCTGAAGCATCACACCTCTCTCACCTTTGCTGGAATGTCTGAGCATTAGGGTAAACAACACGCCGCTGTCTTATCATAATGCGGTCTGCTTCACTGCAGCAAGGACTTGTCAGAAACAGATTGTGATGTTGACTTCTCAATAGGGGAAAAAAAGGGCCTAAATTAGACTTCTATAAAAAGAATATTGCATATTTATTTCCACAATAACACCAAGGAAAAACGTTAGTCAAGAAGCAAGCAATTGGGTGAATAAATAAGCTTGTCTTTGTTCTCATCAATTAAGTTATTACATCAGTTGGAAAAGCAGTGAATTATAATACAGATGTTTAATGAAACACTGCTGTGCCTATAAGTCAAACTCCTATTTTGTGGTGTGATTTTGGCTGCATAGTTTTGTGTGTGTTAAACCGTATTTATTAGCTGATACCCATTATTATTTTGAGCAAGGTATAATTCAGTTGTCAGGCTCCAGCTCTGGGAAGGAGATTTAATCAGTGAGAGCCTGCTTTGCTGCTGAGCATAAAACAATGCGGGTTTCATGAGGCAATCACACCAGTGTGAAAAAATGGGATTAATTAGTATTGTACAGGAACAGGCAGCATGCTCATTAAAACCTTGTGAGCTGCCTCTTGATAAACTGCCACTTGATAGGGCCGCATTAATGTGACAAGGCAAAGACTTTATTTCCAAATCCTTTCTGATTATATCTCACTTTTAAGTTACCTGAATTGACTCTCCGAGGCTTTTGGAATACAAAGATCAGAATTGCAGCACGAGATCCCCAAGACACCTGGACAAAGGAGCTGTGCTCACATAGTAAGGCTTCAAAAGACAACTTTTTTTTTGAACTCCCATTCGAGCATAAATCAATAGCTGTACAGTGAGGCAGCTCCAAAGGTGGCACATTTGCATTTACACTCAGCAGGTTGGGCTGGAACTTACCTGCAGATTAGCAGCCATCTAATGAATCCCCCATCACTCCGTGCCTACCTGCTCTCCAAGTGCTTCATCTGTTTGTCAGGACAGAGAGGCTTATGAATATTCTTAGAGCTTCCCGTGAGCAAAGGGGAGAACAAGGTAGGCACTCCCAGCTGAACAGCTGCTTCTGATAGTTCATGTTGCCCACTGAAGGACTTCCACTCATTTCCTTTTTATCCTCTCTCTCAGAAATGTTCACAAACTAAAAATGTAGATCCTTACTAGTGGATTTGTTTCTACATGACAAAACATAATAGGAGACATGCCTGAACAACAACAGTAAATGTTGGATAGGATGTATTTTTGATCTCGTGTATTTTCCTTTAGGCATAATGTTTTATTCCTTCCTGAATTTGTAGTGGTTCTGATGATTTTCTTGCACATAATCTTGGCTTTTTTTTTTTCTCCCCCTTTCCTTTTTGAGAATTAGTGGCTCTAATGAAATTATATCTGAACTTGTAATAGTTAACCAGATCTCTCAGCTGTTTCGTGGTGCATAGGTGCTCCAAGATGCTGACTTTCCATGTAGCTTTAGCTGACATTGTATGTAAGGCAATTGTAATGCAATAGAGTTACCTGTCAGCATATATTTGTAGGTGTGGAAAATGCCACTCAGAGAACAGAGATCTCATATTCCCTGAAGCTTTTTCCCAACTATTTTATTTTTAAGCAAAAACATCTTGTTAAATCTCAACACCCTATTAAAGCAACGTTATCCACCACGAAGTTGGTGTTCAGTCACCAATTAAGAGTTGTTTGCAACTGTACGGGTGGAATCCCACCCAGGGAAAGGCATCAGACTGGAGGGCAAGGTACCTGGGCTGGCTGGATCTGGAGTACAATGCTTTATAAAGTGATGTGTTGCAATATTATTAATTTAAACCCTTAGATTTCATTGTTGTGATCTGGGTTACATGATGCAATGCAAGATGACAGCCATTGAATTACTAGAAAATGGGATTCATCTCTTGAAGTTTCACACAAAATAGAAGTAGGAGACAGACAAAATAAAGGGAGATGGATAGATTGATAATACCACTAATACTTTTAAATTTAAACTGAATGGGTGAGATAATTTTAAAACACTAATGGTATTTATCAACAGTGTGATAGCGGGGGGGAGAAAAATCACACTCCCTTTCTCCCTTTCGTTGATTGCTTTGTTGAGCAAGTCAGTGAATATTTTACACTTTGTTTCTTTTATTTTAGCAAATGAACTGCCTCGAGCTAATGTAGTGTAAGTGGAAATTTCAAGCCCCAATGTCTGCCGCATGATCCAATAATAGGAACTTTCTTTCCCTCCCAGCCCTGTAACACAGTGTAGCAGCAAACTCCCCGATGCCTCCAGGTAGTCACATGCCTGATTTATGATTATAAACTATAGCTCTGGAAGAGGTTGGATAGGTAGTTTAAATCATTGCTTTTTCTCTAATGAACTGGGGTCACAGAGAAAATACTCTGTGCAACAGCCTTATCTGGGTGTTACTTATGCCCTACATACTCCTCCTCCTCCTATGTGGTTTTAGCTGTGATGGTGTTTTTACAGAGTTTTAATTGTTAATGTCAGTTTAGTGAATCCTGTTACTAAAAATTAAGTGCAATGAGTTTTCCTGCTGTTGTTTGTTACTCATCTTAGTGTGAATTGGAGACCTATTTCAAATGTGGACAGCATCAAAATGGATAGAACAGAGCCATTCGACACCCACATGGAGTGCTTTCCGTCCTCAGTGGTGTGTGCTGTGGTGCTGAGCTCTGTTCTGCTCTGAGAGCTGTGCCAGGCCACTGCAGCAGAATTTAAATATAGAATTGTTACACTATGTATATTATATATATATATTAGAGTTTAAGATGCCTGGGATATACAAATGCAATAATAGTCAAGATACTGTAGCAGATGAGTGAGTGCAGAAACTGAGTCCAGACTGATGCCATTAATCTTAGAATTCCTGGCAGGGTGGGATCATTGCGTGAACTCCAGGTACCCTTATGCAGAGCAGTCTTGCACAAATAGGTTTCACACAGATCACTGTAAGTCTTCCTGACCTTGACAACAGTGCTGTGGTCATATTTTCATATAAATAAACTCTTTTCAGGGAATTTTCCCCAGTGGATTCAGCTGAGATGGACTTTTTCTGGCACACGGCCTGTTAACCAATTGTTACTTTGAAGTCCATTATTTATAACCATCTCAAAGACACAACCACTTGACTTTCCCTTTCTGTACCACTCAGTAGCTTAATGGAGTATCAGACACTTAATGCACAGTCACACAACTCTTGTCATTCAAGTGCACCAAAGCAACTGCTCATGTCTTCCTAAAGCAACCCATAGTTTGGAATTAGGGAAGCAAAATTCTTCCTGTCAGCAACTCTTTGTAGCAGCATTTCAAAGCCAAGACTAGGAGAGGTGTCACTGCAGTAGCCCTGCCACCTCTGTGGAACCTGAGAGCTTTGGATGTCTGCATCTGGGAGGGGTTGGAGCAGAACAGGGTTGTTTTCATAACCTGGTAGAGTGATTTGCATGTGACTTTCTTCTGCCAGCTAGAACTTCGGGTGACAAGAGTACTTGGGTCTGGTTCTTGGGAGTCCTTCCACTTCTGAGGTCCAGCTTGGAGAGAAGTTGTGTGGGAGTCCCTGCAGTGCCTGAGTTCTCTTGCACAGAGTTGTCAGCCATTCCCTCACAGTGCACTGTTGAGTGTTGCTGCCTACACGGGATTTGACGCACTTGTCCCTCTTGAACAGCATTTATTTTTCAGGCTGCTTCTCTGCCTTGTCATGATCATGTTGGATTCTGATCTTGCCCCTCGGCATCATCCCAGTGGGATGCAGTCTCAAGTTGTAATAGGCATAAGCTGTTCTGTCAGTGAGGTCACTCATGAAAACATTGAGTAGCACCAAGCCCAGGCCCGTGTGAAACATCACTTTTTCCAACATCCCATCAGCCTTTGCTAAGTACTGAGTACAGTTTGGGAAGGGGTCTTGGCCCCCCTGTTTTGTGTGAGCCACGTTTCCTTGGCTTCAGCAATCAGGAATGCCTCTCAAAGTTACTGATCTCTCTTGCCATCTGTCCACAAAACCTCCTTCCTTGGAGTAGGAAATTTAATCTTCATGAACAAAATGTCAAACTCTTTTGCTTATTATCTCTAAAGAAAACAGATAATTTGTTCCAGAGTTTCCTTATAAATTTAAAGAAGGAACTACAGTCTCCTAGTTAGTTTTTTTTTTTCCCATTCCCTTGACTTCTGTGTTTTGTCACTTCACCTGTTCTTTTATATTTCTCAAGAATAACTGTTGGTACCTCTGAACTTTATTCCTTTAAATACTGGAGGATGAGGTGGAAAGGACTACAAAGCAGGCAAGTGACTGTAAAATTGCTGGATTGCCCAAGTACTTTCAAACCTTTATCAAACTCTAGTGCATTGTTGTGGCGCTGTCTGCACAGTTCAACTCATCCCCAAAAAGGTAATAAACACCATGGGCCGCCCTGGGTGCATCTGCCAGAGGCCTTCTCCACCTTTTGGAGCTGAAGCAAGTTGAAGGGCTGTGCAACCCATCTCCTCTGGCACTGCCTTTCACTGGGTTGGTTATAGAGGCATTTTTGGTTGATGGCTCATGTCTTTTGTCTCTTGGGTTGTACCTTAGATTTTCTTATTCAGTACCTCAGACTCTGCCTGAAGAGTTAAAATCTCCCATGAACTCTGGAGTCTTCCATTTTTCCCCAGTATTTTGTGCACTTTTGGTAATTCAGGGACATTCATTCCACCACTGATCCCCCTACAGCTACTCCCTTTAGAAGACCCCAGAGCACTTGCTCCTGCAGGTTGAGGACCTGGAGTTTCTCCAACATTTCCCCTGGGTTTCTGGTATAAATGTTGAAGACAGGTACGAGGGTTGGATGGCCCTCAGTTTGGGTATTAACACTTGTGCCAATCTGGAGGACAAGGGCTGACTCCTCTGAGTTGTTCCCTCTCCCACCCTGTCGGGGGGGACAGTGCAGTCCTTCCCAACTGCAGCTGCTCCTGGGACGTGCAATTTGGGCCCTCTGTGAGCAGGAGAATGTGTCTGTGCTGTAAATCACTCAGCACAGGCAGAATCCTCAAGTTGTTCTCGTGCAGAATCACACAGGGACCTAATTTTCTGCGATGGCTTCTCCAGTTATTGCATCACAAAAATTTCTCACTCTGGAGCAGCAGGTTTCATTCATTCCATCACCACCTATAAATAAGGGTTGTGACTGGAATAGGCCCTGAGAGTTTCTCCTGGGAAAACCACAGATTGTATTATCTGTGAGGAAAATGTGTTTTAAATTGCATTCTTCTAACTACATCCTGGTTGCTGCATAGTTCATTTCTGAGCATGCTAAATGGCCTCCTCAGCACCAGTGCTACAGCACAGAAAATGATGTTTCAAAGTGCCTAGAGGATAATTTAGTTTGGAAGGGACTTCTGGAAGTCATCTAGTTCACCTGGAGAAGGTATCAGTTGACACTGAGATCAGATTAGTGGGAATCTGCCTAAGTGCCAGAAGTCTTTTGGTGCAGCCTTGAAATCAATATGAAGTTTAGAGCAAGAAATTTAGGGATGTTTCAGCTCGCTCTGTGCAACCATGAGGGGGAAAAAAGTCCATTTGGATAGACATTTGAAACTGAAATTCTCAACTCCCCCAAATTACTCATTATTGTTCATAATTTTGGAAATATATTTGCTAAGAAAGGATCCTGGAAATTTTTCAGTTTAGTCTTGATAGCAGCAGGCTGGCTCTTCTCATGATGACTGTGAGGGAAGGGGTGGTGACCACTGTGTGTGTGGACAAAGCAAAGGACACATGAATTTAGGGGTGCTTTGTGTCTGAGCCCTCCTGTGGGTTTGGAGCTTTGCTTTTGAGACTTCACCTCTGAAGCTGCCCAATTTGCTCATCCGATTTGTGCACTGCAATCCACCAACCATGGAAAAGGGTGTTTAATGCTTGGGGAGGGCCTTTTCCAACCTCTCTGAGATGCTCCACAGGGCTGTTGTGTGTGAGCACTGGCAGAGGAACCAGCTTGTCCTGAGCTCTGAGCAGCACAATCCCTTGTTCCCGCTGGTTCTCCGTGCAAACCAGGAGAGCCAACGCTTTGGGGGACCTGGGAAGGTGGATGGGGGGGCTTCTGTATGGATCAGGGGGGCCACAGAAACCCTCTGTGCATGTGCTGCTGCTGCTTTCTGACCCAGCTCTCAGGTAGGACATGAGATGAAATAGTTGGGAAATAAATCAGAAGTGCCAGGATAAATGGAGTGACACAGAAACAAGAGGAGGTGAGCACTTGGATGTCTCCTTGTCTCAGCTGCAGTGGGGCCTCTCCCTCACTGCTGCATTTGTATGTCCAGACTTGTCCTTTGGGCTGGTTTTGTCACCCTTGACTTCCAGCTGCACTGCGCCTCTGGCTGCTATTATTTTAAATTGTGCCTCTATGTGATGGTCCTCCCAGGAGAAAAAAAAAGTAACACACCATCTTGTATAAAGCCATCAACACTCACAGAACTTCCTTATCCCTTACTGTTATCCTTCTGCTTATAACATAAAATCCAAGTCAGCTTTCTCAAGTTACATCTTTGAGGGCCTGTCTGTCTTCTTTCTGATAGTCTGAGAAAAACTTCAGCAGTTGCCATGAAATAATCCTGTGTGTTAATCTGCTCTTTCCATCTTGAGAAGTGCAAAATGATTCCCTTCAGGATCGGTCCTTATGGTACTCATCCAGAATTTTAACTGTTCTTGAGTTGCCAAGGCAGAGGATGGAGTTGGATCTCGTTGTCATATTTTGGAGCTGATGCTACACCATTAAGTTTAAGTAAATTTAAGAATGGAAACTGTAATCTGTATTTAATATTGATATGGTCCTTGCCATTTTGACTTTGCCAATCAGCCAGAATATTTCAACAGCTATCACAAGGATAATTCTCACATGGTTTGGTTTGAGAATTAAGCATGTTACAGGGCTATTCACTCATTTCTGGAATATCAGGAATTGGATGTGTCAGTAAAGTATGATGTCTTAAACCAGAATGACTCACCTGATACTGTATAGTTGGTAATTCTAAATTTCATGGAAAATACATTTTGGAAAATAATAATTATCAAATTATTCTGCAGCATAACATTACCGAGCTGAGGATGCTGAAGGGACTCAGATTCAGGTACATTCAAATGTCAGGTTGAGTCTGGAATAACTTCTGTATTTGCCAGTCAGGTGAATAAGAACTTCTCCAGGAAATTCCGTTGTGGATCTCCCGGACTCTGAGAGATTTGCCCTGCTGGGTTTGGAACACCAGGGGCTGGTGATGTGATGGATGTGCTGGAACACTTCACGCACGTGTTCTCGGAATGCCCACAGTGGGAGAGTTCTGGGAAATGCAGCAGTGGCCCCAGGCTGGAGTTTGTACAGGTTATTCCTCTGCCACAGCATCCCTTTAGCCTTGTTCTAGATGGCCTGACAATGACTCCCCAAATGCCTGAAGCCAATTTAGAAAGGATGCTAAGAGCCCTCTAATAGCTGAAGTTATGACTAGTAAAGTGTAAATCAATGCTGTGCACGTTCCAGGGAGGGAGAGGGGGGCCAGATGAGCTCTGTCTTAATGGAAAGAGGATTTGAGACAAGTCCTGCCGATGTGGAGGCACATCCTACACGTGTGGGGCCACATTCTGCAGTCAGGTCCACTGCCCTCCCCTTGTCTGGACTGGAAGGTGAGTTTACTTAGACCAGACCTGTGCTGTTGCTGCTCTTAATGACTGAATTAACCTCGTTAGCTTTGCTGGCCAAGCACTGACGTGGGGCTGAGCTGGGCTGTGTCTGCAAGGCAAGAGAAGGAGATGCTGCACCCCCAAAGCAGCCCCTTTCCTCCCTGCCCTCCACCCTCAGGCTCTCCTGCAGCACTAGACCATCTCTAGGAGGCAATTTTTCCTCCTCACTGTAGCAGTGATGGATGGATCCATCAGGAACTTTTGGTGGGTTTTATGCTAACACACACCAAAAATATGAGTTGAGGTCGTGGGCTGTGCCTGGTCCTGGGGCTCAGGGCTTCTCACTCCTGATTTATACCCAGCAATCTTCTGACAGCCCCTTGAGTCAAAGGGGATGTAAATCTTTTAATTTCTGCTCCTCTTGAGAAGATTCTGCACTCAGAATGCCATGGATTGTTAGGGATTACTAGTAGGGGCCCAGCTCTGGATGTGATCTTCTATCTTTACCCGTCTTTAGTTACCCAGAGATAATCAGATATTAGAGAGGGTTGGAAATTTGTCTCCTATTAATAATTGAAAAAAAAAAAAAAAGTGATAAAAGACTCTGATCTTGCCAGTGTCATAAGTAATGTCACTTAGTGAAGTGACTGGCACTAGCTGTAGGCTCAGATATGCCAATTATAATTAAAGCCATTATTTTCAAATACAGTTCAGTTTATTCCTGGGGAAAAGTAAAGAGAATTTTAGAGTGACAAATCTCTCTGGAAAATGCAAACTCTATGGAAAGGCTGTGCTCTTAGACTACCTGTAATAATTTGGTTTCAGGTTGGAAATGGATAGTATGTTGAAACATATTCTCACATGTGTTGACCACCCAACATACCGTGCCAATCAGTAGGTTGTGTCTGTCAGAATCATCCTAAGAAAGCTTGCAAGGCAGAAGTAACATTTCTTTCTTAGATCAACAGCCTTCAGACCTCTCTGGTGTGATTTTCAGAAAGGTCCTGAACCATTATCCACTGCAAATCTGATGCCCATCCACGGATAGGAAGACAACCCAATGACCACCTATTTTTGAGAATCAAAACCGAAGATGCTCTAAAAGAACAGAGCCAGTGGAGCTGGGCTGCTGTGCAGGCACTTGTGGTCTGCTGCCAGAGAGCTGGAGAGACAGCTGGGGTCTGCTTTGCTTGCAGCAGCACACAGATAATGGTTGTGTGGTGCAAGGAGACCCCCGAGATGACATGGGGGGTTCTCAGAGGAGCCCATGGAGAACAGCCAGAGAGCATCAAGGTGCTCCTGAGCAGAGGGTTCATTCCCTGGAGGGCAGACCCCAGGAGGGGTGGAAGGCATGTCCAGCAGCAGGGATGTCCCCAGAGCTGCAGGGAGGGGTTGGGGCTGCCCCTCCTCACCCCGAGTGGGGACAGCTGGCAGGTGAGGGACAGACACGGTGCCACTGCCCTTTCCTGTGCCAGTCCTGCCCCACTGCAGCAGCTCTCGGTGTGGCTCCTGTCCTGCCCTCCTGCAGCTCCAGGAGCACCAGCAGCAGGTCTGTGTCCCTGTGCTGCCCACAGAGCCCAGCTGAGACCCACCAGTGGAGGCTGCTGTGACCTGAGGGCTGGAGCGAACCCCAGCTCACGCTGCAGGTCATGGGGGTCCAGGCAAGCAGAGCTGCAGTGGCTGAATTCTTTTCATTCTTGCCAACTGCACTGGGCAGCTGTTTTGTTATTATTGGCAGTCTTAAAGCCTTGGCTTTGTTTTCTGCCCTGTAATCTCATCTTGGTGTCCTTTCTGTTCCCAAACCCTCTGTTTGAGTGTTTCCATTTGATATGATTAATAGCTCTTGAGAGTGATCTCTATTAAGGACCCAAAGCTCAATTTCAAATATTTTTGTGGTGCTTCTGGTGGGCCTTGCTGGGAGAAATTAAGCCTATTTTTCCCCTGATTGCTTCGTTGGATCTCTTTGTAACTTCACCTTGTATTCCTTTCTGTTCAATACTTCTCAAAGTACTGAGAGTTTAAAGAGGTACAATAAATCCCAGATCAGTTTTTAATGACCATGGTAAGCCTGCTTGTAATATGTCAGTAAGCTGAGCCTAAAAGCCAATGGGGAATAGGCCATTTCTGCCTTAGTAATTGCCTCCACAGAAAGATTTATAATGTCATTATCTGAATCTACAAGAAATAACTCATGGAGCTGAAATACCCTAAAAAAATATTACAATTCTCTTAAAATCTAGTCATTCATAAATGCTAAATCATAAAACTTTTTTCTAGATGTTTTATGTTAAAAATAAAACACAGTCAAAATACAAATGTACTTTTCTTAATCAGATCCTTGGTCCTTTCTGTGTCTGTTTTCTGAGCTGTGGTCTGGGCAGAGGGACTGTGGAGTGCTCAGCCCTGCTGCAAACACAGCCAGTGTTCACAAACCACGGGGAGGATGAGCATTCCCAGTCATTTTTCTTTATTTGTGTGCGATTCCAGGGGGGAAGAGGGTTAGTTAGCACTGCAATAAAATTAATTTTAGCAATAAAAATCACTCCCCCCTTCTCCTTCCACCGTTTTCCCCTGAAAAGCCCCACTAAATGTCCTGATGGATGTACTGCAGTACTGTTTGAAGCCATTCCAGGCAGCTTCCCTTGCCCTCAGCATTCCCCAATCAGGAGATATCATTCATTTCTTTCAAAAAGCAGGAAATGTACTCTTCAATTTGTCTGGTGTTTAATAAAGTGCTGGAATTACCATAGCTACCCTCATCTGCTGCTGCTTTAATACACTGTGAGATTTATACTAATTTCAAGCAGACTCTATTCCTCAGCGTGGTGAGCTTGTACACTTAAAAGGGCACTGGCACTGGGCTTCCTTCTCTTTTGGAGCAGGAGCTCCTGGAAGTGAGGACCTGGCTTCCATTTCCCTGGAAATTTTGAATTGATTTACTTTTTTGTGTGTGCTATTTGTCCATCGTGGCTTTTTTGGCCATGGTGCCTTTGCTTTTTCGCTATTTTTCATTGTTTAAATAAATATTATTCCCTGGCATCCCTGGAGATGTTTTGTAATGCAGCTGCTGCAGCTCAGTCGAGTGAGTCCTAAAATCAGTGAAAGGTTTCTGCTCTGATACAGTCTGATTCTTCTCTGAAGTTCAAATTAAACTTTTCCAGGGACCAATACCTGCTCTTAGGCTGTAAATCACAGAGGCTAACACCCTTTTAAAGTGTGGCAGTTCTGTTATTAACTTGAATAGGTCCAGGATTTCATTCCATGTCCCATATACTTCAGAGCACAGACATGTCTGTAAGTAATAAATTATTATTCATTTCTAGTGAGCATTATAAACTTTCAGGTTCTTTGCTTCAAAGAAATGAGCTTCCTGAAACAGAAATTATTTCCCGTCAGGGCACTCTTGTCTTCAGAACATCACCTGAATCTGAGGACTGTGAAAACAATACTGATCAATTTATTTCCTGAGTTTAAAAATTATAAGCAACCAAATGTGTGCTTTTGCCTCTGGATGTGCATATCCAATTCTTATCAATATTAGTGGGAATATTCCTTTGCACAGAGATCAGAAAACATGGTAATTCCCCCTTTGTGAGCCTCTCCTGAGCACCCTGATTTTTGAGGCAATGTGATGTGTGCTTTTCAGCACCGAGCTCCCTGAAGGAGTCAGTGACAACTAAATGAAATGGGAATTTTGGACTGCTCTGTCTTAAGCTGATGTGTTTAGGAAAGAAAAGAGAAAATCAGGTTTTCTTGGAAAACCTCTTTTCCTTAACAGCTGCTGCACCCTGAGTCCAGGCAAATTCCTAATTCGAAATAAACTTGATTCCTTGTTGATCATTAGCTCTTACACCTGATCTGGACTGAGGTGAGAGCAACCAAAACAAAAATCCTTGCATGGAAACCAAAAGCCTGGGACAAGAACTGCAGTCACTGCAAGGTGGCAGTGGGGACTGGGGGACCACAAACTCACTCCCATCAGGATTGTTGATAATGGGATTGTAACAGAGAGAATCCAGCCACAAGGAAGGATGACAGAACACCAAAATATCCTTTTGCTCCCTCTGTTAGGGACTCCTCCTGTAAGGCCCAGGGTGAAATAGTGACTTGAGGTGGGGTAGGATTAGTCCCTGGTTATTCTCTTGGTGCCAGGCTCCTTCACTATTGTACAGAGCAAATGTTTCCTGACAGGCTAACGAGGAATAAAAGAGGATCAAGGGCTCTGGTGACGTGCTGGGTGTTGCAATTGTCATTGCCATCCTCTGGCTGGGCTTTACCTCTGGCAGTGTCAGAGGTGACTGCCCAGGAGAGAGAGAGATGAGCTGTGTGGCTGCTGGTCCTGCAGCCTCTGCCTGGGAGAATTCCCACTGAAGGTTAGAGAAGTGTGTAAACGTGAAGTGAGGGGCTTGTCCCTCTGCAGCACTGGAAGGGGGAGTGGTTTCTACGTTTTCCCTTCTCCTGTCACAAAAATCATTACTCGGCTGTTTTGTTCTTGTTTTATATCAGGCACATTTTTCTATGAGATCTTTCAAAACTGATTAGTGGCTGTCACAGCGATGATGTTTGCAGCTGCACATGGGAACTCTCCTGGGATGTGATCCATTAGCAAGTCTGCATCCAGAGCTGCTCCTGGGGCTGGGCTGCTGCTTGAGTGGGTGGCAGGGGTGGGCAGGCTGCTCCTGCAGCTGGAGCAGCTGGGCATGCACATCATGCCCCTGCCTGAGATCAAACTCCTTTCCTTCCCACACACAGTTCCCAGGGAGCAGGGGCTGCCTTGTGGCACTGCTGGTTCTCTTCCCTGCCATCCCCTCTTTTATCCAAGGCAGAGAGAGTTGCAAGCCCCAGTCCCAAATCAGAAGGTAAGGGCTGTATCTTACCTTAGCAACTTGTTCCTCACCACGTAAAGAAAATGCTGTGACTCCTTCAGGAAGGGCCCTGTTGTTGGTCCACGTTGTTTCGAAAAGAATAAGGAGTTAATATGCCTGTGGAAGAAGGCAGTGCATGTTTCAGAACTGCTAAATGCTTTCATAGCATTTTGGTAAACTTGTTTGTTTTTTTTTTCCAAAGATAAAAGGTGTTGAATGAAGTAACTGGCATCACTGTTAGTGTTGTGAGGAAATGCCTTGCTGGGTACAACTGGAGTAATTAGTTATGGGTGAGAAATCTCATCAGGAGACATCCTGGAGAATTGGAAAAAGGACCCAAACAGCTAATAAACATACAGCCAATTCACTTCGTGTTTCCCTCAAGAGGGGAAGGAGGTAACGAAGTAAAATTAGGTTCCTTTGTTGGCAACATTTAAACCTGAGACAGCTGGAGAGAGAACCCTTCACAGGGTAGGGCAGACAATGTGAACTACTCCAATTCCTGTGCCGTGCCGTGGTGGGTCCTGCACAGTTAACAGAGCTGTTCTGCTCTTTTAATTGTATCACATGAGCAAAATGTACACAACTTTTAGGTGAATAGTTTAAGGTTAAATAACCTTTGAATTTTTTAGAAGCCACAACTGTGTTCTAGGTAGTTTAAGGATCTTATTTCTGTCTGGCTTCTGATGTTGCTTCAACTTCCCACTCTCAAAACTGACTGCACCAAGAGAACTTGAGTTTGGATAAGTTACTCTGGTATTGGCCAATGTGCAATGAAATACAAGTGTACAGGTCAGAAGAGAAATATTTAATGGGGGTGTTTACCAGGTGGTGATGGGAATGGAGAGCTCAGAATACACCAAGACAGAATAGTTAGTGAATCTGTCATAGGCATAAATCCGCCACACTCCCTCTGCCTTTCTAATTGTCTCCCTAAAAAGGTTTTAGTCAAGCCCATAAAATGATGATCACACAAATGCATTTTTATATTGCCTGTTTGCTTTTAGTTATGCAAATTTGTTCAAGAGGAACGATGTACTCCAAGGCTCTCAGATTTTTAAACCCTACAGATGTCTGTAGTGTGAGAATGTTCAAACCCAGAAGTTAATATTCACTAACCAGGCATGGGCATGCAATGCTTTGGGCTCAAGGCTGGTTCTGGCTATCAGTGAAACAGGGCAGTGACAGGGGCTGGGGAGACTCTTGTGGTCTCTCTTTGTGGTGTTCCTGAGACATCTCATTTCAACAGACTCACTACAGAAGTGAATTAACTCGGAGATGAAAGCAGCTTTCAGTCAGACATACTTATTATTATTATTTAATTAATTTCTTAAGCATGTTAATTGAAATGAACCTTCCAGTGTGCCTAGGTCACTTTGGAAAAAGCCAATTAACCCTCTCAATAACTCGGGTTTAGCAACAGTGGCCAGAGCAGTGATTAAACAGCTTTGGAAAATCCAGACTTTTCTTGTGCGGGTCAGTGTTGTCCTTGGCTGTTTGGGCACTCAGGAGCACTCCCTGGGTGGGGGCCCTGGGCATGGCCTCGCCCCCCGGGCATCCCTCTGCTGCGGAAGGACAAGGCTGCTGGGTGGTCTGTCACTGCTCAGGACACAAATCTGGGAAGGAATCTTGTTAGGCTTGGAGACTTTGAGATCAGGCATGAAGCTTTCAGTCAGGATCCTTTGTGTTTGACCTTCCTCCTTGTCTCTCCGAGCTGTCACTGCAGGAGAGCCGTGAGGATCAGACAGAGCGGGGCACCCAGGGGGCACCTCTGGCACATCCCTGTCCACCCAGGGCATGGGACGTGGGTCCTGCAGCAATCTGAGCTCGTCACAGCAGACACACCTCTCTACTTGATTGGGATTGCATTGAAGGCCAAGTTCAGCAGCAAATCTGGAGGCTTGCACTCCTCCTGCTGTGCTGAGCCTTTGCTTTGGCTTGAAAAGCACCTCAGTGTCCCCAGCACCTTCCACAGGCACTAAATTAACACACAAATACTGAAGGAGGGATGTAAAACTCCAAACTCTGACCACGATTCTATGGTTTTGGTTGAGTTCTGCATGCCTCCCATCCCCCTGGAGCTGCTGCCCAGTGGGCACTGGGCAGCCTCTGTCAGCCCATTGAGATTCTGGGGCTTAGCACTCAGTCTCTTGGAAAACATCCTGCGCGCTGTGATTTACAGCACTGGAGAGCTGATTAAAAAGTCACTCGTTAAAAAGGTATTTTTTATTATAATTGCTAAATATTTTTTTGGTGTGGTTAGTCGGATTCACCTTTAAAATGATGTATGTGCTGGCTGTTCTCCAGAGCTGCTGAGCCGGAGCCACCGGCTCTTAGATTTGTACCCCCATGGCAGAGGCTGTGCAGGGCTTTGCCTTTTCACGTCCTTGCTTTCCTTAAGCAGAGGAGTAGCAGCACGTTCTTCTGAAACGTGGATTTCAGTCCCAAATACCAGTTTCCTCTCTGAACTGGAAAAAGAGATTTAACTCCTCCCTTTCCCAATATTTAGAACTGAACCTTTCTGTCATTGAATATTCCAGGAGTCCAATATAAAAAGCATTTCATCCGACCATTTGCAGGAGTTAATTTTTCCCAACGTGGTCTATTAAATTGCAATAGAAATGGTGTAGCAGCAGTGTTTGGTGGGGCAGGGCAGGAACTCAAACAGAGTGAGGGGGGAAGTGGTTCTCAGTGCCAGCAGTGCAGGGATGGTGGTGCTGCATGGGATGGAGAGATGGGATAGACAGGAGGGATCCCAGCAGGACTAAGCCAGGACTGTGAGTGCCTGGAAAACATGGAGAGACAGCAATTGCCTGATCGGTTACACACATCCAGAGGGAACCTCGTGGGGATCTGCTCTGCAAGGCATGGGGGAGCTCTGAGGACGACCACAAGGAGAGGGGGACCAGCCTGTTGGATAGGATGGAATCTGGATTTCTGGGCAGGTTTCGTGTCAGGACAGATCCCTAAAGAAGTAACTTGATAGCTCAGGTGGCATTTTTAACTCATCTCAACTCTTGACTTGAAGGCTGCAGTCAGCCCTACAGTATCATCTTCAGAATAAGATACTGCTTTTCGAGCAGAACAAAAGAACCATTAATGACACCAATTAACCAGTGTAATTCTCATTTACACCTCTTTATTACCTTCCACACACAGTATGTGATACATTATACATCCCATTAATTGTTAACATACACGCAAGTCAAGATCTTTTATTATACCAGGTCATCTATCATTGATACAGAGATATAGATATTTTATAGCTGAGCCAACTAACACTACTGTAGAGCAGAATCTATAACCATTTTCACATCAAATCTGATTGTGTTATTAAGCCCTTTAGAAGTCCTTAGCATGTAATTTGGCCTCCTCCCAGAAGACATTCTAGAGAGGGCACAAAACAGTGGGATTTGGGGTAAGCTGTATTCATTTTGTAGGGCTTTTTTAAAAAATGGAGTTATTTTTACCATTTTAAAGCTAGACGTGAAGAGTTGTTCTGCTCAACTGTAAATGCCACTGATTTAACAGGAATAATATTTTTGTTAATTAACTGAAAGCATAGATGAATTAGAGAAGGGGAAGAATTTAAGGAGAATCTGGGAGAGAATTCTTTTTTAAAAGTGCCAGTAATTTTTGCATTTTCAAAGGCTAGAAAAACCAAAATCAAAATGCAATAGGTGTAACCCTCTTTGCTTCTCCCTTGCCATCTCCAGTTCTCAACAGGCTGCATGTTGCCCAGAGCTATTGATTTTGAGGTGCTCCTCCTCCTTTGAGGTCTGAGCACTGGCTGGTGGCACCACGTCCCAGGCAGGACTGATGTGCTGCCCCCAGTCCTTGTGTCTGTACAAACAGACACTGGGCAAGCCCAGGTGTGACCAGGAGTGATGAGGTGACAGGAGAGCACATCTCCATGTCCTGTCTGTGCAGCTCCAGCCAGGACAAAGCTCCCCAAGCTCTCTGGCTGCTTCACGCGTTGCTTGTTCACTCAGACACAAGTTTAGTGCACAATAATATATAAAGAAAAGCAACTGTGCATCTGCTCTGCTGACTTGTGCTTGTGGTACTGAATTTCTGCTTTAGGCATAATTCACAGAATCTGGTGCCTGGGAAGTGTAGGACCTGAGAAATGCTGCAGTCCATGTCTGCTCTTGGAACTCTCTTCCAATTCCTCCTGCTGTGCTTGTCCCTGGGCCCTGCCCTGCCTTGCCTTGTACAGGCAGCACCCACGTCCTGGGTGGGATCTGCCACGACCTGAGCGTGCTGGGCCCCAGGAAACTGCTTCACACTATTCTAAATCCAGCTTCCCTTTGCCATATTCCCTAATTAGAGCAAATGAATACTAATTATTCATGGCTACTATTTTATCAAAATGAATGGCAGCAGCAGTTGGAGACTTTGCCCATCAGGCTTGGAGCTGTTACATACAAAATGCTGATATATTCACTTCATGTGGGCTATTCTGGGGTACATTTATGGTGGAAGTGATTTGAGGCTAAAGCAGGGGCAACAAACAATGAAATAGCCTCGACTGGGCTGCTGCTGACCCCAGATAGGGAGCACAGTGTCAGAGGGAGGAGGTTTGTGTTAGCATAGCCCCTACAAGAAACATGTGCTAAGCCACACGTAAGTCCACAGAAGCTTGCTGTGGGAATAACTCCCCAAAGCATTGCTAGTTTTCATTGTTTTCAGTTCCTGTGACTGGATTTCATTGTTAGTTAACACTTAAAATTTAATTAATGGACAAAATTAAATCAGAAACTTTTTGTAGTAACACGGGCTGTAGAAGATTTTCCTCCAAAAATGTTGGTGTATTTTCTAGTCTCATCTTGTGCCACTTCTGGGCTTTCTAGGTGACTTTTAAGAGCAGGGCTGGTAAATTCTTGATAATTTTGTAATCTCCAGTTGAAGAAAGAGAGAACTAAGTTGTGGATGAGCTTCAGCAGTTCTTCTCTACCAAGATACACGAGAGCTCGGGGTGGCTCGTGGGAGTTAATACTGAAGAGCAAAGCTCTCATGTTGAGAACAGAGCTGAATGTGCGGTAACCACGAGGCAGCCTGTGCTGCTGAAGAAAACTTAAAATCCCTTGAAATTCTTTTAAGAAATTGTTTATCATTTTAAGGAAACTGAATTTCCTGTGCTGTGGTGTTGGTTGTGCAGTGTAGTTTTTAGAAGGGGTGTTCGGGTCCTGAGACAGAACAGGATTCCTGGGAGACATTTATAAATGCCTAAATTGGCAAGGTGATTAACCATCAGCTTCTTAACAGGCTAGTGATTTCATTTTTAAAAAAGGCAAAAAGTTCACCCCAAACCCAGCAACTTTGTTGCACAGAAGTTTAGATCTGATTCATATTTGCTGGAGGCTTGTTCAGACTGTTGTAGAGAAATTTTTATGCACTACAGTGCAATAGGTGCAGCACGAAGCTTGTGTGGGGACAGGGGGCTAATTATAGAGTATCAGACTGGAGAGGGAAGGTAACATATGATAAATGGGAGTGTTCTATAAGTGTGCAGGCCTTTCCCTTTAAAAATAGTGTGCATAAAGAAAGTCTTGGCTTTAATTGAAAACAGTAATTGTGGCAGTTGTGCTAAAAGAATATTCTGTCTGAAGAATGTGTATTAGATGGTGTTGAGATTAATGTGCACAGGAGAATAAGAAGGGTTTAGGGGTTTATTGTACTTTATTTCCCTTTTTCTTCTTTATCACAGGGACTAAATTTCTCCAGGTTGGACACAGTTTCTTTAAGAGGGAAGCAGTAAAAATCATCCTAATTTGTGATGCTGATTTTTGGACTGGTAGAGTTCACACCGACAGAGATTCTAATTCCTAATGTTAACCCTGAACTTTCTGGGTTTCCCAGCTACACCTTTAAAGCTGCTCACAATTTTTCCTTTTCAGAGCAATTCTTGCCAGGAATTAGAAGACAGTGGGACCAAAGCACAGTTTTCTGATAAATGTAGCATAACTAAAAAAGCCTAAACTTCCAGATTAAATTATTCATTTCAATTTCTTGCTTGGCTTTAGTCTCCAGAAAGCTCAGACACACCAGGAGCTCTGAAAAGCTGTTCCCAGAAGGACTGACTGCAGAAGTAACACAGTTCCCAGAAGAACTGGGCACAGAAGTAACATCCTTTTATTCCCACTTACTTGCTTTTAATCATTTCTGTATTTTAGGGATGGGGGTTAGAAAGATCAAGCAGTAAATCCCTGCTGAGCTGACAAAGCCAGGACTTGCAGTCCCCGTGTCCTCTGTCCTAACCAAGCACTGCTGAGCTCTGGGAGGAACTTGGGCTGAGACTCCAGAAACCTGGGATGCTCAAGCTTTTCAAATATAGATCATCTTTGCTTATCCCCCCTTTCTTTCCCCATTTCCTTCCCCTTTTTCCTCCTCCTTTTCCTTTTTCCCTGAGCAATCTTCCCCAGACTTCTGATGGAACACTGACTTGCCCCCCTTCAAGCCAAGGCGAGCGAAGCTTGGATTGCTGTCCCATTGATGGACACTGAACCCAGCAGCAGCATTTTTATTTCCACATATCTGTAATATCAGCCCAAGCCACACTCAACAGCCTTTTTTTGAAGCTTCCTATGCCCACTGGTGGTTATATGGAAGTAAGGATTAGCTCCTTTTAAAACCTGGAATAGCTTTGCAAAGAAGGGGAGTGGGCTGGGAATGTGTCATGGGAGATTTTGATGGGAAACCTAATGGGAAACTGGTCTGGGAGCCAACTTGGAAGGAGCTGGAAACACAATATGAACAAAGATCAGCAAAGCTCCTCGGGTTGCCCAGAAGTATTAAGTGTTTCATTTGTGAAATCCCCGAAGTCTGCCAGTGCTTGAAAGCTTGGCATGATGCAGGAGGTGCACTTGCTAAGACAGGGTGAGCACAGATGGGAGCCGAGGAACTGAGAAGGGGTTTGTTTGCCTCCATCTGATGAATCTTAAGGCTCCATTTTTGCAGGTGGATTCCAAAATAAGAGAGCAGGTGGCATATTTTAGGATTTCAAAGCAAACCTGCAGTTTTAGTGAAGAAAGGTGATAAAACTCCAGAAGGGGCCTGGGTTTGCAGCAAGGTCTTTAAGCCACGTTTCATATCCTGTTCACCCTGTAAAAGATGTTTTCATCAGACATGAAATACCTCTGGTCCCCTCTGGATGTTGAGATTCACAGGACACAGTCAGTGTAAAGAAACTTTTGGTGTGTCGTGGGAATATCCAACCCCCTGCCCAGCAGTGTGTTAGGTGGGAACCAGGACAACTGGGAGCAGCCCAGCCAGGGATGGTTCCAGAGAGTTAAATCAGAAATATCAGGAAGAAATGTAGGTTGAAAATGAACCTGCTTCAAAAAAGCAACATGGTGATTATCTGGCAAACCAAAACAATCACATGGGTTCAGCACCATCACTGCTTCTATCTTGGAATGAAGGACTTTGGTCTGGCTTTCCAGTCACCAGATTTCAGGTCTGGGGGGCTGAAACCCTGACTTTTCAGGCTGTTTTGTGTAGGTGAGTTTTTTAGATGTGAGAGAACCCCTCAAGTCTATTAGAAACCTTTTAAGTAAATCTTACAAAGCTCTAATCTCTCAAAAGCTCCCATGTTCTTCTTTTCTGTTCTTATTCAATTTTTAATAAGAACAATTCCATGCAGCTCTAAAGCATGGCTCAATTAAGAACTATTCCTAGCAGGCATCTTTGAAATCTTGGGAGGCTTTTCCTTTTTTCTTTTTTGCCCTTTTTTTTTTGTTGTTTACCCCTATAAATCTCAATTTTGATTGGCTGGACTTTAGAGAAGGAGTTTCTCCTTAATTGCAAGTTCCACTTCCCACTGTTATTTACAAGTAGACCAAATAACTTTCAAAGTCTTGTGTTTTGTGCTTGAAGGAGACCGTGGAACACATTAGTGCTGTATTCTGAAGTTACAGAAAGGATCTTTGATCTAATTCCCTAGACATTATCTGTCCAAAAAGTATCTCTAGGTCATGAGATGTAATTAAAAAAAAAAACCAAGTCTGACTCAAAATTTCCAGCCCAGGTATTTTACAGTAATCAAACCTTAACTGCTTTATGATTCACTTTTATTTTTACAGTGCATGGCACTCTTCTGGCTGCTCTGGTTAAGCTTGTATCAGCATTTCCATTATAAAATGCTGCTTTCAGGGGTTTATAACTTAGCTGCAAAAATTTACTCTGAGTTTAAGATGGCATTATGACCTGCCTGGGAAATCCCATTTGTATGAAGGACGTGGCTGCCAATACGCGTAAAACGTTGGGAGTCTTATTTGGGGCTTTGGGAGCAGATGGCAGCGGTCGTGTCCCACCAGAGCACACACTGGTAACGAGGGGGGAGACAAACTGTGCCTGCAGCCACCTCACACGGTGGCCCTGGCAGGTTCCATGTGTGCTGAGCTCACCCTGACTGCTCCCAGCTGGAGAGGAACCAGAGCTCACACACACTCCCTCATCTCCCTTTGGCCTTCCTTGCTTTGCTTCTCCCCAACATCCAGACCCCTCTCCCTCTGCATGGTTATGGGTTCCCTGGATGGGCTGCTCCTGATGGCTCCCTCAGAAGTGGATTGGCAGAATTCAGCATAAATAGTTGTGTCCCACCTGGTGGAAGGGCTGGAGACCTCTGGATGTGGTGCAGAGTCTCCATGTCCCACATTTGGATAGAGTCAGGGTGGGCTGTTCCTGTCTGGGTCAGTGCTGACCTGATGGCCCAAAACTGCCCTGATGTGTTACCCAGAGCAGGAAAAGCATGGACACATGTGTGTTTACCTGTTGCAGAGCAGTTCTGCTCTATAAAGAGGAAGCAATATTCTCTTTACAGTTTTCTAGAAGTGTCTCCTTTAGAAAGCAGTGGCTGACAGGCATTTGTAGGGGAGGGAAAACCTGTATGGTGTTTTCTTACCTGAATTCCACAAAACCCAATCTCTGGTTCATGGTGTGGGAGTGTCTCTGCCTTTGAGGCAGAGCTGGACTTTTGTTACTCCCTGCTATGTCACTTTGCTCAATCCTTTTGGTTGTGTTTCTTCTCTTTGCCATTTTCTCATGCCTTTTTTTTTTTAATTTTTTTTTAACTTGAAGGTAAATGGCAAAACGCCACAAACCATGGAGATTTAATTTTCTGCATTCCATTTTATTGTGCACTTGTATCTTAATGAGAAGCAGCTACAGGAGTTCTCTTCCCAGCCCCCCCAAGCTCTGAAACACAGACTTTGCTAAGCTGTACTTTTGGAAGGGGATCTTTCCATTTGTGCAGAATTTCTGAAGACAATGGCCAGCTGCTCTCAGGTGTGGCTGCCTTTTATTCACAAGAAGTATCATTTCAGTGTCTGTCAGACTCATTTTGGCATCTTTAAGGAAAAAGAGGAAAGCTCCCAAGGCATGGGAATGTGGGCTGTCTGAGTGGGAGGAATTCCTGAGTCACTGATGTCTGGGTACCCCATCAGCAGCCACCACTGGGCCTCACAAACAGCTCCAAGGTGGGCAAGGAAGCACTGGGGGACAAAGAGATGGAAGGGCTAAAATGCCAAAAAAGGAGGAATTAAGAGCACTATCAAGTCAGAGGAAATAGTTGTGATTCACAGCAGCTGAGGCTCCTAATTCCACAGATACCTGCAGCCTGTGGTTCCAATAGGATTTTAGGAGAGGAAAGTTTTGCAGTTTGGAGATTTTGGGTGATTTTTGCTCTTTTCCTCCCCTCCCTTGGCTGTGCTCCTGCAGGGACCAGCACTGAGCTGGAAATGACTTGGAGACACCCATCACTTGGACTTTGTGGCCAATCCCTGGGGACACTGATGGGTGTGGAATTGCTCAGCAATAACTGCAGCCTGGCTTGGTCACTTTTAGGGGGGCTTGGACTTTGTCATCTCCTGTGTTTTTATAATCAAATTGATTCAGCACAACAGAGGATGGGCTGCCTGGGATACAGGGAAAGCTGAGTGGAGAGGACCAGTGCCAAAGCATGAGCCTTGCTGAGGAGGAGGCAAAGTCATCAGACTGACAGGACTGCTCTTAACTGGGGCAGGGGAAAGAAGGTGGGGAATCACATCTACTCTGGCAAGTTTGGGAAAGGCCAAGAAAGGGGACAAATCAGGAGAGCTGATTTCTGGAAAGGAAAATAGGCAGACTTTGGGGTCTTTTTTGCTCACCAGAGATTTAGGTACTCTAGGTGTAGGTACAGCAGGTCAGCTTTGTATCGTTCCCCTAAATGCTTGGCTTCTACTCTTTATTCCTTGTTTTTCTTTTAAGAATGGCACTCCCCTTGCCAAAATCTCCTGAAAGGAGGAAACTTAAGTTAGATTTGCCAAGAACTGTTGATTTATAGTGTGTTGTTAACCCAGTTAGGGAACAGTTGTGAAATCTCATTCTCACTGAAGGAGCAGGAGCCGAAATCTGTGCTGTCCCTGCAGTCTGTGGGGAGGATTTCTGCCTCGCTGGTGCCCCAGCCCTCAGCCTGGGCTTGCCAAACTTGTGCTGGGCATCAAACAGTAGCAGAGTCCCTGTTTGAGCTGAATTTTCAGCAGTGACCTGGTAGTTGCATTTGATTTATTACTGGGTTTTAAAGTTTGATAAAGTTGAACTCCTACCACACCATAATAAAAGTCATAAGGACTGAAAAGAGTTTAAAATTCATTTTTAAAAACATAGCCCAAGCCACCCAAACAAACCCCCAAACTTGCAGTTGCACAGCACCCCAGCACACCTCCTCCAGTTTGCTCTGAGAGATATTTATTATGGCAGGAAAAGGAGCCAGAAGCCTTTCTGTCATTAGTGAATAATGCCATATGACTCCCTTGTGGCACAAATGCCAGATTATGCAAGGCCAGGATAGTTATTGTCTCTAAATATAGCATTGTTTGGTATGGAAGTGTCTTTGGAATAACAAATTTTCTCTCATGGACGTTAATATTATACTTTAATAAGGCCAAAATAACTGCAACAAATCTCAGATTTAGCTAAAGGGCACGCATTGTAAATTCAGGTTTGTTACTCTCACTTTCATAACTCACTGGAGCAGTCCACTTGGTGACCCTGATTTACTTAGCCCTGTCTTATGAGAAGCAGTACAAATAGGCTGTAGTATTTTGCTGTGAAGTGGCAAAAGCCTGTAGTTAACACTGTGTCAAACCTTCTCCTTGTTTAATGCCTTCTGTCACCCCACCACATTCCTGCTGCAGAGTGGAAACAGCACCCACAGCCAGTGGGCTGCAAATTACCCCACAGCTCATCACTCAGGACTCTCCAGCGTATGAGAGTATTGCAAATATTTATATTAGCAGCTTTTGTGCTTGACTGTAAAGATTAGAGATCTTACAGGGAGTACTGAAGGAATTACAGCTCCAAGGAGTGGGGGGACACGTGCAGAAGATGGATCTTCCCTGTAAAAATCGGCTTGCTTTATTTCAGGGGGGAAAAAAAAGAACATCCTCTAAAAGTCTTTGCAGTTGTGAAAGTTTCCCTGCCTTGTTGTGAAAACAGTGAGTGTGTTGCTCTGCAGTTCACAATCCAGTTGGGTGTGAGAGCATTTCCTTGCTGGTTGAAGTGGTGAAAGGTGTCCTTGACTCAAACTGAGGGGATTTTAGTGAGGGAGTAAAGGCATCTTTTGTTCTTGGTGTGTTGTGGGGGTTTTTTTACACAGGCAGCACAGTACAAACATCATCCACTATTGTCAGCACAAATATGAACTCTGATTTTCATCGGGAGGTAACCTACTTTCAAAAGAGCACCTTGAATGCTGAATTTTATATTGCCTAGAGAAAACCAAGGGGGAAGAGAAGCTCTTCTGCTATTTCAGTGGTCTGGAGAGTGGGTGTATTTGCCACAGAGAGCGGAGGGGACTATGGCCAGCTCTGGAGAGGGGGCACTGCTGTCCTGTGTTGCTGCCAGTGCCCTTGATGGGCTGTATGAAGCTGCTTCCTTGAGAACTGTCCCTGTCCTGAGACACTCCATCTCAGGCTGTAAAGGGCTGTAGAGGGGCAGTTCGGGAAAGTTTTGTTGGTGACTAACTGGGTAATGTGGTAGAGCAGAGGTTGAGGCCACTTGGCCACTGCCACCACCAGCTCCTGGGCAGGGACTGCAGCCCCAGGGGCAGGGGGAAGAAATCCCTTGCTTGTCCCTTAGGGCTGTTAAACCCAACAGGCACACAATTACAGGGCAACATGAGCTCTTTTTTTTTAGGGGAAAACACATGAATGGCATTGTCATAAAGGTGTGTGCCCCTGGGAAGCCTGTCAGGTGTGAGCATGTTCCCTCAAACCCAGCCCTGCTTGGGGGGGGGACCAAGGCAGACCTTCATGTGGCTGAACAGGACTGTGCTGGGGGGAGAAAATGGAGTTCTGAAAACAATCTCCTTTCCCCTCACATCCTCAAACCTTCATCTTAGGAGATCCAAGCAGTAATTTGCAAATGTGAAATTTTATGCCTGCAGGATAAATGTGAGCTGGAAACTTGGTTCCAGTGGTGCATTATGAGCATTATCTTGGAGCCTGTGAGATGCCTGTGTCTGAAAGGGAAGAGCACAGGCAGCTGGCAGAGTGTGTGTGCAATTATTGTTGGGTCCCATCTCCCTGCCTCTGGTGAATCAGACTGCACTTGATCCTTCCCTGGGCTGGGGGGCCACAGGGGGGGCCTTTGGTGCCTGCAAACCTGGAACTCCTTCGGAATGTTGAGGTGGTTTTACTTTATGCTCCGACTTCCTTGTGATGGCCACTCGTTAGTGCCGAGAACAGAACAATTTCCTCTCTAATAAACACTGTGGTACCCGTCCCCTCCCCACGACGTGCAGAAGGATGTGAGCACAGGATTGCCATCTCCTCCTGTGCACCAAGTCTGACACTCTTCTCCAGGGAGCTCCTAAAGCTGTCCTCACCACGAGCTGGCTCAGCAGAGTCCCCCAGAGCCCGGGGTGGCTCCTCACTGCAGACAACCAAGGGGAACGTGCTGCTTTTGAGTCCTCTCTAAACTGAGCCAACACAGTGCTCTGTTAATAGCACAGGAATTCTGGTGTTGGGCTTTTTTCCCCTCATGTTGAAATAAAGAATGTGCCGTCCTTGAGCCCAAATGCACCCAAAGTTCATGAAAAATGCAGGCACTTGTGGGGGTTTGAAGTGAGGGTTTTAAGAGCTGGCTCGTCAGATGAGAAGAGTTTCCTAAAATTAGGGGCTGACCATTAGAAGAGTCAGTAAAAGGAATTCCGGAGGAAATGTGGGAACTGTGGTTGCAGCCCCGGGTGGAGATGCAGGTGTAGTGCAGGTCTGGGGATGAAGGACAGGGGTCTGTCCGTGCTGTCAGGGCAGGAGTAACGGGTTCAGGGGGAAAGAGGGGACATTTAGGTGAGATATCAGGAAGAAATCCTTCCCTGGGAGGGTGGGCAGGCCCTGGCACAGGTTGGGCAGAGCAACTGTGGCTGCCCCAGGCCAGGTTGGACGAGGCTTGGAGCACCCTGGGCTGGTGGAAGGTGTCCCTGCCCATGGCACGAGGTGGACATAGGTCATCTTTAAGGTCCCTTCCAGCCCAAACCATTCTGTGACTCTATGAAATTTGGGTCACTAAAGCAAACATCTCTTGATCCCGCTGCCACAGTGGAGTCTGTGGATAAATCTGGTTCATATTCTCCACTATGCAGGAATATAACAAAATCTCTGTGAAAACTTTCAGCTTTATCAGCACAAAATCCTGCACACACTTTGTTGGGCTCATGCTCAGCTCTCAGAGCAGATCCCAGGATCTGCACTCACCTGCCCATGAATTATAAAACTGGCTGTAAGCTTATTAATATGTAAGCACAATTTAATGTAGCAGAATTTAGCAGAAAACATATGGAAGTTGTGCAGGTGCACACGTGCACCCGTGTGAAGGCTGAGCTGAACAGAGCCCTGGAAGATAATTTCAATCGATTTTAATTTGTGTGAGGCTTGAAGAGAGGTTGACAGCTGATGGATGGATCCTGCTTTGGATCCTGCCTCCAGAAGACATAAAAATAGCAGGTGAAGGTACTAATGCTCCCTGCCAACATCTCCAAGCTTTGGGCAATTGCCTTTCAAAATAAAACTAAGGCCATTCCCTGTGGGTTGTGTCCATGCTCTTAGGTCCATTTCTTCAGCACAGGGTTTTGGGAGGGCTTCCCAGGACTGCCCAGTAGCCAGCATGACCCAGATGGAAACACTAGTTAGTTGAAAAACTCTCTTCAAAGAAGCTCCTTATGGTTCCAGTGGAAGTAGAAAGGTAATGTGAGGTGGGTTTCTGTAGGTCTGGCGGTATTTCATCAGAGGGCTGTGTGATGGACCAGAGATTTGCTTATTGCTTGTCCCAGTGACACACACTGAGCAGGGCTGGGATTGTGCTGGAGGACAGGATTAGAATTCCAAGTGATACGAGCAGGGGAAGTAACCAGGAGCAGGTTACTTCCTGGATGTAACCAGGATGCGGTTTGAGAAAGACAAAGTCGAGGTCCTGCACCTCAGTGAGAATAATCTACTGAGCAAAAAGATACGGAAACAACTGCTTAGGAGCGGGATCTGCAAGTCAATCAGTTGAGCACGAGGTGAGTGTGTCACCAGTGCCATTCTGTGGGAAGCACCTAGAATAGATGGAAATGACCGTGACCTTCCAGATCTGTGAAGTGATCCCTCTGTTCTGTCCAGGGCTGCTCGACTGCATCTGTTTTGGTCATCAGATCAAAGCTCATCCCATCCCACCCCTGCCATGGGCAGGGACACCTCCCACCAGCCCAGGGGGCTCCAAGCCCCGTCCAACCTGGCCTGGGACACTCCCAGGGATCCAGGGGCACCCACAGTTTCTCTGGAACCCTGTGCCAGGGTCTGCCCACCCTCCCAGGGAAGGATTTCTTCCAATACCCCATCTAACCCTGGCCCTGTCAGTGTGAAGCCATTCCCCCTTTTCCTGTCCCTCCAGGCCCTTGGAAATTGTCTCTCTCCATCTTTCTTGTAGCTCCCTCCAGGTCCTGGAAGGCCACAGTTGGGTCCCAAAGCTTCTCCTCTCCCTCTATTCCCGTCTCCCTCCTCTCCTCCCTTTTCCACAGACCAAGTTGGCAGATTGCTGCAGGAGGGCTCCGATCTCTTCCCAGTGAGGAGTAAATTCCCAGAGGAAAAGGAGGGCAAACGATGCTTCTGCAGCCACTCCTGGGTGTGTTTGCTGAAAAGCAGGGCAGCCCGCTCCTCCTGGCCCGTGTCCACCACGGGGTGCTGCCCCTGCCTGCCCTGCTTGCCCAGTCCTCTTGCCAGCTGAAGTTTGGCTCCAGAACAGCAGCTCAATATAACAGCTGATAATTCGATGACCTGCACTAACATTTGTAATTGCCCCCATTAAAAGGAAGACAAGCTCATCTGGGGCTCCTCGCTTCTAGAAGGGCATTTAGAGAGCAGTAATCTCCCTGTTAGGGTCATTATGGGGTGGGGTGGGGCTCGGGGCAGAGCTCTGGGCACTGCCCTGCCTTCAGGGCATCACCCCTGGCAGCGCTGCCCTCAGCAAACCTGCTTTGGGAAGCCTCCAGAGCACCTCGGTTGCCTCTGTCTCCTCAAGACACGAGGTGCTTTTCCCTCCCTGCCAGAAGGAGCTCGAGGGACTGGTGGAGCACTAAAATCAGCTGCGAGGGTCTGGGGTGGTGTGGAGAGAAGAGTGAGCACCCTGTTAGATAACTGGATGTCATGACCTGTGCACTGACAAAGCGGGGGCGACTACAAGTTATTTTAAGTTCTAATTTAGCGTTCCAAATGAACATGAAACTATTTTGCAGTATCAATAAGTTTCTTAATTTAAACAAATCTAATTATACTAAATTAAAGATGTATTTAGCTGAGTTGGTGATGTTAAATGCTTAAATATTTCAGATGTCCGAGATAAATGTAATAAAATGAGTCTGTTTAATCTGCAACTTAATCCAAAAAAATAAATTGCATTTTAATTACATTGATAATGATCAAGCCCAAGGATGATTGGCATAGTCCTTCCCTGAGACAGCCAAAAGGCAGGGAGAAGGAAACAATATGGGACAGATTCAGTTTATTCCCTACACCACTGGAGGATTTGAATGGCTCTGGTGAGTTTTGTACATGCATTTCTCACTTATTCCAATCCAGCTCAGCAAAATATGGCCTTGTACCTGAAGCTGGTCCAGCACGTTCCCACACTGGAGATGACTCCAGGAATGGAAATCTGCCTTGCAAATGACTCCTGGTGAAAAGCCTGTGCTGAAGATGTTGGAAATCAGGATGATGCAGGTGAAAATGAAGTTAATCAATCTGGAGATGAGGCTCAGCAGTCTGTCACAGCAGTGCCAGAAATGTCACTGAGCTCAAGGAACCAGCAGCTAGTCCAGCCCCGGAGGAGACTGAGCATGCAGGCAAAGAAAGGTGTGCTGGGAGGTTGTGATCCTTGGAACAGCCCCACATTTGGGGAAACCTGCTGGTGCTGTGAAAACACACAGAAAATAAGCACAGTCATTTCAGCTGTGCCTGTGGTTACGGCCCCTGTGCACTCAGAACAGGCAGGGTGGGGAGCTCCTCCTGGACCCAGAGGCTCCAGCCCTGGCTGCAGCAGGGGGATTCTGCACCTGCACACTGGCCTGGCCTTTTAGTCCCCAGAATTGGGATCCATAGGCAGGAGCTCTCCTGAGGAAAGCAGCATCCTTGGGGAACTGCCACAGATGTGTGAGGACTGAGGATTTGCCCCTGGACACAGAGATGTTGTAGCACCCTTGGCCACTCGCTGTGGGCACAGAGGCACTGGGGGTACCCCCAGCCCTGGGTTCTCCTTCCCCTTAGAAGGATTTGAAGGATTTCTCCCAGGTTTCAAAAGGCACCAAAGTGACTTTGAAGCTCAAGTTTCATTGCCTTTCACTGGTGTTTTCTGGAAGCTTTGTAGCCATTCCTGAGTGTGATTTATGCTCGTTTGGAGGTGTGTTTGCAGGGCCAGAGACATCCTAGATGGTCACAGCTCAAAGGAGACTTGTGCCCTAAACTCTGTCAGCTTCTACTGAGACTTCATGGTGCTGTGACAGTGCTGACCACCTCGAGTCCCCCTGTATAACCATATGTGATGGTTAGTCTTGCATGGAAGAGCTGCTCTGGGTTTCTGTCCATAGGTCTTGTAAGAACTGGTTTGGGTTTGGGTGTCTCTGCATTTGAGAGAGTTCTTTCAACAAAAACATCAAAATACACTCTGTCTGTGTCGTTTTAATAGAGCAATATCTCCCTGTTTTGATTTCTTAGATTCTTTTCAACTGGACTGCAGAGAAACAAAACTGATTGTTTATCAAATTAAGTCTTGGAAAATGTTTTTCCCCTCGAGGTCAAAAAACAACACAAAACAAAAAAATCCCACTCTTGTAAGTTATTTTGGCTTTCCTGCTTCTTTAAATCTTCTCCAGCTTTTACTGCCTTTGTTCTTTATCCAATACCACAAAAATGTAGTAACAGCAAAGTAGACAATACAGATTAGACAACCTGGATAATATTTAAGTAAGAGCTCAAGGATTTTCCTAGTGGGCTCAAGCCCATTGCTGGGGAGTGCATGGCATTTCCAGCCCCTTGGAAAAAAAGCTGATCTCTGAAATTGTGGGGACAAGAGAGACTTTACAACAAAACAGAATTTTCCATTATGTGATTTTTTTTTTTTTGCTTCCTTCTTTTAGTTAATAAAGTGTCTTTTTTTAATTGTTTAAAGAAAAAGAACAAAAGTTCTAATAGCTCTTGTGTTTCTAGAAAAAAGGCCATGGGTTTCTTTAAGATGAAATTAGACATAATTTCTGATTTAGTAAAGAAATATTGGGTGACATTGCAATGAAGTTATTTTCATACAGTTTGCAGTGGGAAAATACTGATTCAGTAAAACCCAAATATTCAACAAGTGTGGAGCTTGATCCTATTTATGAGGAACAAAGAACAACAGCTACTTCCAAGAAAACAGTTTGGTATTTTTTATTGTTTTTACTTTCTTTTCATCTCTTTTTGAAAATGCCACTGGTGAAAATTCCTTTTTATTTTTAGTTTTATTTTACATCTACTACTTTTACATGTGCATATACTCCCTACCCCTTTACCTCTTTGAGGGTTGGTTTTTTTGTGTATATGTCTAAGGATTCTCTTTAGAATAAAGATTTTGGAAGTATTTTTCCTCACCCAAATACCGAGCAAGAGGGTGAACCTTTCAGCATTTTCCACATTATCCAGAAAGCGATATTTGTTTCAGCTCAGCTCTTTTTCGTATTTCTGCTGATGAACTTTTCAGATCTTCTCCACAGCAAAATCTTCACTCTTTCTTTTTTCACTGCACAGAAGTCTGTCCAGCTGCAGTTGCTCTGTTTTTGTGCAGGTTTGTGTTTGCAGGACCAAAACAGGAGGCTGGGGTGCACCAGCCTGGGATGAACTGGGATGAATTGCCACTTGTTGTGGTTTAGGATTACATGCAAGGCTTGCTTGGAACTATATATATCAGGTTTAAGGATGGCTCAAAGAAAAACTCTTCATCAGCAGAACAGTAGAAACTGCTATCATTTTTAATTTTTATTGGGCCCTTTTAGCACCTACGATGACCATAAGGGAAAAACAGACAAAAATATTGCCCATTGTAATAAATAATTTGACTCCAGTTTCAAGCCTGTTACTAAATGAAATTTGAGGTAATCTTCTAGGCAGAGCTTCAGGGCACCTGTGACTTTTAAATGGAATATCCTGTTTCTAGGGAAGTACATACCTTTAAAAATTAAGCTTGAGGCTAAAAGCCTCAAACAATAAATCTCCCCCCAGCTCTCTTCCCTGGGGATGTATATACCATGCAGCCTCCAAGCAGGGCACTCAGCCTGTCTTTGGGTGTCTCCTCTGGTGTTAAACTTCTGTCACAAGGAACATCTGGGTATATCTAGACCTTTATGAGTTTGCAGACTCCAAAATACCTCCTTTTGATGGCAGCCTGGCTGTGGGCTCTTTGGGTGCTTTCTGCACAGTCACTGGAGCTGTCAGGAGCTCAAAATGTCACACTGCTTGTGGTGGTATTAAAACAACTGGGGAGCCCCAAATGGATAGGCAGTTTGCTCGTAAAATTAGATTTTTAGCAAAGACACGTGCCAGTTGAGCATTAAGTGTCTGTTCAGTGGGGCTTCACACCTGAAGTTTCCATTTCTGGGCTCGGGAGGAATTCGGAGACTCAGCGTTGAGGAGTCACAGAAGATCCTCCCTGGAACAAATGGGTTTGTCTTCTGAGAAACGCCTAAGCCCCTGGTGAAGGTGCTAAACTACTGAACCTTGTAGTAGCTGCTGCTGAATTCAGCACTGCCCCTTCTGAGCTCTTTATACGGGAATCCTGAGCGAAAATAAGAGCTCTGTAATTACCGCGCGGGGAGTGGAAGTCGGGAGTCACGGGGGCGCGTTGGATGTGACGGGACCCGGGGGGATGATCCCATCGCAGTTCCAGAGCAGACAGGTGGACTCTCCCCCGTTGCTGCTGCACCAGAGAGGGAGCAGCAGCAGCTGGAGATGCTCGACAGCCACATCCTTGGGCAGGGAGGAGGAGCCGAGCCCTGCCCTGCCCTTCCCACGCTCCGCTTTGGGCCGCCCCGTCCGTGCGCTGCTCCCCGGGCCGTGCGCTGCTCCCCGGCGATGCTGCGGGATGGAAACAGCAGAGAGGGCTCCGGGAAGCCAAAATAACTCCCTATCGCCAGTTTATTTGCTCATCAGAAGCCTAAGGGGGCTGCGACCCGCTTGGAACTTTCCCCCAGAGCCGTGCAATAATTTTAGTCGTGAAAGGAAGTTTTATGGCGTGTAAGATTAGCCCGCACTAATGCAAGGTCAAAAATAATAGAATCAATAAGCAAACTCGATACTGTTAACATTTTGAGAAAATTACTACTAGAAAACAATGTCAACAACAGATTGAAATGGGTCTCCCAAGTTGTCCTATTGATTTCCTTTCAGATTCATGACAATCTAGCTCTTTTTCCTTTGCAATATGGTATCCATTTTTATTTCTTTTTATTCTTTTTTTCTTTCTTTCTTTTTTGTTCTTTGCATTTTGCAGCCCATTTTAGCTAGGAACATTTGTTAGTTTATTATTTAAAAATATGGCAAAATTAGTATCCTCGAGTTTTTATTCCAAAATAGACAAAAGGCTCCGGTGCCGTTCAGAAGTGCTCAGAGAGCCTAAGGCTATTTTCAAGTTTTAATTCTGTTAGCAATGCAGCAGCACAAAGTGTGGGGAGGGAGGAGGGAGGAAATTGAAAGCAAGTTTGACATTTGTTTAGAGCTGTCAAAATTAAGTATACTAAGAACTAGAGAGAAGTCAAAAGCTTCCACCTACATTTAAGTATTGTATTTCATATCAGTAATGCTTTGCACTAGCAGTGCTATCTTAAATTGGCTGTGTTGTGTCTTTGAAGTGAACAAACTCTAATTTAGCTTTAAAGCAGACTGTGCAGTCCAGGTACTTTAACAGGATGTGGCAATCAGGTGCCTTGGGTTTGTGTTTCCACCAGGAACCTGCTGTTCCAATTTTCCAGTGCTGTAACTGAACTTTGTGCAACATAAAATCATGGAATGATTTGGGTTGGGAGAGACTTAAAGCCCCTCTCGTTCCACCCCCTGCCATGGGCAGGGACACCTCCCACCAGCCCAGGCTGCTCCAAGCCCCGTCCAACCTGGCCTGGGACACTCCCAGGGATCCAGGGGCAGCCACAGCTTCTCTGGGCACCTGTGCCAGGGCTGCCCACCCTCCCAGGGAAAGGTTTCTTCCCAATATGTCACCTAAATTTCTCTCCTTCCAGTTTGAACCCTTCACTCCTCTGTGTGTATATATACAGACATATATATCCTTATATGTCTGTGCTCAGTGATATTTCCTCTCTTGTGTGGTGTTGGAAAAACAACTGTTGAATATTGGAACACTGAGATTCTGCTGCACATTCAGAGATGAGCAGAGTATCAGTAGGGAAGAGAGGGAGGGATCCTGGGGTCAAGGAAAGGGCTGATCCATCGTCCCCCCATCACATCAGGAGGACTAGACAAGAGACAATGTTCCTCCAACCCTGATGTGAGATGACCAGCAGGGTATAAGGAGGTAAAATCAATGTCAATACAAGTCTAGACCCCCATGAAAACCTTCTTCAAGGAAGCCTCTCTGTGCAGGAAAGGGCTTTTACCTCCCCCTTTCCTTTACACCCACAAATGCTTTCCACAGCTGGGGCTGATGTTTGTAAAGCAGAGGGATGGATTGTGTTATTTGATGATCTCATGGCTGGAGGAAAAGTCTCTGTGCAAACCACTCTTCCTGTGTTGTTTTGAAGTCTGGCTTTTTCAGGCTGTGGGTGCAGCAGAGACAGAGATGCAAAGTCCAGAGCTGCTGTTCTCCCCCTTTGAAGTCCTGACATCAACAGGAGGACCTGGCATTTTAATTTAGATGTATCTCAAAATAAGTGTTATTTATAGTAAAGCTACTTCACCTACTGTTACAGCTGTTTTTAAACCAGTAGTTTTAACTATGCTCCAAAAACCTATTTTTAAAGCTTTTTGTCTTCTGAAAAAAATGACTGTATGAGGCTCGAGAGTGGGTTTGGCCACCTTTGGACATTCCTGTACCATTTGTTTCATATGGATACACATGAACAGCATTTTGCCATTGTGAGCCAACGTGCTGCTTGAGAAAAGTGAAACTCAGACTGTAACATTATCAGCATATGTATGTGTGTATACACACACTTGAGTTTTACTGAATTACCTTTGATGAAAGCTGTATTGCAGTAAAACATCTAATTTCATTGTTCCAGATCCAGACTGGAGAGCAGAATAGAGATTTTCCTTTTAATAAATACGATTCTTACACTTCAGAATGAAAACAAAATCCCTTTTGATTTCTCCTAGTGGAGACCTGTGCTGTGACCTGTGTTTAGATTTCTAATTCCTCTACATATTGTGTTCTTTGAATCTTGTTTACTTTTTGCCAATGACCTTTTGTGATGTGAGGTGGTTTTTTTTAATTTCTCCATCTTCTTTCTTCCATGTGATTCCTTCTTGCTGCCTTATGTTAACTGGGGCTGTGACTCAGGTCAAACCTGTGGGTGTTTTAAAGAAACGTGTGCCAGGAACAGGGCTCATTACAGGGGGTTAATAATCTGACTGTGCCAAGGTAAGGTTGGACGCTTTGCTACCAACCAAGCTGGTTTGGGAGACAAAGAGTGAGGGGAAATATAAATTAAAGCCTAAAGATCAGGCTCTGACAGGCAGACTCACCTCTGGAAGGGGGAGCTTTGAATCCCCTCATCGAGCCAGACTAGAAACAGTTCCTCCTCTTTTGAGATGAATGCTCTGTTACACACTTGTGCTAAACAGGATCATCTCCTCTGCTAGTTCTCCCCATGGAAAGGACTGCCCTTTCTGAGTTGACTTTGTGAAATCTGCTTTGCAACTCTGGGTCATTTTATATGTGCCACTGATTATAATCACTGTGCCAACACTTCCTTCGGTTCACTGAGGTGGTTTCCTTCTGGGATTGTAGGAAATCGCTCCGCAAAGCTCAGCTGATCTTTGGCCAGGAGGGCACTGGAGCTGTCATCAGACATCTCTGTTTGCCTCCACTGACTGTGGAGCAAGTCTGGTTTATATCCTGGGTGGCATTTGGTTTTGTAGGTGCTGTTGTGCCCAAATTAATGAGCACTACAGGGAATGGTCTTTGTGCTTCTCCCAAGTTCAACAGCTTTGCTGGTTTCTCTGGTGTCTCCCAGTTCCTCCAGTCCCTCAAACATAATCCTTTGTGGTACCCACACTGATTCTTTTCAGGAGCAGGTGGACTGTGCAGCCCTGAGGTGGCCACTGCTGCTGCAGTGTCTTGGCGTTGCTTACAGAGTGGGCTCAGAGGGGCAGACCAGCAAAAGCTCATTTAACAGGGTGATTTCCTGCTGGCTTTATGCTTCCAAATGCTGGACAAAGGACCGGCAGCAGCTCTTTAGTCTGGGCCTAGACAACAAATGGCTGTGGAATTTGTGGATCTGATCAAACTTTGACAACAACCCAGAACTTACTTGAAATGCATTTCTTGTCATTGCTGGAGAGGAAAAAAAAAAATAGAAGAAAGTAAAAAACAGCACTGAAGGGAGTTGTCACACAAAAGTGTGTGGTATGAACTCGGGGACCTAAAAAAATCAATCATGGCAATTATTTTACTAAATTATTTTAAACTGTAGTGTGTCCAGAAGTCTTTCTGTTAAATGTCTGCTGTCACAGCAACAAGCTGTGCTGTTTCCATCTCTGACCTTTTCCATGTTAAAATGCGTGTCAGTATGTAAAACAGAAGCACTCCACACTGAAGATGACTGTAGCACTGCTTTGCTTTGCTGCACTGAAGGTCCTGGAGATACATATTTTGCAGGAAATGAGTATAATGGGACAATTCGCCATTTAGTTAGAGGGGAAAAAACCCACCAACAACAAGCAAAGGTTGCTTTTTTCAACATTTGTTTTGTCATGTTCGTTTTCGCGATGATGTATTTGAGGGAACAGAATGGAAGACTTAAGTGGCACGTGCGGAGAATGGATGAGTTGATGATGAAGTGTGAAATGACCATTAAAGCACTGACCGTTTATCCCTAATACTCTATTTGGAGCTGAGATCTAAGTGGAATGAGTTTAGTGGTTGCAGCTGAGTACCTGGTGGACAGCAATCCATATGTCATGGGGCTCTAAATCAGCGGGGGCAGTTTAACATCAATAACAGCATTGATTCGGAGGAACGGTGGGTCACACTGGTGGAGAAAAGCATTTAAAGGTGTCCAGAGCCCCAAGGAAGATTTGGGGAAACAACTGGGATGTTTTCAGAACAGGTTCTAGTACCTTGATTTCAAATCTGCTCACACGTGAATGTGAAGTGCCTTCAGGCATCCTTGAATTCCCTGGGTTCGGGTCCTCTGCCTCCAGGTGACAATGCAAAGGTATTTCAATGCAGTCACCTGAATTGCAGATACAACTGCAGAAAGCATGAACGTCAGGTCTGGTTTCCCTTTGTCCTGCAGAACCTCCAGGGTGAGACCTGCTGTCCAGGCCAGAGTGAAGGTCTCAGGGCTCCATCCTTGGCTCTCACAGCTCACTGCAGGTGTGTTGGGTGCAGGGAACTGGTGCCACTTTCCATCAGAAGCCAGTTTGTCTGATTTGTCCCACATTTCTTTGCTTTAGTTTGGATCTTGCTGTATCCTGGTGTCTGACCAGGCTGTGATTGTTGGTCAAGCTGGAAATACCACCCCTGTGGGAGAAAAAAAAAAGGTGTGTTTTGGACCATTCTGTGATGCCCTCAGAGCTGGCCCCAAATAGTTTAGAGATGATATGAACCCCACAAAAGCGTGGTAGTAGGGAGATATAACCTGGGCACAGGAATGAGGCAGATGGTGAGAAGCACAAAAACACAACCTGAGGGATTGTGTTGCAGAACTGTTTGCAGAATCCACATCTGATGGCCCTACACTGCAGGAACAACAGTCACGTGTGGAACACATGACGTGAAATAGTGCAGGAATGAGCTCGATTTGGAGCTTCATTCCATTCCTCCTCCCCTTCCTTCTAAACCAGGTGGACCATGACTGCAGGAGAGTCCCAGGCCAGAAGTGAGCTGTTGGCTCTTCAGTACATTCCTTATATCTGACCAGCCACGATAAAGTTGTTCCAGTGTAAATCTGCTTCGTGGTTGGAATCAGAAAATTGCATCCTTTGAGAGAGATTTTAATTCTGAGAAAGGACGTTTGGTGTTATGGTTTCTTTCTTTTGAGGCTTAGATTGATGATTAATGAAAAATAGTATATAGTAGTAAGTCATAGGGAATTTATCTCCATTCTGGGAAAGAATGGATGGAGATGCATATCTATCTGCCCTTTCTCAGGAGCTTGGGCTGGAAATCTCTAGAAAATTAGTCAAATAACATGCAATTATGCCATTTCACACAGATGATGGCACTCACAGCAGTAAATGCTTGCCATGCACTTTAAGGGTACCAGTCAGAGAGGGGAGAAATTCCGGTGCTCTGTGTCTGTCCCATCTGGGATGTCCAATACCAGGTAATTTGCTCAGCCTTCCCTCACTGCAGAGGGTGATCCCCACTGGGGATGTGGGCTCCCTGCAGCACATTCTGTGACCCCCGGGAGTGGAGGGCAGGAAGGTGAGCAAGTGGCTTTGTTGGAATCATCAGGAAGGAGAAAATGTCGGTTTGTGCCTGTCCTTTAGTCATGCAGAAATGGTAATTTAGGCTGATAAATGTATTTGCAGCAAAACCCACCAAGGAGGCCAGTGAGGACTGTTTCAGTGAAGTGTTTCATGTGTGTGGCCATGCCAGCACGAGTGTGGCTGAGCAGCATTGGGGGGAACTGATGCAGCTTCACAGTCACTCCTTTTGCCTTGTTTAGCTCTATGTTGGTTCTGCACCACCTTAACTTATGTGTGAAACTGCAGCCAGAAAAGCTGGTGTCTGATCAGGCTGTGATTATTATTCGAGCTGGAAATAACCACCCTCTGTTAAAAAAAGGGTGTCCTCAGTAGCTGTGTAGGACCATGGCAGGAGATGCTTTAGGGTTTGGCTGGAGGAGCTGGAATGGTACTGCCCAGGGTGGGTCAGGAGCCCTTTCCCCTGGAATCCCTCCATCAGCACACCCTCCTCCCAAACCTCTGTGGCCTGGGTGGGTAACTGGGCACCAGAAGAGACAAAGAGCCCTCCTCTGCACCCTGTCAGCTCTGCTCTGGGGGTGCACCTGCAGCAGTGGGAGCTGTGGGACTGGGCACTGGCAAATGGAGTGCTGGCTCGGGCCCTGAATCAAGAGGGGGGGGTGTGAGATCGTGTAGGGGGGTGTAATATCATAATGAAGAGATTGCCATGTGGGCCCTAAAATTTAAACTTAGCAATCCATAATGCAGGAGCATGCTTTTTCTCACTTTATTTTGGTATCTGGAAAGTTTCAGCACTGGCACCATATCAATATTTATTAATGCATTGTGAACCAGAACCTGTGATTATTACTCATGCTATCTCATACTTTACAAGCTTAGCTCTGAAGAACAAAATCACATCTGCTTTTGCTCTTCCCATATTTTATTCAATGTTTTAACAGCTTTGCTGTAAATATCTCATCCATTATGATTCAGTTGTGACTGTATCAACTTCACATCTCCTGTTTTATTGCTGTCATTATAGTTAAACAACGCACTGTTAATTCTGTTAACTAACAAGTTCATTGTTCTCAGTAGTCAGCAGTCTCTGATTGTCGAGTCCACAGCATTACTGGTTGTAAATCAATCCTGGGGACTGGGTGAAGCATTTCCCTTCATTTGGAAAATGAGGATCTGTTCTTTGGGCAGGTTGATTAATAAAAGGTTAATTGTGATCCCATGTAATAAAGCTTGCAGGGTAATTCTGATTTACCGAGAATAAAAACAGTGATATCTGTTCTCTTCAACTTCTGTTGCAGCCCCCAGATAACAGCAATTTCCTTATGCTCTAAGCTGGGTGTTAAAAAAGTTGTAAACTTAATGCTGGAGGGGAGGAGGAAAACACTCAAATTATGAGTAGAAAGAAAGAACATTAAAGAATAAGAGCAAATGGAATGGCCAGCGTGTTGCTGAGTGGGACTGGGCTGGAGCCTGGTGTTGCTGGGGAACGAGAAACAGTGAAGGAAAGGAATGTTATTACATATAAGGGAGCAGAGAGAGTGGATTTATGAGACCTGGGTTTGTGCTTTACAGGGGAATGGAGCAAAGAGAGGCAGAAAAGTAGCTGGAGCTGCTGGTGGGAGAAGGGGAAAGCAAAGTCAGCTAGCAAGGAGCGAAGCCTGAAATTTAGGAAGGGGAGCCACAAGGGAGGTGGCACAGAGGAGGAGAGAGACTTGGGAAGCCGCGTGGTGAGTGAAGGGAAACACAAAAACCGTAATTTTAAATCCTTGAAGACTTCACTGTATGTTCTGGGAGCTGTTTCAGCCTTACCAGCCCTCCCCAGTGTCTGCTGGTGTGTCCTCCTCCCCCTCCCCAGTCCTTCCCACCACCTGGGCAAAGATGCTGGGCAGGGGCTCTGTGGGGTCTGTGCCATCCTGTGCCAGTTCAAACACTGGTTGGTGCAGTGGTGGGAGGAAGGGGAGGGGATGCTAAAGGTGTCAGAGGTGGGTCTGAGCCATGTTCTCCTGGCTCTGGTCCTGCTGGGCTTGGAGCTGCTGACACGGGTTGAAGTGCTGCAGTTTGGCCTGAGAGTGAGTGTCTGCAGAAGCAGAACCTGCCCTTCTAGGGACACACGACTCAATCCCTTCCCTGGGCAAGCCTGGCTTCTCTGGAGAAACAGGAGGGCATTGCATCCATTTTTTTATGTATAATTCCTGAAGGAAAATGCACCCCATGTGAGGTTTGAGAGCTGCCCCTTGAGAAATGTTGCATGTCTGGTGATCCCTGGAGTTCCTTGCAGTGCTTACTGTGCTGCCTGCGTGTTAGAAATCATTGTAACTGAATTCAGTGAAATCCACCAATGTTATGGGCCAGGGTGTTAGGAACTCATAGGAAATACGGCTGAAATGCAGGTTTTTCCTTCGTTTGGTTGGGTTTTTTCTCATGGATAATAAATAGGAACAGACAAATGCTGCTTTACCACGGTTTTTAGTGGGACTTCACTGGTTTGCTATCAGCAGGCAGTGTGTGATACCTTGCTTAAATAAACTGGTTTATGTTTGTTGAATTTCTGTGAAATTATAAATGCTTAATAGGGAATAACCACAGAAAGATGAAGGACTACCCTTGAAACTGCACACATGGATATAGATTTGGACAATTTGACAATTAAGGTCCCTTTTAGGAAAAGAAAACTTCTGTGCTGGGTATGGCAGAGTGCCACGGGGTGCTGCTTTCATGTTTTTATACAAATTATGCTACAAGTTACGTCAGTGTAAACCAGGCATTGCTTTTTATGTTGCAAGTTTAGCTTTTTAGAGAAAAACATCAGGTTTTAGGTCTGTTGGCAGAGGGAATAACCTGAGTGTGCAGAAGGCCACTTTGTTCCTTTACATCTTCTCAAGTGTTCAGTTTGTTTGTCCATGGCAAGTCTGGGACTCGGTCCCTTTGCTGAGCTCCGTGTGTTTCTGCAGGAGGAATCGTTGGAGAGGGAGGCCACTCACTCCCACCTCCCCCTTTGGAATTCGGTGTGAGGTAATGCAGCAGCCACACGGTGCTCCTGGCACAACAGCAGTCGTTTCACTGCTGCTTAAACTGAATTTAACCCCGGGACAAGAACTGGAGGAAACTGGGATTTAACTCCCAGGAGTGTGTTGGGATTTGCTTTGCTGATGCTGAATCTGCATCAACACTGGAGCTGCCGATAGAACTCAGGGGGATAAAAACACACGCCCAGCCTGGGTACCAACCTGAGATTTGAAACAGGTCGGCTCAGACTTTGAGCCATTCACTCAGAAAAGCCCTCAGCCCTTTTGGAATTGTTCTGGGGCAGTGCTGGAGCTGAAGGGTAGATCTGGGAGCTCTAACCTGGATTTTTTCACTCAGCTGTAGATTTGTGTGTAACCTGAGAGTGCCTCGCTCAGCTGCTTTGCTCTGGGTTCTCCTTTACAAGGTGCTGACAATAATAGTAATGTATGAGTATTTGGAGACCTTAATTTCTTAATATCCACCATCTGTAAAGTCCTGTATCTCAAAGGCGGAGGAAGGTAAAGAACAAAGTGGGAGAAGGAAGAGATTCATACAGTTCTGAGGGGAAGGTTTCCCTGAGTTTTCCTTTCAGCATTTTTATGCTCTGTGTGATTTTATCCAATTTCACAAGAGCCCTCGTTCCCTTTGTGGTGTGTTCCATGGAATTCGGGGTGGTCTGATATTCATTTTGGGGAGTGCAGTCCTGAAAGAAACGCTCCTGAGGTGAGAGGGATTGGTGTCACACACTGAGGCACAGCCTGGGACCTGTAAAACCTCAAGGGCTGCAGCCCTGAACTTGAGAAGTATTCAGGTTTTGTCTCTGAACTGACCAAACTGAATGAAATATTTCAACTTGATAACTCAGGAATGAACTCTGCAAACACCAGTGGGTGTAGGGGGGCACCTGCTGCCCTTCAGGCTCTCCCCAGGCTGTGGTGGGACAGACCTGCACCACAAGGAGAGCATAAAATTCCCCACATTTACCTAAGGAGGCCACTGTGGACCAGCTCTGATAAGGTGGCAAACTTTCACTTTGGCTCCATTGATATCATTGAAAAGAACTGACCAAACCCCCTGTTATTTTGGAGCTGGTTGCAGAATTTGCTATTACAGTGATTCTCCTTTAAATCCACCTCCCAGTCTCCTGCACACGTGGAATATTCAGCTTTCCAAGGCTTGGCTGGCTGGTGGGGAGCAGAGGGTGCAGCAGTCCTGCACAGGGGGCAAGAGGAGGAAGGGTCTTTGTCCCTGGGTCACAGTCCACCACAGGTGACCTCCACAATGGGCAAGGCATTGTGTGTTTGGAAGGTTATTAATCTATGCCAAACACACGATCACATGTGAGGGTTGTACTTTGTATTATTTAATTTCATTCCAATTATTCCTGAAAAAAAAAAAATTAAGAAAATGAATAATTATAAAAGTAAGGTCAACTCAATTTTCTCTACTAATGTTTTTAGTTACTGGACTCATTATTGCTAATTTCTTTCATAATCTTTGCCATCTAACCTCATTTGTTTCATTGCTAAGTGGCAAGAAGGGAGCATCATAAAACTTCCCTGAAAACAAAGCAGAAAAATCATGACATTTTAGTGCTTTCCTGAGAAAGTAATTATCCGTTTTAACCTTTATGGAAAGAATTCTTCTGATCATCTTCAACAGAGCTGTTACATTTCCATCTTCCCATTTTTGATTGCAATTTGCCAAATTAAAAACACATAGCTAGGTAGGTATATTATTACCTCATCACACTTTCCTTCTAGTAGTTATATTATTGAATTATAAAGTATTTTAAACAGTTTTTAGACCCTAAAAGAGAACTGCTCCCTATTTGCTATATAATTTTAAAATGTAGTAAATTTCACAGCACCAAATTTTAAGCATTTTTTTGCCTGATTGATTCATTTGGGCTCATAAAACCACCTCGAGTTTTTGCTGTGGTATTTGAGAACCAACATACACTGAAGCCAATGGGGGAATTTCTGTTGATTTTGGAGAGCAACAAGCCAGGTTGTTTCCTCCATCACTGTAAATGAGAATCCAGGGGAAATGCCCCCACTTTCTGCACCCTTGTTGAGCTCAGTGATGCTCTGTGAGGAGACCACCTGCATGTAAGAAGTTGTCAGGCCAAATACTTTGTCTTGTCTTTCCATCCAGAAAACAAAGAGCTGGAGGAGGAAACCTTGGAAATCAGATGTGGGTGGTAGAGAGGGAGAGTCAGGTTCTGGTTGTCATTTGCACTGAACCTGATTAAAATGAATACAGCTGCTTTTCACCCAGCAGAAATGTATATTATTATGCAATCATCCTCTAATGAAACTTTAGAATAGCAATTTCATTTTATATTATACTTTAAAGGTTGGGGGGGGAAGGTCTGTTTACTTGGGGTTTGTGTTCTTTTCAAGAAAACCTTGTTACCTGTAAGCAGTATTTAAATGTCTGTGCTAACACAGGCAGTCGTGTACTTAGAGTGACACACAGAGCTAAACCCTCTGACTGGTATTGATATATATGGCTAATAAATTCCACAACACTCATGTGGGCCTTCAGAATTCCTGAATTGTACAGAACCCCTTCTAGAAGAACGTTATGGTGAAGAGGAAGCTCTTGTAGATGTTTAAAGGTGCATATCCCCATCAAGAAGCCTAAATTAAAAAGGGTGAGTGCAGGTCAGGAACAGCCTTTCAGTGCTGATGGATTTATGGAGGTGGAGCCCACTGGAAGAACAGCCTCCTTATAAATTTCTGTGACTGTCAGGATTCCAAGCAAAAGGGATTTTCTTTAGTTTTCCCACTTTAATTTTTCACTTCTAAATGTAATATAAAAGAGGATTTCATCTCCACCTCCCCCCCTGTGTGGTTCAGCTGGTATTTTGGGAGCAGCAGGGTGTTTCATTGTGTGCAGGGGATGGATCAGTGTCTGCAACTGTGACGTGACAGAATCAGGTGTGACTCGGGTGCTTCTCACCATTTCTGTGGGGTGTTTTTGCACAGGGCAGGGCTGGGAAAAGGACTCCTCTGCAGATCAAACCATGCCTTTAAAATACCTTTGATGGGAGAGGGACAAGGATGGAGATTCAGCTGATCCCAGAATCATTAAGGCTGGAAAAGCCCCCCCAGCCCACGGAGCCCACCCCGTGCCCGATGCCCACCCTGTCCCCCAGCCCAGAGCTCTGAGTGCCACGGCCAGTCCTGCCTTGGGCACCTCCAGGGCTGGGCACTCCACCACCCTTTGTTCTCTGTATCAGCATCACCTTCAAGCCCCAGCTCAGCTTTCCCCACGAGCCTTTCCCTGTCTCTGCCTCAGGATCCCTCTCCTCTCTTTGTCCTTTCCCTCTCCCGCGTGCGAGTCCCCATCCTCCATCACCCCTGGGGTGCCTTCCAGGAGTTGTTTCCCTGGAGGGGAGGTTGGGTTGGGGGAACCCCGCCCAGGAGACCCCTGTGCCCACCCCCAGGCTCACCCCACCTGCAGCAAAGGGCCGAGCTCAGATGCTGGAGGTGGAAGTTGCCTTGTGACGGCGTTGGGGTGACACCGCTCCGGTGCTCCCAGACCTGCCTGGGGGCTCCTCGCACCATTTCCCCCTGCCCAACAAAGACCTGCTGAGCTCCAGTCCTGTGGCTGCACAGACCAGACAAGGGAGAAGACTGTGCTCATCAATTGCCAGAAGACCAGCCACCCTGGCTCTTTAAATTCCATGTGTTGTGACACCTACCTTCAGCTTTCCGTGGTCAGTCCCTTGGCTAAAACTAAGCTCTGGATCAACTTAATATCTGAAAGACTTCCTGCCAGGGATTATGTCTTGCTATGGAAGGGAGCTGGGCTTAGTGAACTAATAGGTCTTTTCTATCTCTAACTACTGCCAGTATGATTATGGTTTTTTAATCAGAAAAATGTGTTGCTGAAAAGTACTGAGATTAAGCATCACAATTGCCTGGAACAAAAGCGAGTTTTGTTGGATGAGCAGAGATGTGATGAATGACATGATTTGAAATGTTTTCATCCTAATGGCTTCCTCTTCTGAAGTTAATTTTTTTTGTCAGTTGCCAAAACATTTATGAGCAGATTTGTGGATAATGACACTCTTAGATGGGGGTTTAAATAAAAATCTGTTGCATTTGCAACCTAAAAGACCTACTATTACAGCAGACAAATGGGTTTGCAGGCTGGTTCTTCTCGTGGCAGTGTAATAGATGAGCTGGGGTCACATGGGGTGTAGAGTGAGCAAGACCCAAACTTTTAGGCCAGTTGTTTCTTTCTTGAAGGAGTTTAACATAGGAAACAGTAAATATATTTAAAATACAATTGTGTAAGGAGTGCTTTGCTGTGAAGGACATGGGACAGCAGCCTAGGAAAGTTCTTGTTCCCTTTGTAAACCAAAAAAACAGGTAAAGAAAGAGAAGAGATGGACTTTATGTTCTGCTAAACAGCAAATTTAGAACAGGTCTCTTTGTCCAACATCCAAATTGTCAAAAGGGACAAGAAGAAAACCATCCTTTGCCAGCCCTTTGGAAGAGGAAATTTGGCCTGTGGGTTGGTGGTTGTACGATAGACTTTGCAGAATAATCTAGTTAATAGAACAGGATAGGAAAGGTCATTAGGGAGTTGTTTGATTACCCAACTCTCATGCCAAATAAGCCACCAAGCAGAAACAGAGCCTGGTCAGTGCTGCACATGCTTGAGTTACATGTATTGAAGGGCAACACTGGAAGCATCTCTTCTTCCTTTAGTAGTTTTCATGGAGTCCCAGAATGGTTTGGGCTGGAAGAGATCTTTAAGACTGTCCTGTCCCACCTCTGCCATGGGCAGGGACACCTCCCACCAGCCCAGGGTGCTCCAAGCCCCATCCAGCCTGGCCTGGGACACTCCCAGGGCTGGGGCAGCCACAGCTTCTCTGGTATCAGCTCTGGACCAGCCACCTGCTCAGTACAGTGGGGTCCCTGTGGTTTAAATAGTGAGGAATAAAGTCTTATTTTTCATGCTGATTTGGAAATACCAAACTGCAAAGGGCTAATTGTGAGCTCCTCTGTTGTGCCAGCGAGGATGCCTTTGTGCAGCAGCTGAAACAGCAGCTCTTGCAAAGTGTTTATTTACATATACAAAGCTTTTTTGTTTTGTTTTTCATTTAAGTGCCTATGGTGAGGTATTTGCAAATACATTTTTGTCGTCTTCTTCCAGATTTTACCTGCATATGTATCTGCTTCATCTAAAATAGGAATGCAGCCCGTTACCCCACTAGGACACAAGGGGAGATGGTGAACAGGAATTTTGCTTGAAACACTCATTTCTTACAGAATTATGTGGACACTTTTCCCTCCCTAGAAAACTTTTGCCATACTATAGGCCAGTATTAATATAATTTCCTGGTAATAATGTGCCTTTTCTGGTCATGAATTCTGAGGTGCATCTATGTCACACTTTTTGTGGGATTCCTAAAAATGACCTTTTGCTCTGTTGTCCTGCTTTCCACCTTTTCAAAAGACATTTTGTTGTGCTTGATCCAGTCTTCCTTTTCTTCCAGCTCCAGAGCCTACACCACATGGAACTTCAATAATTTCAGTCATTAGAAGGGCTGAAAAGCATTTTCTGTCTGTTCATGAATGAATTCAGAAACAAAGGTACCAAACTTGGAAGGCAAATTATAGGAACTTCAGCTTCTTTGCATACATCAGTGGCAGCTGAGACTCATTGCAAATACTTCCATTACAGTCCTCTAAAATACTTCTTTAGTTAAAATTAGTTATAATTTGTAAAAACATATTTCTTCTTTGAAGTCAGCTGGGTTACCAAGACCTTTCACTGGAACAAACCAAAATTAGAGAATTAAATCCTGCCCTTGATTAAATAAATGGTAAGACTCACGCTCATTTTATTGATGCCAAGACTTCAGATTTATACTATTTAGGAAAAAGGCCTTGGCATTTCAGGTTTTAACTGCACACCCACCAAGTTTGTACCGGGGTTTTTCTTATTATGTATTTTCTGGAGTTTATTTTCCAGGCTACTTTTAAATAGTGAGGTTTCCTTTAGTGTCCACAGTACATTATTCCACAACCCCATAGATTTTGTTCACACTGGACTTTAAATCAACTGTGAAATACCCACAGGTATCTTCAAAGGCTTCTGGAAAAGAATGGTTTACAAGGGTGTTCTTTGCCTTGCCAGTATTCTGATTTGTTACTCATCTTGGGGACTTTGAAGCAGAGCCCTGCCCTGGGCACTCCTAGGAATGGTCCCACTGCTCTTTAGCTGGCTGAAAACACTGGGTACAATGTATGGGGTGGTTACATTGCTGCGATACACACACTTGGTAAAAGCTTTCTCGTTTTCATCATTTGGACAGGTAGGTTCTGGTAAATCATGTGCAGACTCAGAAAGGGATGACAGTGTGGTGGGGGAGAGAAAATAGCTGGAGGGTTTTTTTTGGAAGCCTTAACCAAAAGTTTAAATCCAAAAGAAGCTGAGAAGTGTATTTATTTCCTTCCTTTCCCCATAGCAGGAGGCTGTGCTTGCCCTGCTCATTCCCACCCAGGCTGAGCCCAGAGTCACAGTCTGAGCCCAGACTTACAGTCTGCTCTGCTTTGATCCCCTTTGTCCTCAGCACTTGATTTTCCAAAGCTCTGGACTTCCCACACCATCCTGTCCTGGGCAATACCCAAAGGAGGTCCAGCCCTGCAAACTGTGGCACTGAAACCCCCCCACTGCTCAAGCTTATCAGAATCTGTTTGAAATCCACTTCTCATCTGCGTTTCCCAATGTATAAAATCAAGACCTTGTGTTTCCCTCCCTGAATATCACTTTTAAAACCCACTCCTCCAGCTGGCAGTGCAGCCCTTCAGCTCCACTGACTCAGGGCACTCCAGAGTACCTGGGGCAAAGCAGAAATAACACCTAAGGGCCAAATTCTGTGTAAGGATGCAAGTGAACCCAACTGCACTGGCTTAGAGTAATTCAGATTCACACAATTTTACACAAGACAAAATTGGCCCTCGGGTGGATTTTCTGCCCTCGAATATCTTCATTCTCTGCAGAGTATCACATACTTACATAGCTCTCTCTGTCCCGGCTTTAGCTGTAGCAGCTTTAATGCCAGAATCAGTGCTGAAAAAGAGCTTTACTGTTCATGATCTTTATCTGGAAGGGAAGAATTCCCTTCATTATGTGCATAAACAGACCAAGGATTCCTGTAAGATGAGGGAAGCAGTCATTTGGAGAACAGAATCAGCAGCTCAGCACACCTTTTCCATCTCATTGGTCTCCCCTAAGCTTTTACATCATTTTCTGCTAACTTATATATTCATTCTCTCTTTTTTTCTTTTTAAATTTAACACAAGCCTGTCTCAAGTTATGAGCATATAAGCAGTGCAAATGGCATGTTTTTCTCTCCTTTAATTTGCAGTCCTTGCCTGCTGCACTTCTTCCCTGAACACAGGATTGCTTCACGTGCTCACGTGTGTGCACGTGCTCCCGCTCTGGCTGCTGCCTGGTGCTGTCCCCACACACTCAGCATCTCGGAGGGTTTATGTTTGAGCAGTCATCTTTTAAAAGATTCCCTTTCACTGGGCATTTGTGCTGTTAAAAGAAAAAAAATATAAAAACACACAGCAAAAGAGGAAGAACCTTCAGCTCCAGTTGGAAGCTCAGCCAACAGGAGTATAAATGTGTGCCAGGAGAGGGCAAATGAAAATGAGCAGTAACTGCACTTGGCAATCTGGTCAGTGTCAATGGCATTCGTTTGCTTTTTCTCTCAAATGATTCCAATCATTTCACTTTCTCACCCACCTTTTGGTTGCTTCCCACCCAAACACAAACAGCTTCACTCTGTGGGGGACTATGAAAACACCACGTTGTTGTTTTCCATAGGTGTTCTAAAGAGCCCTTGGAATATTCCACATGACCTGCTTTGTGCCAACTACTTATTATGAGGAAGAATATCAGTGTTTTCCTCCAACATCTTAAAAATTCAAAGCTATAAACAGTATTTTTCTAGCAAATCGTTCTCACCTCGTGTTAATTGCTGATCTTTCTGCTGGAATGGTGCTGTTTCCCAACAGCCTGAAGGTGTCTGTCCTTCACTGAGGTCATGATGAGTGTTAAATGTGCCGCATTTCCTCTGTCAGTGTGGGGGGGACATGTCAGGTTATATATTGAGGGTTTGCTTTGAGGCATAACTGTGAAACACATCACCACACTAAACTCTGGGACCTGTCCCACTGGGAATGGGAACTCATAAATACACACTCAGAGCTAATTGGCCCCCACGAATATGACTATTAATTGCTTTACCTGCAGGTTTGTGACTCAGGTGGTTGTTTTAATGGAAAACCTTTCAAACTGGTCTTTAAGAGGATACACTTCAGCACTTTTATTAGCTGCTAATTCCATGTTTAACTACCTATTGTTGGTAATATCCTCTTAGCTTGAACACAATCTCTTTTCCTAGTGACTCGATCCATTTTTAGTTCATTGATTCACTGAGGGCTTTTTTTTTTTTCTTCCCTGGATTTCTAAAGCAGCAGAAGTTAAAAGAAATTCTTAATTGTTTACTTCATTGTTTGTGCACTGGTATCAGCATCGACATCTGGAGGAATATAAACAGATTTGAGATGACATTTCTTGCTCAGGCACTGAAGGGAGCTTTGCTATGTTAAATTGATTTAAGTTTCCAAATAGGGGTTAGATAAAGTGAAATAATCTTTCTGGAGTTAATGTTGCTCTTTCTAGCTGCTTCCATGTAGTTTTTGTTTTGTATTAAATAATGTCTAGAGGCTTCAAACAGCATGAAATCCCCATCTCATGAGGACCAGTGGTTAACCCTGCAACAAGAGTCTGGTTTTTACTCCTCTGGGCATAAAATCTTCAGCCTGGGAATTGTTGTGCTTTACTCCCACCAGGACTACTCTTCTTCTGTGGCTGAATTGGGAGTTTTGCATTTAGGCAAACAGCTGGAGGTCTTGTGGGAGCCTTTCAGAGAGGAGAGGCAGGTGTGTGTGCCAGCAGAGTCCTCCAGCCTCACCCGTGCCAGAGCTGCCTCGGGGACATCCACGCTGAGGGTCTCGTGGTGGGGGAGAAACATCAGGGCTGCTTGGAATCTGCCCTGCAGCCTCTGCCAACAGAGAAGCCTCAGCTCTGCCAGGAGAAATTTAGGTTGGATATCGGAAATAAATTCTTTCCAGAGAAGGTGATCAGGCATTGGAATGGGCTGCCCAGAGAGGGGGTGAGTTCATCGTCCCTGGAGGATTTTAGGATGAGACTGAATGTGGCATCAGTGCCATGGGCTGGTGATCACAGTGGGGTTGGGTGGAGGGTTGGACTTGAAGATCTGAGGTCTCTTCCAACCCAGTTGATTCTATGATTCTGCTTAATTAGTTCCTCTGACATTGAGAAGCTGCTCTAAGCTCCTGTTTGAAGCCTCGTCTCTGCTTTGGACCCGAGGCTGCAGGTGTGTGATGGCAACAGGCAGATTTTGGTTGTGCTCACAGAGGGTCTGCTGGGCTCTCTGGGCTCTATCAGACAATGCACTTAAACTGGGGTGAAATGAGAGGACGGGGCAGCCCTGCTCCCAATGTACTGCTCAGCTTGGGATTTGGGAACTCAGGGCTCAGCCAGACCCTGACTCCACCTCTCCCTCCCAAAGGTCCAGCCCCGTGTGAGTTTTCTCCTGGCATTTCATTTGGCAACCCACAGGAACGTTTCGTTTCTTTTCTGTAACTCTAAATCATTAAAAGAAAAGCTTTGGGGTGCAATATGAGAGTGACAAAGATAATTACAGTTTTAAAGCCTTAAGAGGTTTCATGCATCATATAAAATTTTACATTCCACCACCAATTTAAATCAATTACGATCTTTAAATCTATAATTGTGCTATTTAAAGCATTTTAAAGGGCACAATGCATGTGGTATTTCACTGCGTTCCAGAGTATTTTCACAACAGATCTATTTATTGTGTGAAAGCATCTAGAGGCTATTAAAAGCTGATCAGAAGCATTATTAACTCTTTAGTCTGTCTCCTTAATGCAAGAAGCAGAGATGCTGAAGCATTATTTATCACTTAGTCTCAGTTGTGCTAAATTTCTCGGCCTTTAGTCACAATAATTGTAGCCGAGCTGGAATGGATCGTACTCAGTGTCCTCAGAATGCTCAGCCAAGGAGTTCTTCGTGCTTGGCTGAGCATCCCTTTGCTTTTGGCTCCCAACAAGGCACAGAAACAGGAGACTTTTCTAATTTACCCTTCTCATGCTAAATCTGGAGCACTGCACAGGTGAGGAGGGGGATGTTGCTTTTCATGCACAGCCTTCTCCTTCACTCTGCATTTTATGCCAAGGGGGTTCAACCCTCTTTAAGCTACTATATTACCTCTGAGATGATTTACTGGGAAGAAACTGTGATGATCTTTCAAAAGCCTAAACCAGAAGTTGCAAGTGAATCTAATTTTGTTGAGTTATCATTTTGATTTGAATGGAAATTCTAAAATCTTGTGTTTCTAAATTCATACAAAAATGGAATGTTTTTCATAAAATTGAATTCCTTAACAAGACCTTTTCCTTAAACTTTGTTCCATTGAGAATTTCAGCTTTACAGGAATAAGAAAGCAAAAGTGAAGGGCTGGAAGTCAGACAACATAAAATATCTCAGTAATTTTTCTTCAAAAATATTGGCAGCCCGTGTGAGGGGCTTCATATTTTCAGCAATTCTAACAACAACCTTGGCTGCCCAGCTGTTTATCTTACAGCTTTGGGGTTGGTTGGTTGGTTTGTTTGATTGTCTTGGTTTGGTTTGGTTTTGTTACACTAAAGGAAAAAAAAAAAATCACACAAACACAACAGAAGTGACCAACTGAAAAACATAGACAAGTAAACAACACTCACCACAATTATTGCTGGTGAAAATTTTACTTATTCCCATGTCCACATTAGTGCAGCTCAGAGAGTCCTTAGGGGAAGCTGAAGGTAATAAACTGTACTTCAAATAATTAGTCAGCTTTTGGGGAGGGTTGAGGGCAGGAAAGCTGCACGATGGTTTTCAAACACTATTTTAAGTGGGAGTTTTGTTGCTCTGTAAGCAAATCCCAGTCTCCCCTTTTTGCCAGGGAATATCCATTACCACAGAAACAGGTTTGGCAACTGCTGAATGAGTGGACACAACCAGGGTGTGTTTCTCATCTGTGGGTGAAGTGCCTGTGTTGTGCAGCTCCTTGGAAAGCTCCTTTTGAACATTAATCCCAAACCCAAAGAGCCCATAAAACTGTTTTCCTTAAGCACCTCGGAGGCACCAGTTCATGCATCCCCCTGGGAATCAGCAGGGAGGAATTCCTGTGGTTCTTAAGGAACAGGCAGAGTTTTCGGTGCTTTAAAAATGAGAACTAAACCCAAAGAATTAACAAGGGCTCCTGCTCTGAAGGAAGGGTTGTCTCGTCCTCGACTGGCACACTGGGACCCTCTGCCCTGGGGGCACCCAGAGGTGCCCGAGCCGTGCTGGGGGAGGCAGTTCTGGGTTCCTGGGGACAGGGAGGCTCAGCCTGTCACCCTGGCAGGGAGTGGGAACGCTGTCGTGCCCTTCAGGGGGACACAAACCCTCCTCATGAGCACTCGTGTCACTGAAATGAATTGTCCCAAGCACTGACATTACTCTCTGAGAGCTCTCTCCAGCCAACAGAGGGAAATTGGATACAGCACCTTTTCCCAGAGAATTTCCTTTGGGAGCATTAGCTGTAGGAACTCATTTAAAACCATCCCTTTGGCTGCTGTTTTGTACCAAGGGGATATTTTTTTTTTTCAAGTCCCAGCCTGTCCAGCACTGAGGTCACAGGGCAGGGCAGGAAACACCTGGAGAGCTGTTTCCAAAAGCAGCGTGTGTTCTCGGGTGATTCACAAGTGCCCCCGTTATTTGTTTGGTGGGTTAAATATGATTTCCTAACTCTGTTCTCATTTGCCAGCCCTTAGGATTGCAGTGAGATCCTTCCCATAAGATTTACCTTTTCCTACCTATTAAAAACAGCAGATTGATCTCTTGCTCCTGCAAACCACTTGCTGCTGGCTGCCAGGGACGCTTCATTTTCCTTGCTGCCTCACATGAGGAATTTTGTGCTGTTCTGATGTAACACCAGGAGGAATTAGTTCCCCTCCCACTGTACAAATTAGGAATTACTCCAGCTGGAGTCACTGGGGCAGGTGGAGGGAATTTGGCAGAGGCTCTGCCTCACCTGGCACTGCCAGCATTGAGTCTCTGTGGTTTCTCTCCACGCCCAGAGCATTCCTGGGCATTCCTTTGTGGCTGGTGGGAGTTTCCATGGGCTTCCTCTTCCAGAGGGGAATTTCACCTGGGCAAACTGACTTTTTTACCTGGGCAGCACAAAAGGAGTGAAAGGAAACGCTGAGTCTGAGCTGAATGTGCTTGCCAAAGGCCAAGAGCAGTAAGACTGGGATTAAATAGGTTGTTGGAGGGTGGGATGGGATCCTGGGCTGTCATAAGGTTCTGCCTTAAGGTAAAAAGCAGCAAAGAAACTACAACAAACCTCCAAAATGGGAGAGGTCTGGCATTAAAACCGAGTCTGGCATATTTGGGGGAAATCTGAGTTTTATTTTTTAGCGTGTTCCTTTGAGGGTGAACTCAGCACAGCGCTCAGTGTGGAGGTTATTGCAGCAATATCCACAATCCAAGTGGTATCCAGGGCAGTGTTTCACAGGAAGGAAAAAAATTATCCTGCATTAAAAATACTTTTGCCTCCAAAGTATTCAGAGAACTAACCCAGTAAATAAAGGAGTGTCACCACAGACTAAATAGATTTGAAGATGATAAGTCTTTTATTTTTGCAATAGTATCAAATAATAATAATAATCCAAAAAGGCCATTTCAAATCTGAACAATGTGTTCATCTTCAAATAACAAATACGAATTTCCAAATGGTTATCTCTATATTTCTTAATGGTAATGTATTCCCAGTTCTAAATCCAGCAAATACCCATTTTCATTCTAGAATTAAGTTATCCTATAACGTAACAGCAAGTGATAGTAGGAATTTATAGTGGAAATAGTGATTATTGATTCTTAATGCATAAAGGATTCATAATACAAACATCAGTGGCAAAATATTTTTGTATTTTATTTTTATATTTATTTGGAATATATATGACTGCAATGGGTTATCTTACTAAACTGAGAAGTATAAAATGCTTAGGAATGCTCTTAGCTAAAAAGGTAATAAGTGCTTAGCTTATTGGATGAAATGTGGTTTTCTTTAAGTAGAATACATCAAAATAATCAGTTTTTTAGGATTTCTGAGCGTGCCTACAGTAATTCAAGGCTATTCACCTTCCAGCAAGTGCTCCAAAGCCACAGCATCACTCAGAACTCAGAGCTGGACAAACACACCAAATGATCATCCCACAGAGTGATCTGATTTCCACGTGCGGGTTTTTGGCACCTGCCTAACCCTAAACAGCCTCCTTACACAAACACAAGCCCTTCCAGGGGAACAGACCCCCTTTCCTGGGCTTTTCGGCTGTACAAGAAATCACTGGGGGAATAACAGACTTTTTAAACTCAGACAAATAACTCGGCATTGCTCTTTGAAAAGGCTTCCAGTGACAAGTGAAGGCAGAGTGGCATCTGTTCCTGCCAGCGATGCCTCCCTCGGATGGCACAGCTCTCCTGAGCCTGCTACCTGTCAGCATTGTACTCAAGAACCTTGAATATCAGTGACTCACTAATGTTTTATGATATTTTACCTCACTTTATGGTAGTCATTTATGACAAGACCAGAATGACATAAACTGCCATAAAGCAAAGCAATGCAATCACACAAATGACCATAAATCAAGATAGCAACAGAAAAAGGTCATAAAAAAAGGGAAGAAAATTGGAGAAAACAACATTTGAGTTGAGATTCACAAGTCTGGAGTTAGAAGCACCAAACTTCAGGACAGATGGATGTGAGCAGCAAGAAAATTCAGTGTTCCACTGACACTAATCATTCTGTGTGGCACTGGCAATGATACATAGAGGGTCTTTCATTACTTTTAAGCCTGTTATGATGTACAAAGAGCTGATTGCAACTGTGAGTGGGCTTCTTCTCTCCTATGAACGTAGCTTAGTCCCACACCCTCAGCAGTTCCCAATCCAGATGACCTTTAGAACATCTTTTCTGTAACCTGTACCTATCTGTAGGTGGTTTTTTTTTAATGAACAATGTGTTCCTGGTAATCAGGTTGGCCACCTCTAAAAGAAGAGGATCATGATGTTCTTCTCTTGGAAGAATCTCTTTCTTGGTCTGGAGGAGGAGCTCCTCCAGGAGGGGAGATTGGATGTGTAGGGGTGGTCAGATGGGGATCAGACACACCTATGGAGCTGGGGGTTGTGGGTGGGTTGGGTTGGAAGGTGCCCAGACTCGTGGGGCTGTGGTGTGGACGGGGACAAGAGAAGGATCAAATGACATCAGGGAGGACAAGGAGCTCTGCGGGATCAGGATCAGAGCCTAATTGGGCAGCAGGGGCTGCAGGCAATGAGGTGTAACAGGACATGCACCACACCTTAAAGTTATACCACCATAAAAATGAGAAACAGCCAGCACTGGAGATAACAGCATTTATGAGAAGAATTTATGGGCTGCTCATGGGGTATAAATATATACAGTACACAAACACCAGTGGGAATAAATTCCGCTGGACAACCCTGTTATTTTAACAGTAACCTTGAAAATATTATGTTATTTAACTGAAGAAAGTGTTAAAGGAACAATACATAATTTAATCTCCTTCTCTACCTTGTACTCTTCATCTCTGTGTTAGCAGCAGTGATGCTTTAACAAGTGCATAAACAGTGAGAGTTAATTGCATTCATTTTAACATCCTCTTGCTTCTCTATCCACACCCTTGTGCTTTCATCCTGTGTGCAAGCCTGGTCCTAATGGAGCTGATATGCTTTAAAAACTAAGAAGACATTTTTATCTCCAGTCTTGGTCTGAGACCTCTCTTTCTTCCTCTGCTCTGCTTCTGTTTCCTAAGCCAGTTGCTTTCCTCTTTTGTGGTATCACTTGTGCTCACAACTGCCAGAACCACTCCGAGTCATTTTTTAAAATTCTTCCTTGTCAGAGGACACTGGTGTAGTAAATGGATATGACAGAAATGTAGCAGATAAGCAAAAAAAACAAACCTAAAAAGCCAGAGCACTCGAGCTGAGAGAGACTGAGCAGGTGCCTGTGCAGTGAGCTGAGCTGGGTGCCAAGGCATCACCCCGAGGTGCACCAAGGGCTGGGCTGGTCCTGTCCTGCCCTGGGTCTCCAGAGGGCTCTGTGCTGAGGGACAGCCTGTTTCCCTTCCTGTCCCTCTGCAGGAGAAAATCTGGAATATTTGGGATCACTCCAATTGGACTCTAAAGGTCCTTTTCATAGCCAGGACAGTTGCACCTGAGAGTCCCTCAGGGACAGGGAGGCAGGAGAGAGCCACGAGGTGGAGGGAGAGGTGGTCAACCAAGAGGACAGCCCACCCAACCCCTCTGTGACGTGACTTCCCTGCTGATTCCCTGTCCACAGCAGACACGGCATGTGGGAAATGAAAATGCCATGCCCTGCACTTCAGAAGGAAATATTTGTTAGTCTGTCTGCCTGTTTTCAGGTCCAATTTTAGGAGTTATTCACCAAGGTGGAAATTCCCTCTCTGCCTGTTCTCTTGCTGCCAAGAAAGTAAAGTAGGACGAGTTAACAGGATGATCCAAGAGTAAAGAAAAAGCTGGTATCTTAATTTTTGATGCAGTCTATGTGTTCTCATTATTACATTGTCTGTTTGTATTACTTTTGATTTATAATGTAATTGGGCAACTATAGAAATGTTAATGGGAAAGATAGTGTTCTGAATATGACAAAGTTGTTTACTAATTGTTGCCTTTAACTTAGGCTAATTTTGTAGTATTGAAATATTTAAAAATGTTTTATTTCTTTATTTTCAGGTTGTCATGAAAGTGTTTCTTAGTTCAAACTCCATTCTCAGATGAGCTGAGCTTTCTCCCCTTTAAAACCAGCAAAAGAGTGCAAATTAAAAATTTGTTACACTGGGGTTCAATCTCAAACCTTTAGGCAAGCCCATTCATTTTGTTAAATATTTAGATGAGAAATCGTTGCTGGTATGTTTATTTATTTATTTTTACAGCATCCACTGTGCTGCTCATTATCTTAGGGGAGATGGAGAATATTGCAATGATTATTAGTAAGCTTGGTAATGAGATTACTGAACCATTTGCAGTTGACTTTTTTTTTCCTTGATGCATAATTACAGGGGTTTATTTACAGTGCCTTTAGAGGTTTTGGTTTTGTTTCTTGCCTTTTAATGATTCCCATTTATATCCTTTGTTCCCCACAAAAGGGATGAGTTTGTATCTCTGGCTGCTCTGCATTTCCCCCTCCTAACACACTCCCCCATGACATGAGTGTGTTACACTTTCGATGGAAGAAAGAAGCTCTTGTTCAGCCAAGTGATCCTCATCCTGAGAGCTCTTTTATACTTGAGCAATCTGACTGATATTAATTGGGAATACTCAGGTAAATAGGATTATTGGTGCCTTTTTCCTGCCTGGCTCTCCCAGGCTGTGTTCAGGCCAGTGGAGGGAGTCCCATCGCCTCCCTTTGGCCTCGTCTGTCTCATAAATGTGATGGATCAGCAGAAAGGAGTAGAAAGGAAGAGCTGCTTTGCAGGTCTTAAATATCTCATAACTGGGGGTTGTTGAGGTTGATCACATCATTGTCACATTTATTACTCACGTTCTTGACTGTTCCCCACTTGTCCACCGAAATAGCTGTGATTTCAGCAATTTCTGAAGCTTTTGGTGGAGGATTCCTGGTATGGAGGGGGAAAAGGGAAAAAAAGGAAAACTAAGAGAGTTGAATGGGGGCAGTTACTGAGAACAGGTCCAGGAAAGTCCTTGGGGAGTAGAGAACTATGGGATAAAATTGCTCTGGGTCTGCACCAAGTTACCTGCAAGACAGGCACCCATTACTTAGAGATCACATGGGTTTTACTTGTGGAAATACAGTATTTTTGTTTTCCTCTTGTCTCACAATCTTTAATACAGTGAAAGGTCTCCCGTTGCCTCGCTGGGCTCAGTTTCACTGTGAGACAGAAAACCTTAAAAAGCTCTTTTTTGTCCTCTTGTTTTGCCCGATTTATTTACAATCAGATTCTAAATGTAGGTAGAAGGATATCAACATTTTATACATCCAACTTTCTCCACCTAAATAGGGCACGAGCAAAAACGTGACAATGGGTGTTAATAGGCAACATTAAGTTATGGCTCAAATCCAAGCTATTATTTAAAAATCAGTGGGACATTTCATTTGTAAAAGTTGGGAGTTCTGAGATTCCTTTCATGTCCAAAAGCAGATCTTCATTGAACACTTGAAATTTATATAAATCCACACTTAAAACACCTTAAATGCAGAATTTCTTTTTGCCTTCAGCAGCAAGCAAGCCACTTCCTCCAAAAACCCCAAACCACACAGCACACTTCAGTTTTACTGCAGAAAGTTAGAATTTAGGGAAATAAAAGGACAAGAGGATTCAGAATAATTGCATTTCCTTGCAGAATAATGACAAAGCTAAAAAGTTGGTTATTTTATCTGAGAATGTGAGGATGCTTCATTATCCCAGGAATAAAACTGCACCACAAAAGGATCTGTAACTTCTCCAGGGTAATTTAAAGGCATATCCCAAACTGTTTGTTATATGGCTCTACCAGAAATACTTTCTGCACCATCAGTGGATCAGGTCTGTGGAGAGCCAGTGGGAGGGAAGGAAGGTGATCACTCCCACTCTTTAACTTGCATTCCAGCCACCAACTGTGCTGCTGAATCCACCCAATGCAGGATGAAGAAACCAACACACCCTTTTATTTTTAAAGTGCAATATGTCTTTGCTTCCTTTGAGCAGAGGTTATGTGAGAGAGTTCAGGGGTTTGCTGCATCTGCTCCTCTTGCTCTCCCATGAAGTGCACACAAGGGCAGCCACCACCACACCCGATTCCTCAAGTCCTGCATCATGAGAAGTGAGAGAAAAACTCACCAGAATATACTTTTTTTTTTTTATTTTTTGGAAAGACAAAGCTCCAAAAAACTACATTGAACATCCAGGGTTAATTTTGCTCTTTGAAATTACAGATTCAGCTGAAGTGCCATCACCTCCCTGTGATAACTTGTCATGCTGCTGGAATTTAAGCAGCAGTGATCTACTGGGAGCAAACGTCCTTGTGTACACTGGCTAAAGGATGGCACCCTGGGGCTTCTCCCAGGCCTCCAGGATCATATATTGAGCCTGGGCTGATTTCTTTCCGTGGTTCTGAAGCACGTTTAATCATCTCACTAAGGTGCCCTGTGTGGTCCATAATTAATATTATACATTGACTTTGGAGGAAAGCTTTGGGGGGATTTGGAGAATCCAAAAGAAATATGGCAACTCCTTTATCCTGCACAGAGGAGGGGGTGTGGTGAAGGTTGGGCTCCTCCATCCTCAGGGATGAGGAACAAGGAGAATGTTTCTTTTTCACCCCTTGCCCCTCACACTTGTAGTTTTCTCTCTCTTTAAACACTGGCCCAGTGCTAATTTTTGCCAAAAGTGAGAGGGTGAAAAATCATTAATGCAATTTCTCACTGGTTTGCCTCTGGTGCTTGCTGTCACTTCAGGTAATAGCTTGTCTGTGGTTCTGACCCAATTCTTAAACCAGTCCTCCCATACTCAACCAATTAATCTAATGGTTCATTAATTGCAAACATCTGAAATCATTAGAACCTGATTGAGCACAAAAGCATCAAATCCTGTGAAGCTGCGACTGCTTAGCCAGCAAATGGTCTCATTGCAAAGGAATGTCAATGTTTATAGTAAATGTAACCTAAACTGGGGTGTTCATTGACATATCCCTCCATTTGTATACAGCAGCTCTGACATCTATCAGTTCAAGAGTGCATGATTTATCCACTGCTATATCCTGGAACTGACAAGCCAAAGATTACAGCTTAACCTACATGAAAGCAGAGGCTGTATGTATTCCTAAAATAAATATTTAGTAACTGACAAGCTCTGGTTAATATTAATTCCTGATAGAAAGCAGTCAATTTAAGCTTACTTCATGCCAAAATCTATTTGTATTTTGTAAATCATTTTTCATGAATATAGTCTAGAGAATCTCAAGGAAATATGTAAGTGGGGGTGGGTTGCTGTATCGGTTGTATTTTATATCTCACACATCTGCATTAAAGAAACCCTTCCACGTGCCCAGGAGTTGGGGCAGAGCTGAGTAAGGGCACACTCAGCCAGCTCTGGGATGGAAACTGCAAACCAGAGGCTTAATGAAGTGAATTTAGTGAGTGTGAAAGGTGCCAAATTTTCTATTCTGGAACATGAAGCCTTCAGTTGATCCATGGGGGACCCAGCACAGGTAGTGCTAAACTTCACTGCCAAGGTGCTTCAGGGGTCCCTGTGCCACCCTGCGGGTCACGGGTCCAGCCCCAGGCACTTGCCCTCCCTGTCTGCCTTGGCTTTGGCTCTTTTCCTCTTTCCTCCCCTTCTTTTTGAGTGCTCAGCTCTAGTTGGCCAGGTGGTGAAGGTTCATTTTCCTGGCTGGGCCTTCATCTGCTCTGTAATTTTGCTGTTCTTTCTGTTAATTATGTGTTTGATTCTTCTTACATGTGTCCCTGAACAAACACTACCTGCGGCTCTGCTCAGCTGGTGACGTAGCAAAGGTGAGCACCGTGTGTTCAGCAGACAGGCAGGGTAGGAGAGGGAATTTTAGCTCCTCAAACTTCCTCTAAAATAAATGTGTGTGTGTGTTTCACACTGAGAGCAGAATGGAAAAGGACTGCCTCTATCCACCCCAAACTGGTCTGTGCAGCCACAGGAAGCAGCCAGCACAGTCATGTCACTGTTTCCTGAAATATTCCCATTTAAAAGACTGATCCTGAGGGGGCAGAGGGATTGTCAAAGGGCTTAAACAGCTGCCCACAGGATCTTCTGCTCCTGCAGATAAGAGCTGGGGTGGTTTGGGGAGGGTTGCAGGGCTGGCAGGTAACGGGGGCAGGAGCAAGTGTGTGCTTCTGGCAGGGGCTGAGCAGGCTGAGCAGGGGCAGTGGCCTGAGGAAGTCCTTGGAGTGTGGTTGCCTTTATCACTTTTACTGGGCTGCCCTCTGGGAATGAGTTATGACCTGGTGGTTTGATCTTCTGTATTGTGGGGGGGGTTATTGCACCTTTTAGTTCCTGACAACAGTAGTAAAGCTGCCAAGTATTACTTAAAGTGTGGGAATGTTTATAAGAGCTCAGCAAAGCAGAGTGCCTGCTATTCCAAGTGCTAAGAGGACAAGAAACACTATCCAGTCTCAAGCAGAACAGGGTGCTGGGTGCAATACCTCACTTTGAAGTGACCTTTCCAGGCTGGTAAATTCAGCCTTTGGCAGAATGCAACACCAGTAGCAACAAATAAATAAAAATTATAAATAATAAAATTAAATACATACTGAAGGCCACAGTTCCAGGGCACCTCTGTGCTTGTATTTGTATGTGATTCCAAATATACATGTTTGGTCACATGTGCTGTGGAAACACTGCAGGTGAAATCCCAAAACATGTTTGTTCTGAACGTGAAAGGGAGTTAAATTATTCATTTTATGACAATGTTCTAATGGAATCATAGTTCAAAATATTCAGTGGAAACATTACACTCCCCCATCATTAAGGTGAATTTTGTTTGCATGCTCTTTTCCCAGAACACCGATGTTAATTTTTGCTTAACTTTAGTCTTACAAGCTATGAGGCAATTTAACAGGCTCGGTAACCTTTCATTAAAGTTCAGTGCAGTACTTAAGCATGTTGGGTGCATTAATTGTTACCTGACAGCTATTATTTCTGTGAAACCCTTTTATAGTAAAATTTCTGCTTGATGGATTGGATTTTACAAAATTTGCATTTCACCGAGCCAGAGTTAACTGGTGCTCAGAGCTGCTGTAGATGTTTAAATTAGAAAACAATCATTCTTTCAACTATTGTTAAATAGCTATTAAAACTGTGAAACTTATTTAGGATAAACTCTTTATTTTGGAGTTCATATCTCTGCATCTTGGTCTTGACATAACAAAAGTGGGTTCTAATGTAGGCAGGAGTGTCTGCACCCAGTCCTGAGTTTTGGCACGGGCTGCACAAAGACTTTTGGGCTCTAGATTGTTAAACACGAGGGGAAAGGCAGGAAAATCAGCAGCTTTGTGTGTTTTCCTAGAGCTCTGCTTCAGAGATGGAGTCAGAAATACATATTTCTTCCTGAGGATGCTCTTAGAGGGTGTAAATGCACGGCGAGCAATTCTCGGAGGTGCCGCGGAGGGTGGAATTCCTCAGGCAGTAAACTCGGGCGACTTTAATGGATTAACATAGTTTTCCTGGCCACTGACTTTGCAGTGACCCTGGTGTGGAGCAGACTAAACCACCCCCAGCACTACAACAGCGGGAAGGATTGCAGAGCATCAGTGGCAGCAGCAGCATTTACTGACTGGGCTTTAGTGCTGCGGAGGAGACGGTGAGAGGGGAGCAGAAAAAGACATCAAATCTCTGAGAAGGAGGAAGAGCTGACAGTGATAAAAGAGGGGTGTATCACCTCGGGGAGAACATGGGGGTTGTGTTTTAGCTGGCTGGTTCCAGGCTGCTCCAGAACTGCTGTCAGAGGCTGTGTGAAAAATTAAAAGCATAAAGACACACGTGCAGCAAACGAGACCAGGAGACTTGGGGGCTTGAAGGCACCTGGCTGGAGGTGGTGGCCTGCAGGGAAGGAGGAGCAGGAAAGAGAAGCCCCTGAAACTAAACTGTCCAACAAAAGGGGATGTGCTGAGAGAGGAATTATAAAATGTGACTGGGAGAAGCAAGACAGTCAAAAGTTTCTCCCAACCAGAGCAAAAAAACCAAAAAGATTCTAAATTGATAAGACAATCAATTAACACAAAGATGAAAAACTATAAATAAGGGTGGAGAAGCAGCCTGACTTGTGTTGTTTTATATACACTGATTTTATCAATTATACCCTGTTTTAAGGGTTAGTTGAACTTTAATTTTTAATACACATGTCTGTGCATCCTCTCTGCTCACCCCTCCATCCATGCCAGCATCCTTCCTGGTTCCCAACATATTCCTTATAATTACTCAGTGAAACCCCATGAAATAGAAACCAAGGAAAATGTTTCTGAAAAGAGTCATGAGCAGAAATATACAGGTAACAGCACACACACTGCATCTTTATTATTTTTTTTTACTTGAGTAGTTAAAAGCAACGCTGTTGTTTGGTAATGACAGAATAAATTACTAATTCTTTGATGATGTTAAAGATCTGAGTAGAAGTTGAGTCAAGCCTACCTATCACTAAATGAATTATGTGCTGTAATTTGGTCAAATTAGCTGACTTTAACCACTAATTTTGGATGCCTTATTGGATACATAAGAGTAGCAAGAAATGCCTTAGATCATCAGTATTAGCTCCTCAGGAGTGGAAACAGAATGTTACTTCCTTCCATATCCCAGAAATCTGATGAGGAAAGGAGAAAAGCAGCAAGAAAAGTAAGTTACTTAATTATTCAAGAGGGAATTTCCTCTTCAGCAAATTCCTCTCTCAGCTCAGCCAAATCTTGTCATTACATGGCTTCTAATTTTAGGGGGAATTTGGATATCCAGTCAGAATTTTACCATTTAACTGCAGGGTCCATGTCACAGATAAGGCCCAAGTATCTCCACTTCCTTATTAATTCAGGGGTCTGCCATAAGTGTCTCCTGGAAAGACCCCACGCAGCCAAATTCTTTACATGTTCTCTTTACAGTTTCATTTTTCTGTTCAAGAAGAGAGAAAGGAGAAATAAGTCCCTAATGCTGCACTTTTAGCAGCATCCTTTGAAGAGCCACCTCAGTGTCCTTTCCATCCCCACGAGTCCATTATCCCATGAGTACCCTGCATCTGTCACCACATGGGAATCACCCCTGGGGCTCATTTAGATCAATACCTTGACCTTCAGCAGAATCCTTTGTTTGTATCAAGTAGACAGTGAAAAAAAAAATATATTAAATTTAAAAATAGCAGGTTTCTCATCTATGAGATACAGAAATAAGGGATGGGAAGTTCAGGCAATGCCTAAATGGAGGCAGTTTGGGGGGGTGGAAATCATGGAAATGTAATTGCCATGAAGGTTGCTGATGACCGCTGGGATATTTGGGAGATAGAGGGTGGAATCTGTCACAGTGGCACTTTGCACTGAGGCCATCCATACACAGCAAGGAAAAGGGAAGAGAAGCTCACTTAGGGAACCTTGGTCATTGGGTGTGGTAGGAGAGGAGAAGGAGGATGATCTGCAGAGAGATCATGGGAAACAGAGCTTGAGAGATCCATTTTCGGTGGGTTAAAGCAGAAAATTAGATGTATTTTCATAGGGGAATTGTCGTGAGTGCGTTCTAATGATTCCAAAATGAAGCATTCCCCAAGGCAGGGAAATCTGGGGGAAATATCTCAGTGGAAGTGCTGTGCTTAAAAAAAAAATAGAAAATAGCCAGTTATGCATTCAGAATATCTGAAATAAGTTGGTTGGTCGATTGTGTGGTGCTATGGGAGCCAAAGTCAGAATTCCTGGCGTAAAAAGGATGTTTTGGGATGTGCAACACGCCCTGCACAGTCGTCTTACCCTAGAGGGTGGGAAATGTGAAAAAATGGGAGAAGAAATGTGAGCAGGTATTGTATCTGTATTTTATTATACCTTATTTGCAAATTAGGTAGGTAGAGACAAATGTCATGATCCAAGTTTTGTGGCCTCTTTTCCTGCAAAAGGGTGTTTGAGTATAAATTTACATTATCAAACCACAAAGTCATATCTGAAAAATCTTAACTTTCTTTCAAGAACTTTAAAAGCTCTGATACTTTTTACATGTTGTTTCAAGACAGATTATTTTGTGCTTTAGGGTAAGTTATGTCTGCAGATGCAATTTTATAGCAGCAAAATCAGTCTAGATATGAACTAGTGCTTCTTAAGCCTTTAACCATACAAATAGGACTAATGCCTCAGTGTGGATAAACTAAGGGGAATCCAAGCAAGAATCTCATGTGGTTCAACATGACTGTAGTTGTTCTACTGTGACAGGATGGAACTAAATCCTCCTTCCTCAGTCTTAACTAGAGATGACCAAAATGTTCCACCTTTTACTTGTTTTAATATAAATTTTTCCAAGAAAGTAGGAAAAGAGTAAGAAGAATTTCTAAAATGTGAAAAGTTTCTTAAAAGGAACTAAGTAAAGAGGGAAATATGTCCATTTTTTCCCTGCTAATTTTTAATCAACTTCAGACTCGAAAGACAGTTTGCATTCTTCATTGACAAGCAGTAAATCACTCCAGGAGTGTAATCATACTAAAAACTCACAGCTAGGATAAGGTACAACTGGAATTCTATCAGGCTGCTATCTTGAGGAGCTGAGGTATGCCTTGGAGGAATGCATTAGATGCTATGCTTAATTAACTAATTCACTCAATCAAGTTTAACAGTGGTTTTAACTTTAATGGCCCCATTAGATTTGAACATGAAGGTGCCAGGCTGAGCTGCTGCCTCCCCTGCAGTCCCCTCGTGCCCACCACCCACCGCACGAGCGAGACTTGGTTTGTGCCATCCTCAGCCTGCTCGTCACGTCGGGACAGCCCACACAGGGACATCCCCATCCCACCTTCCAAACCCACCTTCCAATCCCAGTGGGGACTCCTGGGCAGGTGTGGATGTGGCAACACAAGCGGGCTCTTCCAGCTGTGAGTGAGGGATCTCCTCGCAGCAGATCCGGAGTCCCGGCACAATTCCCTGTCCGTGCCCGGGTTTCCCCGGAGCAATGCAGGGGCACGCTTGGGGCCCTTGGACTGCAAGGGAAAAGGAGACAGAGAGAAAGGTGCTTCACTCTGCACTCCTCACTTTGCTGAAGGAAAACCTCCTCTCTGCTTCAAAATGCCAGTCCTGAACCCTTCAGGTGTTCCTGTCCCCGTGGCAAAGTCCATCCTGTCTGCAGCCTCCCCCAAATGTTATTTGTGATGTTTTCTGCTTTATGAAATATAAATATTCTATGGTTTTCCTGAATTTATTGACTTAATATTCTTAGACAACCAGTTATTCTTTACTCTGTATCTTATTTTTGTCTGGCCTAATTAATATTAAGCACTAAATTAAATGTGACTGCTCCCCAGTACACCGCTGGTTTTCAGTCACAGCTCATCAGCAAACAAGTTGTTTACACTCGTGGAGGGAGATTTGTGCCCCAAACTGGCAACAGGAGACAACTGTTGCCTTATTGCTTGAAGAATTTATTGAGATATTGAAAATGTACCTTCAAGTTGTGTCAGGCAGAGAATCTACAGCTCTCCTTGTCAATGGGTTGCTGTGAGCAAAATAGAAGAAGTCTCATTTTGAGGTTGGTTGTATTTTTGACAGTAACGCTCCTCAGAATACAGTCCCTGTGCACAGAGATCAGCCAGGGCACGGAGACCAGCTTTGCCAGCACTCAGAGTGTGAAGCCCACAAGGCTCACACAAGGTCCACCCATCCAGTTCATGGCTGTGGAAGTTGAGAGGACCCTGCTCCTGCCTGGCAGCAAATCTTGGGGTGCCAAGAAGACTCAGAATCATTAAGATTGGGAAAAGACCTCTGAGATCAGCAAATCCACCCCGTGCCTGATGCCCACCTTGTCCCCCAGCCCAGAGCTCTGAGTGCCACATCCATTCCTGCCTTGGGCACCTCCCCGGGCAGCCCCTTCCAGTGCCTGCCCACCCTTTCCATGGGGAAATTCCTCCTGATGTCCAGCCTGCCCCTCCCCTGGCACAGCCTGAAGCTGCTCCCTCTCCATTCCCTCATTCCCTGGGAGCACAGGCCAACCTGGACACAAGCTCCAAGAGACAGAGCAGAGACAGAACCTGGTGCAGGGGGGGTGACTGTCCCCACGGGGGTCACACCAGCAGGGCCAGGGCTCCGGCTGGAAGCGGGAGTCCCCAAAGGCAGGGATTGGCAGTGGCAGAGACACAGCCCTGCTGGATACCCACATCCAATTTATAACAGATTTAATCTGATTCTGGAGAGGGACAGTAAATCATTGCTAAACAGTTATATGGGGTTTTATGGAGAATTTTTATTATCATAGATACAAAGGCCGTACTTTGGAGATTAACTAGGAAAAGTTTTACAAGGCAGTGGAGATAATGAATCACAAACCCTGTAAGGGTGAACCTCCCGTGCTGAATCCAAGTACAGCTGTCTCATATTTGCTCTGTGTGCATTTTGCTACCAGTAATTTTGTCATCAATTTTCATATTTTGTTTAAACATATTTGTCTTTTGGACAAGATAGGTCATATTTCACCCATTTGATGAATTTTCTCCTTGGTCCAGTTTTACAGGATTTGCACTTAATTAATTGCACAACCTTTAATTCGACAGACTGTTTTTAATGGCTGTGTAGTTTCAAATGCAGATACACGGAGGAATTTCAAAAAGTAATTGTTTTTATGTCACTACCATTGAAAGTTGCAATTATTAAAATATACAGATAATGGCACAGAATTTCTTAGCTGATGGGACTAAATAGGCACAAGTTCCTTTGTGCATATCTTCAGGGTTTTCCATGGATTTGGGGGTATCACTTCAATACAACAGCGTTTGTACACAACCCCTGCAACTGTGCACAAACTCACAGCTTCCACCTGTGAAGGCATTGGCAAACTTCCCACTTGTACTTTTGGTCATATGAGCCTTTATTCAATTTTTTTTTTTTCTTGGAATCATACTGCAATTTCATTAATAGTGGTGGCAGAGCTATTGGATTGGGCATTGGCTGCAAGGGCTGACCGACTTCCCTGCTGGCAAAGGCTTGGTGCAGGGAAGTCCCCTTTTCCTGGAGCTCAGCACTGGCAGCTGTGGAGCTCTGAAGAGCTTCTTGAGCTCAGAGCACAGGGCTAGCTCGGCCCTGCAGCCAGCCTGCTGTCTGCAAACGTGCCCATCCAAGTGTTTGTGGAGCCACCAGGCTTCTCCACGCCTGGAAAAAGGCAGACAGGAGGAGTAGGCAAAGGTCACTCCCTGTCAGTCCTTTGTCACTGTAATTGTAGTGGCAGCTCCCGTTCCCTGGCAACTTTGTGGATGTGGTCAGGAGTTAAACACACAGCTCTCAGGGTGGGGCTTTTTCACTAATTTGGGAATTAGGATTTGGGGGGAGGGGGGTATTTTGTTTTATTTACTGGCCTCTGTGCTTTTTTGGAGGTTTGTGTGCATAAGCTGCAAACTCCCATCAGCAATTGTGTGAGCCTTCAAAAAGAACTCTCTTACTGAGGACTGACTGACTCCTGAGCTGGAGGATAATCACGATAATTAATCTAGATTCTGACTTCTTTTGTTACGTGGCTCTGAGCAAACGTAATTTGTGACACAAAGTCTCTCCAGCCTCTGGTTTTCATATTGGCAGTGGTGAGCTGCAATCAGAATCTGACCTGCCATCACCGAGGGCTTCGAGTGATCTTTTCTGGTGATGACTATTAGATGGGGAATTTTTAAAGCCTGTATGTCACAAATAACTCCTCCTAATGACATCCATAAGAACAGTGATTTTAAGACAGGTTTTTGTTTAGAGGAATGAATTTAGGGATTAAGCCAAGACATACAACTCCGGTGCAATTTCTAGGAGTCGTCCCTACTTACACAAGGATGAATTAAACTCATTTATCTTATTGAAGCCTGAGACAAAACGGTGGGGCTCACGTGTGCTGCTGATGTGGACTGGCACAGCTCCACTGACCACAAGGTGCTGAGAGAGATGTTTCTACAAAGGACCAATTCAGAGATGTGAAACTGGTGCTCCCAGTCCCACTCCAGGGAGCAGGAATGGCCAGCAGAGCCTCCCAGGGCAGCTGCACGGGCTGAGAGGGATTAGGGGCTCCTCCTGCCTGGTCCTGCTGGCAGTCAGGGTTACCCTGCGGTGCTGCAGAGACTCCTCCAGACACCCAGAAAGTTACAGGCAATCTTATATGTAGGCTGGTTTTTTTCCTTCTCTCTCCTATTCCTCCGAACCCTGTGAATGAAAAAAAACCAAAAGTTGCTAAGGTGAGAGGGGGAAATGCTCTGGGCCTGCTTTTCTTTCATCTCTTCCAGAACTCAGAACAGGCTGTTGCAGAAAGAAAACAAGGGACTGAGATGTGCTCAGGGATGGATTTTCAAGTGGCTTCATCTTCCCTTCTAGAAGCACAATTGCACGTTTGGGTTACAGACGTGGGCAGTGACAGGAGGAGTCTGCAGGTGGGATCTCAGGGCACCAGGAGTGGACAAGGGCACTTTTTAGGCAGTAGGTCCAGCAGTCTGATACCTTCAGCTGCCTTTCAGCATTAAATACCCCTTTCAAATACGTGGCAGTTTCCAGTCTCTCTCACAAGAGACCTGACTCGTGTGAGTTTGTGGAACCAGAGCAGCTCCTGGCTCCAAACTGCACAACCTGTGACACTGGAGCCCATCCCTGCAACCCTCCAGGGTCAGCAAGGAGGACTGAGGAGTCTTCTCCTGGCTGAGGGCCCTGCCCTCTGGAAGAGGCACTGCTTGCTGGTTTTGTTCCTCGTGAAGATTTACAACTACTTCATACTCCTGTAGTAGAAAGGGCTCTAAAGGAGGAGTTGGAATTCAAGCTGTGTCCTGGTGAGGTTCTCATCTTTGTTCGTTGCAGATGTTAAGTCATTTCTTTGAGAAAGCTTTCTTTAGGGCTGAAATATAATGGCAGGATATTAGCTGTTAATCCTGTCTTTTCTTGGACAGACTAGACATGCATAATAACCCCCCCCCTCCCCCTCTTTCCTTGCCCAGTGATTCAGTTTGACCTGAAAGCAAACATTTTCTTCCAAGAAAGACAATGTTTATGAGGTGCAAGCCTGGTTTGGCTCTGGTGATTAGAGACACATGTATCAACCTGTGTAAAATCTGTGATGGCTGTTTGAGAGGAGCCCTGGTCAGGAAGGCTGACATCACAAACCCTGTAAGAACCAAAAGACCAGCACTGGCTTAAAGTTGCATCCAAGCCCCAAACCTGCTTTCCAACCCTTTAAAACCCTTCATATAACCCTTGCTCCTGTGGAGCACAAGGCACTAAAGCTCTGCTTTGCCTGGGAAGGAGCCACACCACACCCCTTTCCCTGATTGCTCCTGCTCAGGGGGATCTGGGAGAGGCACATCCCAGAAATGGGAGTAAGTTGCATTACTTTTGTCTTCCAGTAGATTTTGGCTACTCACGTAACCCCTGGAGCCTCCCAACCATTTGGCAGCACTGCAAACACTCTCTGAAAGGAGCAAAAAGGGGGATATGGAAAGGCTGGAGTTCCCACTGCACCCAGAGGTAGACACCCTGTGTTTAAGAGCTGGCCATGTATTTGTCAATACTGTGTGTTTTTCATTAAATTCCCTAATGGATTTTAAATATTATTTTTTTTCCCAGAGCTAATCAGGAAAATCAGCAAACATGATTATATGGTCTGGTGAACAGGTGTCAGAGGCAACTCTCACAGAGCCTCACACGTGTCCCAGACCACAGGTCTCACTGAGGTTGAAAAGACTTTTGTTTCCCCATTTTAGTACTCACAAATACACAGCTGATGCTGTAACAGCTTCCTGGGCACAGGTAGGAAGGGTGTCAGTGTGAAGAGACACTTCTGTTATTTTCTGCTTATGTGGCTGAGAATATTTTGTTATTTCAGGGTATTTCAGCAAATTGAAGAGACACCTTTGGGAAATTGGGAGAAGTTCTTCCACTGAGCAGGAACATACAGTCAATCTTTAGTTCACTGCCTGTGGTGGGCAAGCACTAAAGCAGGCACTGTGATGGGATCCCTGGCAATTCCTCCAGCGTTTGGTAGTGCTCCTCAGTCAGAAACCCTGAGAAAATGGAAAGGGATAGGGAAATAAAAAGTTAATACATGTCCTTTTAATTGTGCAGGGAGGGCACAGTAATGTGAGAGCGGAGAATATTGGGGTGGAAAGGAGCAGTCTGTGGAAAATGGAAGAGGCGTGTGGAGGAATGTGTTAGTTGAGACAGGGAGCTCAGCCCTGCCTCTCTCAGGGTCACCAGAGCGGGTGTTTCAGGTTTTATCCTTCAAACAACAACTTCTACCCCTGCCCCAGACGTCTCAGGGTGGGTGCCGAAGGGGGCATCACCATGCAAGTCAAGGGCAGCTTTTGTTCCTCCACAGATCCAGTCCCTTGTTGAATTTGGAATCAGAATATCCTGAGTGGAAGGGACCCACAGGGACCATAAGTCCACCCCCTGGCCCTGCACAGACACCCCAACAATTCCCCTGTCCCATTGCCCAAACCCTCCTGGAGCTCTGGCAGCCTCGGGGCCATGCCCAAACCCTGGGGAGCCTGGGCAGTGCCCACCACCCTCTGGGAAAGGACCTTTGCTGAGATCCCCCCTGACCCTGCCCTGGCACAGCCCCAGCCCTTCCCTGGGTGCTGCCCCTGGCCAGTTTGGCACCCAGGAGCCCCCCTGAGAGGCCCCTGGGCACAGTGTAGGTGGTGGGCACTGGTACCCCAGCATGTGGCTGTGCGTTGCTGCTGTCACACCATGTCAGAGATGTTCCCTCTCTCCTTTCAAACATTGGGCTTTATTAGTGTTCTGCCTTATCTCTAAATATAGCCAGGCTGGAACATCTGCTTATTTAAGTAGTTCCATTTGGTCCCAAATCCATCAGGTTCTTGTAAAAACGACTTTAATAGGTCATTTTTCGAGTGAATAACTGGGAGTTACTTGAACTTCTTGGGCTGGGGAGTGATATTATGTACTTCTCCATTGAATAATTGTTTTCTTTTTTAAAATGAAGGATTTTAAAATTTGTTTTTAGTTAAACCAAAAGGAATTGAACTGAAATTCATATGCCAGGCAGCAGCCTTGTGAAATGTAAGCTGAGTTATAAACCTATAGAAAATGGATTTTATTATGGAAATGTAAACTGTCCCCTAAGCATAACATGGAGAGGTGATGCAGTAACAACATATGAGTAAGTAATAAACAACAGCCAGTATTATATCAGATGACTGGATACAGCTAGAAATGTATCTGTTTGGGTGTTGAATTATCCCCAAATTTGAATTATGGGCATATAATTCAAATTATCCCCTTCCAGCAATATAAAGTCTGACAGACATATTTTTTTAATATACTTCTTGTGCTGTTTTGCATTATGTCACATCCTCCAGCCCTAAAACCACAGCTTTCCTACCATGATTCATCAGAAATCAGGGGGGAAAAATAGTTGAGATCTGATATACTGAGTACTCTTAAATTACAGAGCAGCTTCAAGAGTGGTGTGTGAGGAGACAGAGGGAGGGTGAATAAGTATGTCTCGGGCTGTCATGTCCATGAACTGGGAACTCTCTGGCTCATTGAATCATTTCCTGGTCCTTCTGCTCATCCATCGATACGGAGCAACCAGGCCGGGCTTGCAGAGATGAAAGGCAGAGTAATTCAGAGCCAGCTGTAATTCTTTATACAACGTACACTAAGTATTTTTGTTGACTCCTGCATGACATTTCCAAGGTGGCTGGGAAGCCAGGCCATTTGTTACACGGACTCCAGATCAATAGAAAGCCCCGAGGAAAACAAGGAGAGTTACCATCCAGTGCAAAGGACAGCACAGCTTCCAGTTTGCACATCTCAGCTGTGCACGGGGTGCATTGCAGGGGAACATCCTGTCCTTCACAACCTCATATTCAATCACTGGAAAATACCAAGCATGAGGCAAAGCTGCTGCCTTATGTGTCTGCAGTTGTCAGGTTTACCAGTGAATAGAACACAGGCACTTGCAAACCCTTTTCCTGCTCCAGTTCTGTGCATGTCCACGATGGCTGTGTCTGCAATGCATATTCCACAAACATCCAGGGCTCTGGCACACCTAAATTTCACTTTCATTATTGCTGGCTGCTTTATCGTCCCCAAATTGCTACATTTTAGCATATAAGAACCTAACAGATCCTAAAAACTGGAATATGTGTTTTTCATCAGACATGATCTGTCAGGGATAAAAATAATTTGCTGTATCGGTTCTCAGACGATCAGATTTCATAGCAGAGTCTTGCTGACTTCAGGGGCTTGATGACTGAAATTTTACAGGGAGTGCAGGCTCATGTTTCAAGATCTGATTTGAAAGCCAACTTGTACCTTGTAGAGATCCAGGACCTTCTTCAAGGATCAGGTCTCTTCCCCCTTGTGTTCTGTGTGCTGTCCTTACCCAGAAAAGTTTATAACCAGGTTTTTGTTGTTTCCTACATCAAAAGATGAAGGGGGGGGAAATTATACCTCACAGGTTTGTCTATGAAAATTAACTTAAAAATCACTGCTTGGGCTAAGATTTTAAAGAATTAACACATCACCTGGACTTTGCATGTGAAGATTTAACTTTTTGATAAACAGCAAACTCATCTACTGCTGTGCCAGCTATTTTTAACCCACCTTGTGAGTATGCTTTTTTATTGCTTTATACAGCATATCTGATTCTCTCTAAAGCACAAACTAAAAAATCTATCGGGCTGTCATTTGCTGCATAGTGCCATCTATCATCATGCAGCTTGGCAGCTGTAGTGCGGAGAGGGAGGGGGAGCTGGAGCAGGAGGCACACTCAAGGACTTTCACATGTAACACCAAAAAAAACCAACCAAAAAAACCCACAGCTCCTTGTCACAATTATTTATGGCTCTTGCTGGGGCACATAATAGGCCACATAAAGGCTGTGTTTCAGTCGCGGGCCCCCTCCCTGCCCGCTCCTGGCGGAGTTGGGCGCAGGCAGTTTTGCTTTACACATACAATTTCCTGAACAATGCCGAGCACTTGTGAAGTGACAGTGACAAATACTGGAGGCTCCGGCTGCGGCTCGGCAGGCTCTGCCGGCAGCGGGGCTGTCAATAGGCAGGGAAGGCTGCCAATGACACCCAAGTGCCACCGGGATGCTCCCCTCGTTGGAGCAGCTCTCTGCGACGCTTGGGGTTTGAAGTTGCAGGACAATTCTCGCGTCCCTGCAGGGCCAGGCTGGGAGGAAATCAAGTGTTAGAGGAACCCCGTGCCAAGAAATGAGTTAGCATTGTTTGATCTTCTGTGTAGTTTGATCTCACGATAACTAAAATATTGCTGGTTCGGGGTGGCTTCATGAATATTCAGCAGCTTCCTTATTAGTGTTAGCCTGGTGTGAAGCCTTTTTGTTAGGGTCTATCATATCAGCCCTCTGCGTGGTGTGCTTGACTTTGTTGTTGAGAGGGTAACCTTTGGTTGAGGTCCCAGCTGATGGATTTCGGAGTCCTGCCTCTCTGGATGGCAGCAGTGGAGAGCTGTGCTGTTAAGGACACCATGCTTTCGGTAATTAAACATAAAACTCGGGTCCAATCCAATAAATTGTCTTGCTTGCAGTTTCTCAAGAAAGAGCACAGACAGATATTAACCTTGATGTCCCCATCAAAGTCCTCTGATACCCTTTTTATTTCCCATATCTCATAGTATTTCTGATCTCCAGTGTTAAGTGGCAGACTGTTAAATGAGCAGAAGAGAGGCCAGGATGGATTTGCTCCCGTGGAGCAAATCCGTTTGGAAGGTGCAATCCACAAAACCACCAAGGATACAAATTAAACAGAAGCACTTGAAAAACCCATCCCCGTAAGCACCATATATTTTCAGTATTGTTAAGGCAGCCCCAACCAGCATCCAGGTACTCAAAGTAACTCACTAAACCACCCATTGATGAATCAGGGTTACATTTATCCAGTGAATGGTGCCTGCCCTCTGCACGGTTTCATTTGAAATTCCTGTCCTACCTGGATTTCCTTTCTCACCTCGGTGAAAGCAGGAAGGGGATGGAACGTGGCTGTTGCTGTTTTCTTTAGCTCACTGAAAACTGAGAGAACTGTGGTCTTTGTTGTTGTTCCTCCCAGTAACAGCTGCAAAGGGTGAACTCTCCTTGGTCTGTGATGAGCAGCACAACCTCAACTTGGGTCCTGTGCAGAAGTGCAAATGTTGACATCATTATGTTAAAATTCCCAGCACTGGAAGGACATGGAGCTGTTGGAGAGGCTCCAGAGCAGGCACCAAGATGAGCAGAGGGCTGGAGCAGCTCTGCTGTGGGCAAGGATGAGAGAGTTGGGTTGTTCAGCTGGAGAAGGCTCAGGGGTGACCTGATTGTGGCCTTTCAGAGCCTGAAGGGGCTACAAGAAATATGGAGAGGGACTATTTCCAGGGACCTGGAGTGGCAGGACAAGGAGGAATGGCTGTAAACTGCCAGAGGGCAGGGATAGATGGGATATTGGGAAGGAATCCTTCCCTGGGAGGGGGGGCAGAGAAGCTGTGGCTGCCCCTGGATCCCTGGAAGTGTCCAAAGCCAGGTTGGAAGGGGCTTGGAGCACCTTGGGCTGGTGGGAAGTGTCTCTGCCCATGGCAGGGGGTGGGATGGGATGAAGTTTAAGGTCCCTTCCAACCCAAACCAATCTGTGACTCTGTGAAACTCTCAGAAGTGAGAGCAAACCAGGCAGATGAAGGAGAGCTTTGGCAGTGTTTGCAAACTCCATTTTCCTCTCTCCAAGGAAAGCAAGAAGGCTGCTGTGCCTCAGAGTTGGTGCCTGCACTGGGAGGTGGCACTGCTGCCAGTCCACTCATTTCTCACGGATCACTTCTCGTCTCTAATTTCTGTTCCTTTGCTTCTGTAGCATCTCATGCTTATGGCACTTTCTGTAGAGGAAAAATGCTTTTCCTGGAGTTTAGAGATGCATTGTAGAAGAGGTTTAAATACTACTAAATATGCCTTAAAAAAATTGTATTAGATGATCCATATAGTAGAAATGTCCCTGTAGTTTCTGTTTATTTTCAATGCATTTTTTTGTCCTTCAGTTTTTTGCTCTAGGGACTCTTTCCATGTAGTTTGGGCACCTTCAGAATTCTGAGTGTGGGGATATGCAGATAATTAATGTTAGCATTAAGGTTTATCTAAGGAGAAGAAGAGTGGAAGGCTTTGATTGTGGCCCATTTCATAGGGTTTTCTTTGCACTGGTTCCCTTTCAGCATCTCACTTTTGGTGAAGTCTCTGTTCTACACACAGGGTTTCTGTTGCTTTCTTATTCTAAAATTCAGTTAAGTGCAGAAAAGTTTTCACTGCCCTTTTCTTATGAATAACGAGGTTGTAAAAACATTACCAAAAAGAAGGAATTTCCTATAGTCTGGGGATGTTGACTCTGGACCAAACAGCCTGAGTGGGACAAAATAATGACTCAGTGGGTCATTTGGGGGAAAACCACAATACTGAAATAGTGTGAGGTTCTTTAGTTTTGCATTTTATAGATCAGGGGAAAGCAGCTGCAATGGTTACAAAAATTGGTAGATTTGATCATTTCCTTACAAACTGTTCTTGATAATTGTGCACAAAAGTGGGTGGTGTATTTTTACATGTCTGAATTTCTACAAGTGCACTCAGACTCTGCCTCACCCACTCTGAGGTTGTAAATTACCAAGTAGTTAATATTAAAAGGCAAAAATATCATTTGAGGTTTACACTGGTATGAATTTAAAAAGAATGTCCTAGTCCCCATCCATTCCTGTGCACAAACCCAGCTGCCACGTGAGTGCATCACCTGAGGGCTTCAATAGCTAAAAAGTGCATTCTTGCAAAAGGCTGCCTTTGCAATTTTCAGAAGACAAAAGATTTCTATTTACTGTACAAATACATTTACCTGTTTGCCACCTGATGACTCCAATGCAGTCAGAGTTTCTCCGTGAGTCACCACAGAGCGTTTTTCGGCTTGCGTGGTTTTCTCAAGTCAGTATTTAAGAAACTTTAAGCCTATTTGGGTTTTTATTTCTTGTGATGCCACAACACATTGTTCTTTGCTTCAGATTGACACCAGTTTAGTAAGATGTGGCAAACATGCAGCTACCAAGGCAATAGTTTCCTTAGCAACAAGGAACCTACTGCCAAAGCTCCACACGGCACCCGCGTTCCCCCGGTCTGGGAGCGGCTCTTCCCCGGCTTTGGGGCTGCTCTTTGCAGCTGTGCAAGGCAGAGGTTACAGGACCAAGCTGTGCTCTCTGCAAACACAGGCAAAGTCATCTTCAGTGGGCATGAAAGCAGGAGCTGCTGAGCAGCCACTTGCACCACCAGAATGTGGGAGCCCAACGTGGCACATTCCCATGGGCAGGTCTGGGCTGAAGCCAGGTTAACCTGGAAGCTGAGCCCAGCTGACACATCCAGGACTCAATGGAGAGTGATGCAAAGTCACAGGAGGGGGAAAGTCCTGGTGTGCACTGCTGACACACATCTTTGCTCAGAGGTATTTAGATGTGCCACTGATGGAAGCAGCCTGGGGAAACGCGACATTAAGTTTAGGGTTGATAAAAATAAAATAAACATCCCCCAATTCCACGTGGGAATTGTTCCACCCAACTCATCTGTCGTGTAAAAGAGCACTAACAGTGTAGGTCTTTGCTGGGAGAGGAAAAGGATTAACCTGTTTCAGTGGAATTTTGGTTTAAAGAAAAGTCCAGTATACGTTCAGAAAAAGTGATTTCATCGTAACATTCCTTGTTTTTCACTGTTTTTTTTTTTTACTGATTCCAATATTTTTACTGATATCTTAGTTACACATTCCCCGCTTTCCTGATTTAGGCACCAGTATAATATGGGATCAGCCAGTATTAATGATGGTAGTCTAAGCCCAGAGGATATTTGAAGTCAAGCCCCTGCTGTGCTACATATTTTCTTGTGCAGGTCCCCATGGACCCACATTTCCAAAGGGATTGGCCACTGTGAGTGTTCCCGGTTTGGAACAGTCACCCAGAGACCATTAGGAGGATACGACTTCGAGAAAATGCTAAATGTTCATAGTCTCAAACTCAGATCTCTTTAGAGTGTTCCCAGTTCAGCACCCAAACATGAAGCGCTGCATGTTTTAGAATTCCCAGGGATTTCCAGCAGTGGAGCAAAGCACAGACATGGCCAAGGGAGGAGTAACCAGGCCTGAGATGTCATTTCTGCAAAATCAGGTTATCCTTGAGTCCCACATCTGAGGCAGCATCAGGCCAGCCTGACCTGGGTCCGCTCAGTCCTTGCACACCCACGTTTCAGAAGCAACGTGGTTCAATAACAATGCGGTTCAACGGCAACGTGGTTCAATGGCAACATGGTCAATGACAATGTGGTTCAATGGCAATGTGGTTCAATGGCAACATGGTCAATGGCAATGTGGTTCAATGGCAAGGTGGTTCAATGGCAATGTGGTCAATGGCAACATGGTCAATGGCAATGTGGTTCAATGGCAATGTGGTCAATGGCAATGTGGTTTAATGGCAACGTGGTTTAATGGCAGTGTGGTCAGTGACAATGTGATTCAATGACAGTGTGATTCCATGGCAATGTGGTTTAACGATGCTCAGGACAACTCAAGTGCTCAACATTGACTTTAATGTAACTTCCAAAGAGCTTCCAGGCAGAATTCCGTGGGTTGTCTTTGTCAGCTTTTAAGATTTGGGGCCGAATTTTCAATTAAAGTCTCTTATGAAACCTGCAGCAGCACCTGCATGGTCTTAAAAGAATAGGTGTTAGATTAATTTTCACTCTAATTGGTTAATTAACACTCTACAACAAAAGGAGAAAATTACAAAGGTGAAAGAAAAAATCTGTTCTGCTTCAAACACGAGAATCAGCAACACATCTTTTAAATCAATAGGAATCTTTACGGTGGTTTTGGTCATAAAGATCTGATTTTGAGAATAAAGCCCTTTTTTACTGGTACATAAATAAATGTAGAAGTTATTGCATAAATAGCTCTAGAAATACATTTAAGATCATTAATATATTCTAAAATTAAATTATTACTTTAGTCCCACTCCTAGTGATCTGAACTAGTTCAGGATAATGCTAAGCATTTGGGAAATTAATATAACTGTAAAAACTAGTGCATCCTGAAGATCTGACACCATCTATTTTTGTGATTGTTTTGGTTTGGTTTTTCTCATAATTTCAGTTTCCCTTTCTGTACTCCAAACTGGTAGACCTGTGACATCTATTAAAGAACTTTTTAGCTTCTAAACTGCCTCAATTAAATTGCTGCCTCAGCAGTTCCACATTGAGCATCTCCCTCATTCCAAATGGCTGTGATTTGATTATCTCTTCCCTGAACCCTTGCAATTCTGTGGATAAGCTTTTGTATAATTAGATGAAGTATGGCCTGAAAACCAACAATATTTCCTAGCCACTGGTTTCAGAAAACCTTGCTAGAAAGAACACTAGTGATAAACTGATTTTTTTTATATTTTTATGCTAATTACAAGTATTATAAGCCACCATATACTTTAGCATCAGTTGTTCCTCAATTTGAGAAAATGCTGATTTAAAGCACAGCTTAATACAAAGGTTTCAGTGAAGCGTAATAGGAAAAAATGAACCCCAGACATTTCCTTCCTTCAGATTCTCACATGAGTTTGGCCAAAGACAGACAGAGCTTCATTTTAAAAGGGTGTGCATCTCTGCTGAGGTCCTTTCCAAATGATGGAGTGGAGAAGACACTGAATTTTGCAAGGAGACAGTGGGTTCCTGGGATTTGGCAAGCAGAGTGTGGGGGTTTTGTGGGTTCACTGGATTTTGCAAGGAGACTGTGGGATCCCCAAAGCCAGGTTCTGCCAAGGCAGAGAAGAGCAGCTGGAAAAGCTTCAATCTGCAAGGGCCACGTGTTGTCCAAGCCAGAGCACCCTCCTTCCCAGCACAGATTGAGGAATTTATAAGACTTGATGGTGAAAATAAGAGTTTTTACAGATTCCTTCATCACCGTGCCTGAACTTTGCAAGGCTGTGATTTTGAGTGAACTCTGCCTGGCTTTTCAAGGCCAGCTTGGACAGGGCTTTGAGCAGCCTGGTCCAGTGAACCACAGTCCCTTTCTACTCTTTATGGAATGGTTTGGGTTGGAAGGGATCTTAAAGTCCATCTCATTCCACCCCTGCCACGGGCAGGGGCACCTTCCACTAACTTAGGTTGCTCAGAGCCCCATCCAACCTGGCCTCCTCCTCCAGCTCTTCTCCTTCATGCCCTGATTTGACTCATCCTCACTTCAATGAATGTGAAATAAGACCCAGAAATGTCTGAAAAACTTAAGTAACTCTGTTGTGGTAACAAATAAGAAATGAAGAGTCTTTGGGCAAATTAGGAGCATTGATTCCAACCATTGCATTATTAAGAAGAGTCTTCAGTGTGTGCTGGGAGAATTTCATCTTATCCATATGTATATCTGTTGCTTTCTGTGTTCCTGATAAAAATGCCAGCCTGATTCAAGAGTTCTGCCTTGAGCAAACTACACCAAAATATTAACATTTCATTAACACAACATCCCCTGATACGGAAATGGTGACACAGGACAAGCTCCTCCATCCAGCAGTAATTGCTAAACACAAGAGGGTCACAGGAGCTGAAGTTTTGGTGAGCAGCAGGCCTGGGACACTTGGTTGTGGTGTCAGATGCCACCAAGGGCTTGGAAACAAGGAAAACCTGGTGGCTTCTGCTCTGAGTTGCCTGCAAATCTCTACTTGTTCCTGGGGTTAATGAGGGAGGAATTAAGCACATTCACACATCTGGTATCTCTGAGCTGGTTCTGGAGGAGCTGCTAATGTAGGACAGAAGTAATAAACCAATAAATTAAAGGTTCTTAATTATCATTAGAAAATATTGCTATCTTTAAATGCAGATGCAAAGTGGGGGCGTGGCGGAAGAAAGTAAAGAACTTTCTGTTTTTAAATTAGCATGAATTAAGAAAAAACACAGCTCAGATTTTCATTCTGACTAGTTTTAACTGGGGAAATGCTGAATATGCAGTGATTTCTCTTTTTTTTAACATTAATAATAATAGGAAATGGTAGATAGTGGCATCTCAGCACAATTCTAATTTAATGAGAAACAATAAAATAGTTTTCCAAAGGGGCCTATTTAGGTCCAAGAAAGGGGGATATTAAACTTTCAAGATTTATTTTACTTTCTTTAAGGTATGCTGATGTGCATTTTCTGTGACTATATTCTATCTGCTGATTAGATCTTTTATAATTTCCTTAGTTGGAAGAGAGCTGATGTTCTTCTGGCTGGATAATGTTGAAAAGCCATCAAGCAGGTCACCTTTTTTTAATTGTGGTTCTGTCGATCTACATTGCAAAACATTTCCTTTGGCTTTGGGCAGGGTGAAGTAAAAGGAGAAAGGGAAGGGGGAAAAATGGGAAAGAGAAAGGAAAAAAGGAAAGAAAAAGGAGAGGAAAAGAGAGGAAAGGAAATTCTCGACCTGCTTGCACAAGCCTAGACCTTGTGGAATTTAGAAAAGGAGGAGAATCATAAACTAAGAAAACCCTGAGAACTTCACCCATGAAAGTGGTACCTTCTGAACTACAAGTCTTATGAGGCACCACAGTGGAAATTTCTTCAGTTTTTGTCTGATAACAACAGATACTTATTTCATTAGGAAATCATACAGTTATAACTGAGAGGTTTTTGTGGGAGGTGGAGGGTGTTTTTTATTTAGTTGGTTTTATGGGAGATTTTTGCAGGGGGGTGTTTTGTTTTGGGGGACTTTTCTTCTTTTTTTTTTTTTTTTTTTTTGTGAAACCCAATTTGATGGATCAATAATTCAGTGAGAACACATATGCACTCAGAAGAGAATGATGCTTGGGCACGAAAATAAGTCTGATATCCAAAATCAAGCAAATTCAGTGTATAGTGTGGGTGGCCCTGCACAGTGGCTGGAGGCTTTTCTGTTTGCTGAGTGCACATCATGAGCACCAAGGAAGGGGTTTGTCTGAAGTCCCTGAGATGCTGAGAAACAGCCACGGACTTGGCTGAGCTGGGGGTGCCCAGTCTGGGTAACTGGGGTCCTCACTTGAAGAGCAGCAGATAGAGAGAGAGAAGACCAGAGCAGAGCTCTGTCTGAAGGTGTGGGCTGCTGAGTCTTCAATTACTGAGGGAGTCTGAGCAGAGAATTCTCTTCAGTGACTCAGTAGGTAACCATGGATTGTATCCTACACCCTTTGGAAGGCCCCTTTGTACTTTGGTTTTGCAGGCTAAAAAGCTTTAAAACTTCCTTAGGAAGCACAGCGTAATTCCCCCAAAATACTGAAACATCACTATTAATGCAGTTATTTCAGTATAGTCAAAAGTGCAACTTCAGATGGGGACATTATTGCTATTATTTGCTATTTTAACACATAACCAGTGCTGATTTCACTCTTGCTGGGCACTTTTCACCTGACAGTCGTACTAAGTGTTGAGTTCTTTTTCCAAGCAGTATTAGCTGGCACTTCACTTTGTCAGAAATTCCTCTTATTTACCTGTTTTGCTTGATTTCTTTGCATAAATTGATTATATCTTCCACGTAATGCATAGTCTATCTCATATATATTTATATACACACACATATATATAACAGGGGAGAGTTTTAATTCTAACCACATGATCCCAAGCACTTCCATGCTCTGGGAAGGGTTTTGGAGTGCACTGCTCAGTTCAGTCCAGTCGCTCTCTGATTAGGCTTCAAAATATGCATCTCCCTTAAGTGCAGCAATAGGAGAGCAAGAGTTAGGCAGCTTTAGGATAATAAATGAAATTATTTCTTTAGAAAGAGCAAGAATGGTGATTTTTGATCACTCCTTGCCGACTTTGTCGCAGTGACTCTGTCTGACGTCAATCTCTCGAGAGACCTTTTTGGATCCGTTTCAGCAGACATCATTATGATGAAAATCTAACATATATTTGTATTTGAAGTACATAATTAACTGCTGGAATTCCTATTTCAAGCGTGGTTTGCTCATTTCCGCTTTCAGTGATGCCTCTTTAGTTCCCAGCATCTTTTGTGTGTGCGTTCCAAAGGTCTGTGTTAAAAACGCTCCTCCTTCCGAAGGACACTCGCTGTCTAATCCTTTGTTAGGCAAGCAGGGCCATCTGCTCCCATCCATCTCTCCCCAGTTTGATGCTGGGTTAATTGCACCCTGTCAGCACGTGTGATTGACACGATGTTTTCTCTCGTCACCAAGAGGAGTCTATTAACAATGCCGTTTGTCTGAATCCTGGGAGATCTTCTCACAGCTGCTTGTGTGGGACCCTACGCTCTCCCTAAGTTTTGCTATCAGCCATCACAGGAAAAATACATAAAAAGTAAATTAAAAATGGATATTCTCAAATTTTGGTGGCTAGGTCCAGCCCAATGCATTCTTCTCTGAAATGGAATAAGCTGGTTTGGAAACAGTAAATTACAGGGTTCATTATTTCTTTAGCAGAACAAAAATGGGCATCTCCCTTCCTCCTGTTGTGAGTGCATTGTTCCTGCAATACGCCAGGAATTAATGGCACGATTCCTCTGAGTTCAGTGGAGTCCTGTTGATTTATCCTCACCCTAATTTGACCTCGTGTTGTAAAATACTTAATGCTCAAGACTTCAGCTTCTCTGTGAACCAAACCAACTGTGGGGCCCACAAGAGACCCCTGGTCCCATTTCAGCAGTACCACAGCACGAGGTGTATCCTGAGCCATCTTCACTCCCTTCCACCCTCTGGTCTGTGTGTTTTTTGCTTTGTTTGATACTGAGGGATCCCCCTTGTTCCCAGGCAGTCTCATGTGAGGTCTAAGGAGCCCCAGGTCTATCACAAGAGGTCTCTGCCCTGTTCTCCAACAGCACCCAATTTACAGCCCGTCCACTGGTGGACACTCAAGATTCACTGTTTGCCATTAAAAGAAATGTGCCAACTAATTCATAATTTTTAACAGCTCAGCCAGTTTGCAGCTCACACTTCTGCAAGCTTCAATTTGTTACGCTCAAGTCACTCCATGGAGAGAACTTCAGATCCCCCAGTGCTGCTCCCTCCTTGCTCTGTACTTCGTGCTGCCGACACGCCCCTGCCATGAAGGTTTGACATCACAGGAGAACATCTTGTATCCCCTCACTCCTCCTTTGCCATGTGTTGACATTAAGCTGAAGAAACTGGTGTGTCATTTTCCAAGGCCTTATTTCTGCTGGGAAAATGCACTTGCACTGAGCCTTCAGTGATTAGAACTTCTGCAGGGACACCACGAACTGGGTGCACACAGGCGAAACAGCATGAGCAGGATGGTAGAAAACTTAAAAAGGGTCAGTTCTTTACATGGTTGGGACTTTTACACTGGAAAGCTGCCTGACTGCAACACCACCTTCTCCAGCTCACCATTTTATTAAGGAGGTGCTTTCGAGGTTTGTTGAGAAAGGGGTTTGTCATGTCTGCCTTCACCTGGTCAGAGTCAGACAGAGGCTGACTTCAGAACATCTGAAAGCTTTCTAACAGCAGACAGACCCCTCTCAAACCCTGTGACCACCCCCATCAGAGGTGCTGGGAGCCCCTGAAATGTGGGGCACACAAGTCAAGATCTCACACACAACCTCTTTGTGAGAGCACAATGCAGAGGAACTTGAACACGTCCCAGCAGGTGCCAAACCACTTAACCAACATCTGATTTGGGGAAAGTGCTTTCTAAACACAGGAGTGGCAGGAGACAAGGACTTGGAATTTCTTGTGATTCAGAACAGAAAATTTTCTTACTGACTCAACTTCTGATAATTATTTTTTGAGGCTGTGATTTTCTTCTTCCATAACTTCAGCAACTATTTATAGATTTCCAAACCCCAACTCTCTGGTACATGCAGTTGAAAAATACTTCCTTATCTTCAGTGAATATTAGGCCTTTACATAACATATGTGCATATCACTTACTTGCTCTAAATTTGGTCTCATCTATTTACACTAGGAAAATGTTAATCTGTGAACCATTTCTTCAGAATTCTTCCCAGTGTTATTGGTGCTTGTTGTTTATATTGTGAGATATCAAGGCACAGGTCGGTGTTGCTTTGTCCTGGATGTCACAGCTTTTTGGGAAAAAATATAAAACCCCACCAAAATTCCCTTCCAAGATGGTTCAGTCAGGAGCTCCAGCTTTGATTGTCACATCCTAATGAGAAGCTAAGTGCTGTTCCCAATTGTACTGTAACTGAGGCTGGAATGGGGCTCTTTGTTTTCCCCTTAGATGTTGGATAACTGGCACATCTCCACGTGTGAGGAGATGTGAAGCCTCTTCGATGTCATCAAACATCATTTCTAAAGGAAATGACAATTCTTTTTGTTACTTTCATTGGTACTTTTGCATGGCAGTTGCTATAATTTAATGTAATTATGTCTTTCACTGGTTTTTATCCTTCCATTGTACATATATTCAGGCTTTCTCCAATGATAGTTTCCATTGCAGCTCCTGGTTTTCTTATAGAGGAATTCACTGCTTACCTTGCTGCACCTCAAGAGATGTGACCCCCTGATATCCTTGCTGGATATTTTTCCATCTCAGGGTTCTCACTGCTGGAGCAGTAAGATGCCCTAAACATTTTTATTCATACTAACACCATCCCCTACTATATTTTGCAATTGTCATGAGAATAGTAGTTCCTTGAATTAATCTTGTTCCTCGTCATCAAATTATTATAACTTAGTTTCAGCAAATACAGTTGCTGCTCAAAAAACACATTACTGTGTAGAGCTGGGTGAAATATTGTGCACATACAGCAAATGCGACAAAATTTGCCACTTCACTGGGTTTGCAAAAAGGGAGAAAAGGAGGAAGAAACCCCCCCTTTTTTCCTGCTGTAATATCACTAATTACCTCATTAGCAAAAGGCCATTCCATCAACAAAAATGTGCTTTTTGTACATTTTATGCAAGTGACCTTGAAAGTTATGTATGAAACCGAGGGTTTGTTGCACTTTTTGGGGATGAAAAAATACAAATACCTGATGATGCAAAAGATAATGGAGAAGAAACAGTTCCAGCTTCAGCCTGGAGACAGCAATGCTGGACATGCCCCTCCAGCTCAGTTAAATTCCCCTCATCTCCTTGTCCTGCACAAGTGTGTTCAGACTCCCAAACCCCTCTGTCCTACTCCCGCTGTCTGCCTACCTATGCTAAGTGAGGTGAGGAGATCTTAGGGGCACAACATTGTCTTTTGTTCTTTTTTTTATGGTTGCAAAATTTATTTGAAGTGTCTGGTGGTGGCTTTCTAGGTACAGTGATGTGTGAAGAGGTGTAGTATTGCACAGCAGCTGAAGAACTGCCCATCACCAGGAGTTTCTGTCAGTAGGGATTATTCCCTTTCCTGATTTCCCTGGGTGATTATGGAATCCAGGGTTGGAAAACTGCCGAGTAAAACTCAGTTCATTGCAGTGTCACAGGGGCAAGACTTCCCAGTCCTCTGCCTCGTGTTTTGGTGCAGGGCTGTTTCCATCCTGTCCCCCACCACACAGTGGCAATGCAGCAGAAAGATGTGCTCAGGGTGTAATTCAGACCTGCCTGGCAGGAGACAAAGGAACATTTCATTTGATTATGCCCCATATTGTAACACTGGATACTGTAAAAAGAAGCAGGTGAGTTAAAGACAAAGATGTGACTGTTTCTTCCCGTTCCCATGTACAGCAAATACTCTTCCTCGGAGCTGTAGTTGAGCTGAGTTTTATTCAGGTGAGACAGGTAAAGAAAACCCTTCCATTTGTGTGAACCAATAAAAGCTCAGAAATCAGTCCCTTCAACCAGAGAGCGCATATGAAATATTCTTGGATATGTTACTGTCAAGTCTAAAGTTTCCCATTGACATTCAGGGAGGAGTCTGACTTAATTGTACTCTAGCCAGACTCATGACAGTGTTAAAATCAATCCTAAAACATGCTTTTGGTGGAATCCAAGCCAAAATCCCCATTTTTGCTGGTGCTGATGAAAACAGGGCTTCAGAATCAAGCACCAAGACATAATGAGTGGCCTCTCCACCTGTTTTTCAGGAGAACTGATCACCAGGTCATTTAAGCTTCCTGGAGAAGAATGTTTGCAGCCCCATTCCCCTTGGGGCCTTTGGTTTCAAACCACAATCCCAGGATCAGGCTTTGCTCTTGCCAAGTCCAGACCTTCAGCTCAGGCAGTGGCTCGAGGCTCCTACAAAGCTCAGAGCTGACTTTTCCCAGGAGCTGAACTGGAGGGAGGAGACCTCTGAGGAAGGAATGACTGACCAGCTTACACCCAAATCTGGTCTCTGCACACCTTGGGCAGGTTCACCCAGCTGGTTGGTGCACCTCAGTGAAGTCAGAGTGACCAAAGGCAGAGCAGAGGGAGCCAGTTCCTGGTGGGCAAAGCCAGAGCAGTTCTGTCAGTGCTAATGAAGATACTCCAGACACACACCGGTGCACAGCCCAGCGTTCCAGTCGTTGTTGCTTCTGCATATGGAGGTTTAAAGAGCAGTCAAGTTCCAGGACTCTTACTGGCTTCTCTCCTCTCCCTACCTGACTGCGAGGTGGCCCTACCTGTGCTGCCTTTCTTATGCAAAGCCCAAATGTGCTTGGACTCAGGAAAATCCCAGGAAGCGATAGAGCAGCGAGGAGAAGAGGGTAGGAAGGAAAAGCCAGCTCAGAGCATCGTGTGGTCCTACCCTGGAAACTTGGGCTTAGCAATAGATGAGCTTCTGGCAACACACTTTTTTTGTTTTGCCAAGTGCAGGGCCTGGGAGGTTTCTCTTCTCCAGACACAGCCGTTTGTGCAGAGCCCTGTCAGAGCTGCTGGGGAAGGGAGTCAGTGAGCCATTAAAAGGTGGGAAAGCATCCTGCTGTTATGTATATGAGAGCAGGGCTTTGTCTTGTCACATGTCAGACACGCAGCAGTAGAGGGAGAGAAAATCATCTTGGTATGTGATGGAGTTTGCAAGATGTCCCCCAAACCTTAATTATTGGAATGTGTCCTGGGATAAGTGATGCTGTCATTGAACCCTGATTAGTTCAGAGGCAGGGTGGATGCAAGAGGGAGGAAACATAATGTCAGACTGGTTAATTAGCAAGCGAGTAAGAGCAACCCAAATTGTACAATCTGATGAGCAATTTGTCACCCACTCATTTTAAATGAGAAATGTGGTATCACTTTGCATTTCCTTTCTATTTTCCAGCTTCGGATTGCTTTGTACATGAACTAAGTTTGTGGCTCCTCTGTGGGGTTAGCAAGTGTTAGTGAGATAAACTCAGAGCTGAGAAGAGTGACTTGTCCAGAGGCCACTGGTGAAAAACCTGAGACTGAACCTGCAGCCACGTGCTCTAACCTGGATTAGGAATGAGAAAACACGGTGCAGGAAACTTAGAGATGGAGAAGAATGTAAAATTCAAGGTCAGAATCTTTTGTCTGCCCATCTCCTGCCCCCAGCATGGTTTCAGTTCATTTAGCAGTCCGTGTGGGGGTCTGAATTTTTAGGCCACGAGCTTGGGGTAGATATGTTTTGTGCCATTTTGGTGGTACAAAAGCCACTGAAAGCTGATTTAAAGGAGCAAGTGGGGGTTTCTGCCTGCACATGGATATTCTTCAGCGACATGGGGCTGCCAAATGGCTTCCCCACCACCTCCAGGAGCCTGCAAGGGGGACCAGCACCGCATGGTCTGGAGGGTCAGGACCAATCACACGCAACTGGGAGTCATTTAATCACTGTAGGGAGCAGGCTTGGTCCAAATCAGAGAGATTCCTTCCACCTTTACATTCCTCTGCTGCATCTCAGGTATTGCTTAGGGCTCCAACGTTGAACTTCTGAAGCATTTGTGAGCTGTTCTTCCTGAAGTTAATGACTTGGGCAAGTCTTGGTCCTGGCTATTTGAACGTCTCAGGAGGGCAAAGCCGGCTCTCAGCAGCCTGCTAGTTCTTTGGAAATGCTCACTAAACATTCCCCTTTAAAACGGAGAAGGGTAATCATTCAAACATGTAACTTGGAAGGTGTTGAGCCACCAAAACCCAGCAAATTCATTTCCTATTGTTCTTTCACAACAGGAAGTTTAGGGTTTTTTAGCCTTGGAAAAGCACAGAGTATTTTAGCATTTCCTGCATCACTTTTGAAGACTTGCAGCTTCTGAAGGAGTCCCTGAGTGATCTTATGATCGAGCAGTGCTTTAAAGCATCATATCAGGCTTTTGTAATAATGTCTTCAAGATGTCTATCACATTTAAAGGCTGAAGAAGGGCTTGTCTTTCTGAAGCTTTGTCTGTCGTCTTCAAGTCTAATCAGTTGATCTAATAAAAGGCATTACCTCCACCTTCAAACTGCTTATTTCTCATATCTCTGGAGCATCACAGTCACCATGTGCTGACTGTTACCACCATGAAAGATGCTTATGGGCATAAATAACTGTTTCCAGAAAGTGATAAAAATGGCCAGTTCAAGGATTTGTCTCTTTAAAGAAGAGCTGGGGGATGGGGGGAGCTTTTAATTTTAATACAAATATGTCTTCAGGATAAAGCTTCCCCAGAATAAGTGCCCTGCTGTTATTCTAGGATTCCAGACATGTGAACTGCCCTGAACTCTCCTGCTTTGTCCTTGTGGCATTAATAGTTTGCTGCTCTTTGTCAGTTATTGATGCTTGTTATTGATAAGTATTTTTCAGTCCAGAGTTTATAGCAGGTGTGGAGCAGATGTTTTGTGGGTCCTCTGGATGAGAGATCTGTCAGGGATGTCCGTGGGTCTTGATCCTTCACAAGTCCTTCCTTTCTGTGTCAGTATAACTCAGGATGTGACAGTGATGTGGGGGTAGGGAGGGGAATTCAGGAAGGTCCTTTTTGTATTTACAGAACTTTAGAGACTCAGGTATTCAGAGCCCCTGCATGAGCTCAGCTGAACCCAAAATCCAACATTCAGTGTCGTGGGGATCTTGGCAAACAGTTTTCCGTGTTCCAGAGGGGTCAGTAGTTCTTGTTCTTCAGCAAGAGTATCTTGAAGGTAATTTACACCAGTGACAAGGTAAATTTTAGACCTTGCCTCCAATTCCACATTAATTTGATCCTTCTACAAAAAAAAAAAAAAAAAAAATTTGGTTTCTAAAAGTTTGGGTTGGACTTCAGGCACTGAAAGCAAGATGTTGCAAAATCCAGGTGAACTCAACCATCTCCCAGATGGCTGACAGTCAAGTCATAACCATTGGGATCTCAACCACTAAAAGTGAGTTTTGAGAGATTTGGTGTTGCTAGATGTGAACCCAGGCTGGATATGTGCCACCTGCAGGTTGTCTCTCCCCAGACAGCCCCTCTGCAGCTCTGTCCCCCTGGTCAGGATGGGATGGGGTCTGGCAGGGGCTTAAAGCAGCCCTTGGTCAGGATGTGATGGAGACTGGGGGGTCTGGCAGGGGGTTAAAGCAGCCCTTGGTCAGGATGTGATGGAGACTGGGGGGTCTGGCAGGGGGTTAAAGCAGCCCTTGGTCAGGATGTGATGGAGACTGGGGGGTCTGGCAGCAGTTCTGGGATGATGAAGGTGGAGTGTGGAGAGACAGAGCATGGCACAGCCTGGTGTCACCCACACACCACAAAGGCTTCTGATGGTTCAAAGGTCCTTCAGGTCAGCTCCTTCCTGGCGTTTGGGCTGACGCACTGACACATCAGTATTCCACCCGTGGCTGCTCCACACCAGCACGGGCAGGGGACTCGAAACAAGCTGGCAAGTGCCTTTTGTTCACAGCCACTCAAATTAAAGACAGGTACTTTGGTGTGTCTTCAACCAGAAACAAACTGTGAAAACTCATTTCCCAGCGCTCTTTGGGTATTTTTGTAACTCACTATGATCACACTGCATATGCAGATATAAGTTAAAAATAAGCTTTTCAACTCTTGCTTGTTTACACAATATTAGAAGCTCTTTATGAAAGTGGATGTTAATTAATGCTGTATTTTAATGGCGTTCCTATGAATTTGTAAGTACATTCTGGAGAGACTATCAAATATAATTTCCTTTCAAAACAATTGGGGATTATCAGGATCAAAATAATTCAAATATTAATTTTTGATTTCTGCTACCTTTACTATGCAATTGCTCAGATGCCTCACACATAGAGAAAGGAAAAAATTAAAGAATTTTTTCTTAGATTTATTCAGAAGTGATTTTTTTTTTTTAAAGAGACTTTCCACCTTCATTTCAATCTACTAATTTTCAAAGACAGCTGGGTGTGCAGTAAGTTTTCAAAGAGGTAAGCTGTACCTGAAAACATAGTTATATATTTATTTCATATGTGTTATGCTCCTGAAAACATAGTTATATATATTTATTTAATTTTCTATTTAAGATACCTTGTGAGCACCCAGCTATCAGTAAACTCATGCAGTCGTAGGGGCTGTACAAACATGTTGATTTACTCCACAGAAATGAGCTTCTTGATAACTCAGATATTCTTGTTTGCTCATATTGATATTTGTGATTTTATTTATTTTCTATTATGTATTATCTAGTTTATTATATAAATTACTGGTTATTATGGTTATGTTTGGATATTGTTATTAATTCATATTAGCCTTTAGAAGGAGAATTGGATGTTTCCAGAGGAGTCCTTGGTGGTGCAGACCGTGGGGTGTTCCTCGGGAGGGTTGGTTGGAGGGCTCTGTCCCCGAGGTGGGACAGGATGGGCTGCAGAAGGTCCTCACCCTGCTCAGAGCTGCACCACGTGCTGGAGTCAGCACTGGGGGGGTTTGTGCTCCCTGAAACTCGGGGTTAGGGCAGTCTCTGAGCTCCCCCCAAGGCTCCATGTCCTGGGCCAGTGTCCTCCTGCTCTGAAATGCACTGGAACCAAGAGCAGCTGTACAGGGGGCTTTGCTTTTGGAGAAGGTCCTGTGGTTGCTCAGGAGAGGGAAACAGTTGAATTGTTCCTTGCTGGTAAGACAGACAACTTGGTCAGAATAAATGCTGACCTTAAATTCAACTGAGTGTGTCATCTGTGATTGCTGCATTCTTGTGTTTTCCTATACTCATAATTTCTGGATTGGGCCAAAAAATGTCAAAATATTTTGAATTTATTTGTATTTGTGCTCATCTTCTTGTCAGAGCATATTAGAAATGGTAGAGGTAATGTCTTTTCTCACACCATTTTTGTCTCTTATGCAAAGCAAACCTTGAGGTAAGAACCCATGCCCTTGGGACCACATCTGAACAGGCTGCATGACCAGACATGAGTTATGAGCTGAATGATGTAAAGCTCAGATCTCGAGCTGAACTTACAGTTTCCATCTCTATGAGCAACAACAGACTGGAACCAAAGTCCTTTCCCCCATGTCTCTGAGTCCTGAAGGCCACAGGCAGATGAGGTTCCAGACCTCATGGCTTGGACCCTCCTCCCTTCTTCTGTGTTCTTTTTAGGGGCCACTCTCTATGTGTTTAGTGAATAACAAAGAGGCAGCTTCACTCTATAACAGCTTCTGATAATTCGAGGTTTAATGGACATTTGCCCAACATTTACTTGACTTAGGGAAAAGGAATATCTAACCTGTGTATCAAGGGCAGGGAATAGCAAACATTTCTGCTTCCACTTCTATCTGAAACACAAAGGAAATATCTTGTCCAGACAAGTAAATTATTAAACTTTCTTAGTAGGGAAAACGTAGGAAATGTTTTTTGTTTGTTTGTTGGTTGGTTGGTTGGTTGGGGTTTTTTTGTTTTGGTTTGTTTGGGGTTTTTTATCATCTATTAGTTAGAAGAGGAGACGTGGCTTTTAAGTGTCCCTTTGTGGAGCTAGAGTCTCATAACAGAACTTTTTATCCCATCCAGGTAGTTGTCAAAACACGAGGAGGGAAAGGGGACACAAAAGGTGAAGCAGCACAGTCAGAAGTTGTTCTGAAGTGTCCTCCGTGCAAAACTCATTGCACATGCAGAGACAGTAAAACATGAAACATGTTTAAATCCAGCCCGGTTCCACATCTGAGTTTCCATTTATTATGGCTCACTCTTTTCACATGGATCCTGAGCCATAAACACGGAGGTCCACCTGGGTCCCATGAAAAAGATAATAAATACCCTGCCCTGACTTCCTTCTGTCACATCACAGAGACTGCAGTGATTGCTTTGGGGCTTTCCAGCGGGGCTGAGGAGCTGTGTCCCCTGTGCTTCCCTCTCTCCATCAGTCGTGGTTATAAACCATTTTCATCTGTGCTCTGTATCACAAAGCATCTGCACTTTATTATATTTCATCTTTGTGCCAAGAAAGGAATATGTTTTGGAACTTCCGAGCACCATCATATAATTTTCATTAATAAAAGGAGGAGGGAAGAACCATCATCCAGCACTTGAAATGACCTTACAAGGAGACCCACATTAAACTGTGCAGAGACAAAAGCTCAGTGCTGGCAGGGCCCAGGTTATCCCTGCTGGAAGTTCCTTGATGTTACACCAATAAAGAGCAATCAATGCCAACATTTGGGTATTAAAATGCTAAGGAAAAAAACATTGAGATAAATAGTGATTACACACAGAACATATAATGCTGCCATCCTGTAGCAGCCATATATCAGCTCAGCTCACATACATTCAGCAGTGTAACCACAACAAGCTCTGGCTGTTTTATAAATCCTTGCAGGAGAAAGCAAAGCCTTTACAGCATTTCTTATTAGCATTTATTCCTAGAATAATCTGTGCCAGAATTAGCCACTGTCAGCAAAGAGAAGGCTGAACCAGCCTCTCTGGGGTTTTTTTAGAAGAGCGAAGGTGTAATGGTGCAGCCACAAAATGAAGGAATTCCCAGGCCTTTCACAGACGTTGACAAGGCACTAACAGTGACAACACCTTGCTCTCTCCTCATCTCATCCTTCCAGTTGGGGGTTTTTTCAGTAGAATGAAGTTCATCAGTGTGTGCTGGCAAATACCTGGTGGCCTCTGTGGCTCGAGCTCAACCTCGTTGCAAAAGCTGTTTGAGAAGCTCAGCCCGACTGGTCCTTCCCTGTCTCGTTCCCCAACAGCATTTATTTTCTCCCTGAATTTAGGAGATCATTTCATCTACCTCAGGCTCCCAAAACTGGTCTTCATGAGGCCACAATGAGGCAAGAAGGTCAATCAGAGCTCCGAGCTGTGAAGTGCTTTGCAAGTGCAAATTGTTTTCCTGCCGTGGACTTCTCTGCGAAGTCATGGAGATAATATTTTAGCTTTTCGTTTTTTCTTGCCTGGTTTTCAATTGTTATCTTGAAAATGCACAATAGCAAATTTTTACAAACTTTAACCAATCAGGATCAGCCCTCCCAGATAATGTAAATACAATTAGTTGATTTAAAGCACATTTCATGTTCTGCTTATCTGCTAAGTGTTTCAGTTATGGCGTTCATACAGAATGAGTCACTCATACATATTCCTCAAGGAAGAGCCAAAAGATGGAAGGAAAATACAGCCTGAGGAAAAAGTCTATAAAGATTTCTCGCTTTTCTAATCCCTTCTCTCTAATGTTTCTTTGTAAATTTGTCAGATGGGAATGAAATTGCCTCATAACTCTCCAGATGTGAAGAGCATCACTGCACAAAATTACGTACTTGTCAAAGCAAGGGGGAATTTATGTTGGTGTTCCTGAGATGTGATTTTATTCAGTCTATTTCCTTTGTGCACATCATAGCAACTAGAAAGACAAAAACAGCTAGTTTATGTATATCTTCTTTTTTGCCATTCTCCCCCCCCCTCTTTTTTTCACCTCTGGTGAATTTTTTAGCTTCTATTTTTCCCTTTTGTTTTCTTATCCCCCTCCCCTCCCTCCTTTTATCTACTGCTTATTGCTAGTGACAGTAAACTTCATCCAACAACAGTGTGATGAGAGCAGCTCTGATTCTACCAGCACCAGGCAGTTCAGACAAGTGCTGCAGTAATTTTCCCTCTGGAGCACAGAGAAAGGTGTGGCTTCTCTCCTGCTTAGGAGAGATGTTAGCTTAGAGACCTGCAATATTTCTTACAGGCAACCAAATTATTATTTAATTGAATGCTTTGCTTTATATTTTAGTATTTTAATGTAAACCTCGTGCAGTTTCACTCCAAAGCTCCTGCAGTTAACAACTGTGGGTAAACTTACTGAAAACTTCTTTCGAAGTCCAGGTTCTTTGTGCCATTTTGAATAATACAGTTGGAAGTCTTTGTGCAGTATTTCTTCCTTTAGATCAAAGCTCTGGTATTAAATGAAGTCTAAAGCATTGGGTACATAAACTGCTCTGAATTTCAGCTACTGCTGCCCATGATCTTCTTGAGACATTTTTAAAAATTCAGCTTTTTAATTATCCTATTTGTGTTTCTCCAAAACACCTAAGACGGTTTTAAAACAAAGTATTAATGGAGGAAAAAATAAGTCAACTAAATGAGTTCTTCAAAGCATTGTTCATGATTTGTGAACCTCTTCTCAGGACCTGTGATGACTTTTCTCACTTAACAGGGACTTCTGGGTACCCTCTGAAGGCTCAGGATGAGAAGAGATACAGACCTACCTATATTGCCCCAAGCACAGCCCAGGCTTCCCCCGTGCTGCCCACACCTCCCACCCTCTGCCTCACCAGCCCCCAGGGAGGGTCTGGATGTCTGACTTGGCCTGGGCATCCTTCAGGTGAGAGCCACCTTCAGGTGCCCAGCCAGCCTGGCTTGTCTCAGTTCATGTCACTCCCCTGGGCTTGTGTTGGATCAGATGCTCTTCCAGCCAGGTTTTAGGAATAGTCAAGCTCCGGTCTCATCTTTCTTAAACTGCAAATATATTTTGGCTCTTACAGTCTGGCCACGTATGAAGCTTTGTGGAACTAAAGATGAGTGTGAGTTATGAAAATCAAATGCCTCCTCCTTTTGTTTAATTCTTCTTTTCCCCACTTCTCCCTTCCTCTCCCGCTTCTTTTGTGTCCACTTTGGTGTTTGGAAATTGGTGTTCGCTTCCCTACTTGCATTTAAAGCCATCCATGTTCTGAGAGTGTGAAGCTTTGGTTTGCTCACACAGCAAGACAAACTGTGCATTTACAAGTTAAAGAAACCTTCTCAATTTGATGATTGTGATAAGAGTGGGTGATATGCTGAGGATGTCATGATTTTGCAAGGGAATATTAGAAAAACTATTTAACTGGATGTTAAGAGAGGTGCACTGTGAGGTTAGACAAAAACCATGAGTACTAAAGCCCAACTTGGCTCTGTCTCTGCTAAGAATTTGCTTGTAAAAATACATTTGAATGGGTTCTCAGGCTGGTTTTAAGCCACTTTAAAAACATATTCAGGCTTGTAGTAGAGGTGTAATAACTCAGGGCTGAGAAGAGTCAGTCCTGAGCTGTTCACCAGGACAGAGGTGCTTTGTGCTACCTCTTGGACCAAAAGGGGAGTGTGGGTCTTGTGCCTCCACTGTGGTCTGGCCCTGTGAGTGTCTGTGTGTGAAACAGTCCTTGAAGCCAATGAGCCCTCAGTGCTGTTGGGTAATATGAGATGTCCATCAGCATTTTGTCTTGGTGAGGGTGTAAAATACTGGCTTAGAACGATGAAGAAGAGTTCCTGGAGCCACTCCAATGGCTTCTTAAAGCAGTTTGCCCTGCAGGATATGGGGTATAAAATTATCCTGGATTGATGGAGCTGGAAGTTGATCTGAGCAGCCTCAACTAGGGGACTGGAGGTCCCTGCAAAAAGCAGCAAAGTAAATGGCAAAGCCACATATTGTAAAGTAACAAAAAGAATTTTTATTATTGCTGGTTTTTCCCCTTTGTATTTCCCTTCCCATTCTGATGGGATGTACATTGTTTATAACCCCTAGTTTACTGGCCCCAAATATCATTACAACGTCTGCACTGTGATATATGTTTGGTTGTTACCCTTTTAATGGATAAAAAAAGATTTAAGTACTTCATTCTGTTGCATTTTGACAGCTGTTAGCCATCATTTTTCCATTCACCTGCATTTAGCAATCCCATAAAGGGAGGCAATCTTAGAACTAACAAGAGCTGGGCACTGCAAGGTGATAATTCTGTATCACTTTGGCCTATAAATACCTGCCAGGGCTGCGCTGAGTCAGCAGTCTGTAACAAAGTGGCAGCCGTGCCCTTTTATCTGTGTGAGTGTTTCACAGCAATTGGACTATCAGCCCCTGCAGTGAAAATCCATAGTATCGATCAGGCCATTTCTCCACTGTAATTCTTTTGTAGGAAATCCCTGATGACAAATTTTATCTGCACCACTTTTTGATTGCTGGTTTGATGTAAGCGATCTCCAAGGGCAGAGTTAAGCTCCTGGCCGTTCCACATTATCAAGCACCAGCTTTATTTACTGAAACTACACTTGTGGTCACCAACGAAAATCAAAAAGTGAGATAGAGAAAGAGGAGGAGGAGGCAGAGGAGGCTGGAAATTAAGAGCAAAACAATATTTCAAAATGCAGGAGCCAGGGGGTAAAATGAGCTGCAGCAGCTGCTTGATTCTTGAGTGAAAGCACCTCTACATGAGTAGCCAGTAGAAACGTGTCTGCTTGGTACAGGGCTGTACGAGGACAGTGGGCTGGGCTGGAGCTGATCCTGGCAGCTCCTGTTTGTGGGAAGGGTCCTGGAGCTGCCCCCGGGACCCCCTGTCCGGGAAGCAGGAAGAATTGGATGTCATCCTATTTTCAAACTGATAAATATTCCCACAGAGCTGCTTCCCTTGCACTCACTGCAGCAGGGCTCAGCCACACAAGGGCTTGCTCTCGTGGTGAGGCTTCAGTGCTGTGTCCTCCAGGAGTGTGGAGTGGGCTCTGCTGGGAGCAGGCACCAATGGAAAGCTTCTCTAGGTACAAACCCCTGGTTTAAAGGTATCCAGAGCACACGCTTGTATTAGTGACACCACCCTGGGGATTAGTTGAGGCTCTTTAGCCTACAGATTTAACTTGAAAATCCTGCAAAGGGAAGCTCAGGAATTTCCATCTCCCTCATCTCAGTAAGGCTGAGGAGCATCACATGTTACAGAACCTGTGGATTCCGAATTTATTCCAGTTCTGATTTAAATGTAGGTTATTGTCTCAGCAGAGTTATTACACATTATCCCTTGGACACCTGAAGTTTCTAACTTCTCCTGTGCTGATGAATGAACCCTTCACTCCTGTGCCCTCGGGGAGGTTTCTTCACGGGCAGTTGTCACCACACCATGTCGTGTTACTCAGTATGACTTGGCAGAGATGTTTTCTTTTTACCTAAGTAATGCAGCAGGAACCAGGGAAATGATGTCTTGTGTTTTTATTTAAAGCCCTGAGTCACTGACATCTCCCAAACGTGGCACATACAGTACAGAATTACTTAGGAAAATAGTCTACCTCTGCTTTGGCTTCTTTCACCCAAAAGATGTTAAGCACAAAACTAAAAATAGCTTTGCATAGCAATGAGTCCTCCATCAAGAAAATATCTGTTTGTATTGCTGGGCTCCTGCCTGGGACTGTGTCACTCTGCTAAAATTCAGTTGCTTAGAAAACATATATCTTGGGATATAAACATATATCCCAAGATATATGTTTACTGAGCAACATATATTGGATTAGGCATGGAGCCAGTCCAATTTCATGACTACACCTTTGAAAAATTGTCTGATTAATACTGAGAGGAATAATTGTATATGAAAGGAATAGCGAACATTACCCACTAGAATGGATTTTCAGCAGATAATGTGAAATACTTTGTCCGTTCGGAACTTTACTCCAATGAAAAGCACTTCAATCATTTTCTTCAGCAATAGCTCAAATCAAATAAATTAATACCAATTAAGTGTTGAGAGTAATTGAGATTATTTGGCAGAAATTATTTTGGCTTTTTACATGGTTGAGCACATTTGAAGTCTGAGTAAGTTCAAAGTTTGCAAATTTGATCCACAGAAGTTGAATCATAAAACCCAGAGAGAGACAATAAGATTTTCAGGGGAAGTTGAATGAATTTTAAAATCAATGAAACCTTTATGCAAGTTTTACAGACCACAGATCCCTACCCAAGATTTCTGGTATAATACAAAGAACAAGATTCAAAGCATGCAGTTTAACCCAAAGTGTGTTATTATTACTGAATTATCATAAACCCCAAACACACTGCACAACACTTCTCCTCTAAATTACCCCAGGGTAATTGCTCATCCTCCCCTACATCCATGGGTGCAGCTCTGCCCTGTGCCCAAAGGGTTATGTTATCTGGGGCTGGAGTGACCAATGGAAGATCTACTTCATCACCTACTGGTTTGTGTTCCAACCTGGATTTCTAATAAGGCATTTCCAGTGCTGCAGCCTCCAGTGCCAGGGGGAGGAGAAGGCCTCTTTTGTAGGGCTTAGCCCACGTTAAGCACGTTTGTCCCCTGTGCTGGCCCTGCTGAGACACCTCCAGGGCTGTGCCCAGGTCTGGGCTCCTCACAACAAGAGGGGCATGGAGGGGCTGGAGGTGTCCAGGGAAGGGAATGGGGCTGGGAAGGGGTTGGAGCAGCAGGAGGGGCTGAGGGAGCTGGGGGGGCTCAGCCTGGAGAAAAGGAGGCTCAGGGGGGACCTGCTGGCTCTGCAAGTCCCTGCCAGGAGGGGGGAGCTGGGACGGGTCGGGCTCTGCTCCAGGAACAGGGACAGGAGCAGAGGAAGGTTCATGGGGGACATCAGGAGGAATTCCTGCCTAGAAAAGGTGGTCAGGATCTGAAGGGGCTGCCCAGGGAGGTTTGGAGTGCCCAGTCCTGGAGGTGCCCAAGGCAGGACTGGCCGTGGCACTGAGTGCTCTGGGCTGGGGGACAGGGTGGGCATTGGGCATGGGGTGGGCTCCGTGGGCTGGGGGGACTTTCCAGCCTCAGAGACTCTGTGTCTCTATACTAGGGCCTTACAGCCTAATGTCAGCTGTGACGTATCGATGATGTATTTGAAAAAGTAGATGACACGGATTGTTTAGAAATTATTTTGGTTTAGTTATTTATTTAATGTTTTATCTTTACATTTACTCCTGATGAAAAGCACTAAATTGACACCAACAATCTCCTTTTTTTGTGTGTGTGCAATAGACAGGTGTTCATTCAATGCTGCATTAAGACCACCAACCCATGTCACTTGAACTACTGAACAGCCATCAAGTAATAATGACTTCCAATTACAACTAATCTGAGCTAGACTTGAACCAGTGACCTTGAAATAGTCTGTATCCCATTAGCAGTTCCCTAAGCCATCCAGTCCCATGGTGCTTGATTGTTATGAATACAACAAAAGAGCTTTCCTTCACTTTTCTTTATTTCATTTTTAAAAACTGCTTAAAATTGGGGGTGGATAGGTATTGAAATACTCAATTTACAGTTTCCCCATCTCTCTAATACCACATCTAGAAGAACAGCTTTCATTTGCACTGGGAATACCTCCTGCTGAAATGAAATTCTCTTTTCTCAGTCCTGATGCCTTGTCTGTCACAGATGTGTTTGGCACACCTAGATCTCAGGTATCAGTAAAAGCTGCCACAACTCTGTGTATGGCATTACAGTGTGGTCTCAGCCCCTCATGATGATCCTCTGTGTTATGGCAGGACATTAAGAGTGAACCAGATAAGAAATGAGCCATTAGATGCTAATTTCTATTTGCAGGATACCTCTCATTAGATTTTTCTATATCAGTTAGGTTTATTTTTGATTTTGTTCATTGTATGCTCAGAACCAGCTACTCAAATATCTGATATTTTCCCCAGACCAAGTACCATGTTGATCTGTTTGATACCACCACTGATGCATCTCGTACCTGCATCTTTCCAAAGGTTGGGCTCAGTGATCTTGGGGATCTTTTCCAAACCTCAGTGATTCTGTGACTGTGAAGTGCTTGCAGGGAGGGAGAGGGCAGTGGGCCACCCTGGTGGGGCTGCAGGTTCACCTCTTGGGGTGGCTTTGCCTCCTCTTGTGTCCTGAATAGGTGACTTGCTCATGGTAGAAGTAAGGGCAACAATACCTTTGTACTTGAATATTAAAAAAGAAACCCTTCCTGCAGCATCCTCCAGCTGGAAGGGTTTGCCAGTTCATTTGCACTTTTCCAATCTAAAATAGGTTCAGCTGCAGTGCTTTGGTGCACCTTCTTCTGGGAAGAAGAGGTGTCAGATCATTATTGTTTGTAACCCACCACCTGCCTGGCTCCCATTAAGAGCTCCAGTGATATTAATGGAAAATTTCATCCCGCTTTCTTCTCCAAATTTCTGCTGCTTTGGGGCAAATTCAGTGTTTTCATTAACATTTCAGATAAATCTGGAAAGAGCAGAGGCATTAATGCAGATTACAGGCCAGAAATGCTAAGCAGCAGCAGCTTCCTTTGATCTGCTGAGATATGCCAGTTGTAAATATTTCTGCAGCCCTGGGAAGCAGCAGCAACGTGGGGCCCTTGTCCAGATAAAGAGCAATGCAGCCATCCTGGTGGCTCCTGCTCTGCTGAGCACATCAGGGCCTTCCCAACCCCCTGGGTTGGGGCTGGTTTGGGGCTGACACAGATGAACCCCATTTTGGCAGGGAAACACCAATACACTCCTCACATCTGAGGATGTAAGCGGGTCCCCCTCGAGGGACTCATTTCAGGAGATGTTTTCTTCTTAACCTACCATGTTTTCCTGTAGAAAATGCACCAGCAGCACTTGCCCTCTTTAAAAACACCAGAAGAGGCAGGAAGGTCTCTCTGTGACACACTGACTCCTGCTTAGAGTGCCTGCCTGGCAAGGGGCAAACTCTGCCCTCAGGCAGCTTTGCATCAGGGACTGAAATGCTCCAGACCTCCTCCCCATAGAAGCATATCCTTTCCCCTGAACTTTGGATTATTTTGCATAGAATAAGAACAGTTTCCAGTTTTCCTGCTGTGCTACTATGCAGGGAAAAAAATCCCCTTGAGATACACAATGCCAGAAAAAGACCTACCAGGAGCTTCACAGGTGGGGTGCACACCTTGGGAAAGGACCTTCTGAGGGGTTTGGGTCACTCTTCCAAGAGCTGTGCTTTTTCCAATGGCTCTCTACTGTGAAATGTGGAACCATTCTTTGGATATAATCATCAGGATGAAAAGGAAGGCTCATGTTTACTTTGTCCACAGCCTCCCATCCCCATCTCCCCCGTTTTCAGTCAAGTGAGGCTTAAGGTGAAAGTTGTATTTTCTTTCCACTCAGTTACTGTATCTGGCTGTAATGGCACTTTCCAGCCAAAGGGAATTAAACCTGGATCCCCCACCTCCACTGGGGTGTTCCCACTCTCTAATCTCAGTGAGCATCATGCTGCTATCCAGCTTTAAAGGGAAGAACTTAAGCCTTACTCTCCTATACCAGAAAAGGTGTTTTGGACAGTGGTTCCTGAGCAGGCAGAGAGCAGGAAAAGACAGGAATACTATTTGTACAGGCAGGATTTAAGGCTCATCCATATCCTTACTATTTCTTCATGGAATGAATTTGGACTTGTGCTCCTTCCTTGTGGCACTGCTCTCAGAGGTCTCTTTCACCCCATATACTTTATAGCATGTTTAAATGCCTGACCAATGTATGATTTTACAAGAACAGTCTCCACTTAGGCTTCAAAATTGAACCTTTTCTTTACAAGGACTTTGAGAGTAACAATGTAAAGCAGCAGGCTCAATACATGGGAAATGATTCAGGCTGGAGTTTACAGCTGAGACATGCTGCTCTCCCATTTACCCCCAAAAATGAAACAGCTGTACTACAAACAGTATTTGTAGAGTAAGATATTTCCTTCTCTGCCCCAAACTTGTCATCTTGGTGTTGGTTTGGCTACACACAACCTCTGACTACAATTTTAATATGTGACAAGTTAGATTCAGTTTGGCTGGGTCTAAATCAATTGTTTGTACCAGAGAAAATGACTCCTTTCAGTACAAGGGAACCTACCTGGGGCAAAACAAAGCTGCAGGAAATGTATCTTCCAGTGCATTGACATCAGTTTGTGAGGCTTTTCCCTTTAACACACTGATGATATTAATTATTCTTGTAAACTCTATGTCAGGTTTCATCAGACCTGTCTTTCACCATCAAACAAAAACAGCCTGATGTCAAATTATTGAAGTCTCCCAGCTGCAGGAAATTCCACCTCCCATCTCCAAGTGTTTTTCTTTACCACAAAATAACAAGCAAGTCCCATGTGTTTGCATCAGTCCTGAAAGTGCTGTCTGTAAAAGTCATGTCACAACCTCAATCAATCACTCAACATTGGCCAACACTCTGGTAGATGATCCAGAAATGCTGCTTTCTGGGATTATACTTCAGGAAATATCATATTGCTGGCTGACAGCAGCAGCAAAGTGCTTTATGAGGAGGCTGAATAACCCAGAGCTCCCCAGGTAGTTCCTTTCTGGACTTTTTGGGGCTGCACCTATTTACACACCCCTAACTATATGCCACAAAGTGCCAGGTGGAAATTGGGCGGCAGGGAGAGCACTTAGAGCTGTTTATTGCCATGAATATATCAGTAATTATCTTTCTAGAGCCAACTTCCTAAATATAGGCAAGTATTTATTAATTCCTTTGGCTTGCTCGTGAAAACACATATTAGATTTCCTGGATATGAACATAGTTCACTAATTAATCAATCTGTTATGGAATAACCAAATGCCACTGGCCATTTAGACCCATGGAGAACACAGCCTGCAGATCCTAGGCCTGTCCTTTCTTAGACTGGATATTCAAATTTTATGGATCTGCCAGTCAAGGTATAACAAAATGCAGAAACATGCTTGTAAAAAGAAATGTGATATTTACTGTTGAGCCATGTAATATCTTCTACTTATACATGTCCCTTGAGGATATCTTGATGTTATTGAAAGAGCACTTTTCCTAGACATGTTCCATCTTCCTCTTTTCTAGTTCTCCTTTTTTTGTCATTTTCTCTCTCTTTTTTTTTTTTTTTTTAATTTCATAGTTCTCCTTTGGAAAGCACCACCCATTATATTTTAATACTAGAAATGAGGAGCATTTGGGACACAATAATAGGTTTGTTTTAATTGTTTTATGACATAAAGCTGAAGAGAAGTTTAGAGTGAGTTAGTTCAAGGCCTTAGTTCAAGGCCACTGAGGATTTAGACTTCGGTGGTTTGTGCCACGGCCAGTCTGAACACGGACTTCATGGACATCCCCCACCACTAAAGCCACATAAATAAAGTCAGAACTGGGACCTTTCAGGGTTTCCCTGCTGCCTTTATCCAGTAGGGTTCTGGCTCTGTTTTCCAGCAGACTTTGGGAATTACAGATCAGATGTCTGCAGGTGAATGGCTGACAGGAGAGGTCCAGTAGCTGCATCCAAACTAGAAGAGAGCTCTGAATTTAAAATCCTCCCAACTTGTGTCTGTTGTTCTGCCTTGCTGTGTGTGCAGGAGCCATGGGGCCTCTGGGGTGGTCAGTCTGTGTCCATAGGTCAGTCTGTGTCCACAGGTCTGTCTGTGCCTTCACTCTGCAGTCCAGCACAGTGGAGGGTCTTCGGGGAGCCAATGGTGTGTTTTGTCACAGTGAATAAAATTAAATGTCATTCGATGGTGCCTGTTGGTGAAAGAATAGAGAACACACCCTGCCACACATTGTAACTTCAGGTCTCCTTGCTTTTATCACTTCCCTGGCTTTTATGGTGTGCGTGGTGGGAAGAAATGCCTCTTGTGAATGGAAGTCTGGGGGTCAGTGCCAGGGTTTGTGAAGGTGCAGGAGCAGCACAGGTCCCTCTGCTGCCCCTCAAAGGTGTTGCTGGTGTGGTCAGGCAGCTGGGGAACAGGAAGGGGCTGCCTTCCCAGGAATCCAGTCTCCACAACCATTTATAGGATAGTTTGGGGAAATCCCTGTGATGGGCCACGGAGGAGGCAGTGGATCCCCTCTGCCTTGGAGCTCCACTGCTCGATGCAGGAGCTCTGGTGGAGATGGAACTGCTTCTCCAGCACCCACTGAGGGCTACACCGTATGCCAGATCCCTTTCATGAATTCCTCCCTCCTCATTGCCTTAAGCACAATTACAAATACATTATGCAGTGTGAATTGTCACCCTTTTTTAGCATTCAGTGGTGCTATGAAACACCATCCTTTCCCCTCGGTGTGCTGGGCTGGCATCAGTGCATTCCCCACACATCCCGCTGCCTGTGCCACCCCACCGTGACCCACGGAGGGGACGCCGCCACCAAATGCTTCCCCTGATGGGATTTAATCCGTCACATCCTCAATATCCTCCTCCCTCAGCTCTCCCAGGGGTCAGGAGCCCAAGTGTGCCACGGATCCCAGCTCAGCGCTCTGTGAGCTGAGGGAGAGCTGCAGAGACTGAGGGAGAGCTGCAGAGACTGAGGGAGAGCTGGGCAGAAATTGAGGAAATGCTGGGTAAAAACTGAGGAAATGCTGGGCAGAAACAGAGGGAGAACTGGGCAGAGACTGAGGGAGAACTGGGAAGAAACTGAGGGAATGCTGAGCAGAGACTGAGGGAAAGGTGGACAGAAACTGAGGGAGAGCTGGGCTTGAGAAACTGAGGGAAAGTTGGGCAGCAACTGAGCAAAGCTGGGCAGAGAGTGAGGAAAAGCTGAGTAGAAACTGAGGAAAGCTGGGCAGGGGGACTGAGGGGGGCCGGGCTGTGGCCGGGGCGGCAGTGAGGGTCCGTCCCGTCCCGGCCGTGCTCCGCTCCGCTCCGCTCGGTTCTCCCCCGGAGTTGCCGGCACCCGAGCGCCGCAGCCGCGCGTTCCTCGCCGGGTTCAAGAGGGGAGATGTAAACAGAGGCCGTAAAAGACCTGCATGTCTCGAGCTTGTAGGGGTCGTAATTCTTTCCAGCAAAGTTACCTTTCCTGTTTCTATGAATTACTCTTACATTCTTGTAAGAGATACGGTTTGAGGTATTTATGGTGCATTCAATTCTGCTATCATTGATTTACTGGACTGAACCTGCTCCAGGATATGATGTAAAGCCCCTAATTCCAAAAAACTCTTACATCTCAGCGAGAACAGCATTTTCTGCCCTGTTGCCCTCAAGCAGATGACCAGCAGAGATAAACAGAGGGCACTCCACTCTCGGTTGCAATGTGCCTGGTGATGTGAAGGAATCAATCAGACAAAAGCAGATTATTAGAGTGTCTGAGAGAGATCAAACATTGCTGGCATCTTCACCCACACACGGTTGATTTACAGGCAAGCTGATAAAGTGCTGCAGCTCACTGTCAGAAGTACATGACAGCTCCTCTAGCTCTATGGATAAATTATTGCTGAAGCCCATGATAACATTTCTCCACCTAGCAACCAAACATAACAGGATGTGGCTTTTAGTACTCAGAGCCAGAATGATACAAAGAGAAAACACAGAAACTCTTCACGCAGCGAGGCAGCACACGAACACGAGGCGTGCAGAGGTTTTCACACGCGCAGTTGTGGGTTGTGTGTGTGTGTCTGGGTGGGCTCTGAGGGCGCAGCAGCGACTCTGCGTGAGAGGATTTGGAAATCCGGGTGTCAGAATGCCCGTGACATGGGCAGGCTGTGGTTGCAGGAGAGGGATGGCAGTGGTTTTGTTCCCACAAGTGGGCAAACTGAACGTGGGGCTGTGGGATGGCCCTTGTGTGGGTGACTGGGGCTGCGCAGGGTGCCCTTAACACCCACAATAGTCCCACACACCCAGGGGGAGGCTGCACGAGCAGCAGGGAACATCCATGGGAAATATTAGGTGTTTCCTTTGGTTTGGAAAAGCACCAGCCATATGAGACCAGCAAATGAGCCAGGTTTTAAATAACCCCATCCTGCTTTAAAAAGAGGCAAATCAAAATAATACAGTTACTTGGAAGATGGTGCTAAAGGAAGGTGCCATTCAGATATTCTCTTTATTTTTATCCAGTGTCTTATAAAATAATAAGTAATATAATCTGCTAAATATTGCATCATGGCTATTAGACATTGAGACTGTGCTCAAAAATTAAGTTGGGTTAATTAGAGCATGTACTATGTGCCTATAAAAGACTAAATCAGGCTCTGTCTCAGGAGCCAGATGTGAGTGCTTTTCAAAAACTGAGAATGTGACCCTGAGAACTTAAAATCTAAAGTAGATTGAAAGTACTCACAGGTTAGAGGTTCTGCTGCCTCAGATGCCTTTGCTTTGAAATACACTTCCTTATTTAAAAATATTTTTTTCTCTTTGTTGCTCCATCAGAAGTCAACCCACAGAAGAGTAGGGAGATGAATATGGAAATAACTTCATGAAGGAAATTATGGAGCCTGTTTATCTGCACTGTTCTGCCAGATGAACAATCAGAAAATGGGAATTTTTTTTTGCTCCCAGGGGCTTTTTCAGTTACAAGAATTTAGAAAAGGTGAAAGGTAAGTGCAAAATGCTGAGATGTAAAAGACGGGATCTGATGTTATCCCTGAAGTAATTCTTTGTATTATTTGTTGATTTGTCATATTAAGGACTTGGTGTTGTTTTTCTTAAGGACTGAGGACTGTCCATTTGCACGGGGCAATCTCAGCCCATTTCTGTGTCTCTGTTGTGTTCCCCCCTGACCTTAATGAACCCCTTTGCTCTCATCAGTACCTGCACAACTGCTCTGTCTGCACCAGAACGGGGACGGACCTGACTGGAGTGGTGTCCTCACTGGATGGGTTGCTCCAAGAACATCCTCCCTTTCTGCCTCCCGGGTGGAAGGGTGGGTTCTGTGACTGATTCTGACATCTCACAGTGTCCATCCGATGTGGGCACAGGCTCTGCAGCCTCCTCACAGGTGGGCTCTGCAGGACCTCCTGGGTAGGATCCACCAGAGCAGCTCCTGGCGGAGCCAGCGGGAGTCGCGGCTTTATCCTCGTGTGCTGCGCTGAAAAATTACCCATAAATATTTCACCATTATGTTTTATTATTACAGTCAAATTTGGTTTATGTACTTATTATTTAAGGGATAATAGGGCAGGTGTCCCATTTTATGAGGCAATAATCTGGTTCACGTTGGCTCCATAGTTTATCCCTACGAGTGAGCTGCATTATCGCCGAGGGACATGGGGAGCTTGTCTTATTATAGTAATAATAATAATAACACCTTATATTTCTACAGCACCTTTCCTCTAGAATGATCTGAAAGTGTTTTATAAATCCTGGTTGATTTTTGACAACTGGGGTCATCTCAAGGATTATTTCAATAATGCCAGCTCTGGAGTCAAGATAGAAACCAGATTTTAGACCATGCGGATATTCTCCCTTGAATCTCTGAAAATGTTTGGAGTTCATCTCTCCCCTACTCAGAGAGCTGGCTGTACAGCAGGGCATGAGGCTCCAAATCTTGCTGGATGGCCTTGGCTGTGGGACCATGGGTTCCCATGCTCTGGAAGTGGAGTGTGATGCCCTTCAGTTCAGATGTGTTGCAGAAGGGTCTCAGTAAGACCCCCCAGAGGCTGAGGAGGGTGGGCAGAGCTGGGCTGCAGGCACAGACAGCCTCACGTGCACGGTAGGTTTGCTGGAGAGCAGCCCAAAGGGGAGGGGTTCCCACCCCTCCATCAGGTAATGCTGCTCCTGCAGATGAGTCAGGTTATGTCCTCAGTGTGGCCACGGTGACAGTGGATGGTACTGCCCTCCTGGTACCTGCAGGTGCTGCTGAGAAAGGAAACCACTCCTATTTCCCTTGGGCAGCTTAGTTTGGGTTTGTACTGGGATACTGGTGATATTCCAGTGTACAAAATGTATTAACCAAACTCAGGCTTGGCCCAGGCTGCTCTTATCTCACCCGAGCACCAGTGACTGCCACAAAGCTGAAGCTGCCTTCAAAGGCAGGCACCAGTGGGAGCCCATTCCCAGCTCCCTCGGGTGAGCCTGTGCCACAGGGAGTCTTGGATAGTCTCTGGATGATGTCACCAGGTGTGTTTGCTTGTGTGCTCAGCCTTCAGCTGATGGGAGCAAGTACTGCAGGGCCACAGATGACTTCAGAGCTGCTGATTCCAGCAGTTCCCCCAGCCTGTCCCAGGGAAAAGAGCTGCCAAAATGAGATTAGGTTCGCATTTTATTAGATGGAAGAAGAGGATTTACCTACAAATATTGCTGGTTTCTTGGGTTGGGTTTTTTTTTTTTTGCTGCTTCTCTCTTTTACTTTTGTTCTTTCTTTTGTTCTTTCTTCAGCTGTGAATCCAGAAAGGCAAAAACCTTGGATGTTTTGCTGTAATATGAGTATCTAATAATTTCCAGTAATAGCAGTGGTTTATTTCTACTTGAAAGTTGAAGCCAGCTCTGATGAAGTTATATATTCTTTGATTAAATAAGATGTATAAGGCTGAGTCTCCTCTCTTAACATCCCAGAGCCACAAGGGCTTTAGCTACTCAGAGGCAGTGTTACTCATTCCTCCCTCACCCACAATCCCAGGCTGACCTAAAAAACTTCCCCAGCTAATGCCTCACTGAAATTGCCAGATTTCCACATTAAGTCAGAATTTTACAATTTGAATTTCCCCCACGGGGGAAAAAAAATACCTTTAAAGGGAGAGTTTTGTTTACGTGCATCTTGCATGATTCAACACCCTCTGAATATACCATTTGATTTTGTGTTGGAGCAGACAGGACCAATTTCTGCCATCTTCAGAGAGAATTAATTGATCAACCAGATATTTTAAATATTAGTGCATAATTCTGCTTACAAGGAGTTTTAGGAGCCCCCACCTGTGTTTCTGAGTACCTGAACTCCTCAGAATGGCTCCCCTCATTACATCCAGCATTGTGGGGAAGGGCTAATGCTTTCATTAGATCTATCAGCCCTTCACAAAATATGGCTCTGTGAGACATTTACATCAGGAAAACAAATCATGCTGGGCCTCAACTTTCCCCCATTAGTAACTGAATGGATGTCTTGCCTCACCCAGGCAACAGGATGTGTCAAAAGTTCATTGGATTTACGGATAACAAATCACCAGCCATCTCTCAAGCTTTGTACAAATTAGCAAATGTTATGTTATGGCACCGAGTGGACTGGCTGGGCTGTGATTCAGGCATGTGCTGAAGCACCTTGTTGACTTCAGCACCTAAATATCTAAAATTAATATTCTGAGTGAGAAGAGACGAGCTCTCCTTCTTCCCTGGACTAGGATGTAGGTCAGTCCCTGCTCTGGAGCCTCAAGGAGGATCACAGTTCATGCCCTGGCCCAGCACATCAGCCCAGGTGTTTTGAGTGTCTGCAGCTGAATTCCCTCTTGTCAGAGGAGGCACAGCCCGGCCCCAGCTGCCCAGGGAGCTGGGAGGGGTCTGGGAAGGTGCCACCCCACACATTACCGGGGCAGCTGGGGTCTGATCAGCTCCCTCCACTCCCGTGGAAAGGGAAAATGAGGCTGCAAAGGTTCAGCTCCTTCAGGACAACCTGCAGGTTGCCAACTCTGTGTCTCCTAAAGGTGCCCGACCTCTGATGGGGGGGGCTGTGCTTGGGCCAGCAGTCCATGACAAATTCAGTGGGATTTGGTTCTTAGGACTTGGGCTACCTCAGCAGCAGCTCAGACATCCCAGAACCGCAGAATCACTGAGGCTGGAGAAGCCCTGCAGGATCCCCGAATCCTGTGCCTGATGCCCACCTTGTCACCCAGCACTGAGTGCCACATCCACGCACAAATTGATGCTCCACTGGATGCAGACAAAACTAGACCGTGGTGCTTTCCCACCAGGACCTTCATCCCCACACTCTTTTGTTGCCTGCAGCATGGCCCAGGGGATGCAAACAGCCCAGAGCTCAGCCCCAGTCCTGGCAAACAACACTCCCTGTAGGCACAGGGGGTCTCATGGAGCTGAGGGCACCTCCAAGGCTTTCCAAAGCCCTCAATGATGAGAGAATTGTGGACTCTGCCTCGGCTGGGCTGCCTCCTTCCTGCACCAAAACTTCAATGCAAACATTGCATGAAAATTTCTCTCTTCAAACGTAGTTAATTGCTTTCAAGTTTTGGCACTTCTGTTACTATTGGATTTCCAGGGTGTCCCATGGTAATGATTAGAACTAAGCAAATACCTCAAAATATTTTCCATGAAAACTCCCTTGAATAAAACATTGAATAGCCTTCAGCTGTGTTCACACCCCTTTCATATTTGCTTTCTCTGAATATTCCAGTGACTGATTTATGGGCAGAAATGTTAACTGAAACAGCAATTTTTAAGGGAATGTTGCATAACATTTATGGAAAGCAGATTTTAAATATGGATATTGTCTCTCAATGCAGCCTAATTGGAGCAAAAATAATACCAGGTGATTTGAGTCCACTTGGTTTCAGTAACCCATCTCAGCGTCCAAAAGTGCAGAGACCACTGACAAAAGGAGCCTCTGTCCACCATAAAGACCAAGAACTGGGATCAGACACAGGCAGAACTTTGGAGATACTCAGGGAGTTTTGAAGAAGTGCCTGATCAGCAAATGTGTCCAGCTCCTGTTGACAAAAATACCTTAAGAAATCCAGCCAAAACTCAAAATAAATGTTGGGTATTGAACACATTTGGAAAATGTGAAAGTAATTCCAAGTCAGTTGTGAACAGGAGAAGAAACTGAGCTCATTGACTTAGTTGTTTACTATGAGTAAGTTGATTGGCCTTACTAATGATCCAGGAGTCTTGGCTGCTTCTTGAAGATGTCATTGTCAAAGAGAAAATATTTGCATATCGCTCTTCAACATCATTAGTTTTGTTTTGGGAGGCGAGTCATTAAGACCAAGGTTTAAAAAAAGTGTACAAATATTGCATGTCTGATTTGCATCCATGACTGATGTGCATAAATCAGGTGAGACTGCACTGAGCTGACCCATCGTGGCACCCCTGGGTGTGCCAGGAGGCACACAGGCCACTGACATGATCAGCTGCAGCCAAAAAATAAATAGATAATTAAAAAAAAAAAAAAAAGCTGAGCACAGCATTAAAATATGGTCATAAACCTCAGTTTTTTCATATGTAGCTCTTCTCCATTTGTAGCATGTTCCAGGGAGAGAGACTGTGCTGGTACAGGAACCTTCAGCAGATCTGCATTATTCCCCTCAGAGAGCAAAAATATCTTCATGCAATATCTGCAAAAAGCTCATTTAAATGCTCTGTGAATACAGCCCTCCCCAAAGGCCACGATGTAGTCATGTATTTTGGATGATCTTCAGCTCGAAGAGCTCCTGCTCCCCTCTCACCACTGAGGGATTGAAACAAAAGCCCAGGCAAGAAGGGCAAGGCTGAGGCAGCACAGCAGCCTCTAACCCAGATCCCTGCCTTCAAATAGAGATGGGCTGAGCAGCCTCTTGTCACCCAGTTCCAACCACAGCCACAGTTTCTTCTTTAGAAATGTAGAGCCAGATTATTTTTGGAGGGACAATGACACTGAATTGCCTCTTTTTCACCATTCTGGGGAAATCTCTTTAAAATTCCCAAACCAAACAGCAGTTTCAAGGCTGGAGAGTGATTTGTTTTCTTTTTCTGTGAGTGAAAGGATTTCAAAGGATAGAAATTATGAGCAGATACTGCTTTACCCAAGAACCAGTAAGGTTCAGGTTACTAAAGACACTCCAACACCATTTCTTAGGCAGGATGGATAAATTAACACACTTTTTCTTCCCTAAAAACTAATTTACTTACCCTACTGCCATCACACGCTAAATTAAGCCATGTCTTTCCTTTATTAATAAGACAGCTCTTTTCTAAGCTCCTTAAACTTTTCTAAATTTTCTTACCACAAACACTGTTCGTTTTGTTTTTTATCCAGAGACTGATAACAGGGTTTCTATAAAAATGAACATTCATGATCAAAGAGTAACTCTGTATCATAAACAAATTACAACAACTGGGCATGCTTTGAAATAGCTTAACCTAATTAAGCTCAAACACTTTTGCAAAAGCTTTAAAAAAATGGGTGTAATTGGAGCTCCGTTCAGGTTCAGCTGACTTCATATTTTTAGTTTGTTTGGCATTTTTTTCCTTTTTAGAGCTTTGCATAAACAAAACATTCTGACAGTGTTGCCTTCCTGGGGAAAAAAAATTGTCGGTGGTGCTGAAAATTCAAATTTCCAAACGAAAGAGAGTTTTAATTGCTCCTTTTTGCAGTCCTTGTGCTTGATGTGGAATGTGCCAAATGCCAACACAGCTGGCACGTGGCTGGGCACAGCTGGCAAGGCTCGCGGGGCACAGGGGAAGGGGCTGAGCTGATGCCCACCAGACGCTGGGCCAGCAGCAGCTCTGGGTGTGCACCACGAATGCAAAGCTGGTGATGTTCTGAGCAAAACCATTTACAAAGTGAGGGTCTGCTTTGGAGGCCTGACATGGCAAACCCCGGGGCATCTCCAGCCCTGAGACATCCTCCTCTCCATGGCAGGGTGTTGTTTCCTCATGGAAAATTAACATTTAGGCTGAGATTGTCAGACACTCGGATTTCTGTATCTTATTCATGATCTCACTCTCTGCTTCCGCTTTAAAGGTGTCATGTGAAAGTTCTCTCAAGAGTGTATTGGTTATAAACCACCAAGCTCCAAGGAGGGTTCATCTCCTTAAATCTGATTCAAGGCTGATTTGCAGTAACGCTTTGCAAAAACAATACACCTGGATCCTTTGCTTACTCAAGTCAGTGTTTTAAAGGTACAGGATCGCCTGTGCATGGTAGAAGGGCCCCCCAAAATATCTCTTTATTGAAACATCCATTTTCTTAAAATTAGAAGGAATAAATCCTTTGTAATCTATGCAGAGTTGTGTCCTCCCCTCATCACCATAAAAACTGACAGCTTTGGTTAGTGCCTGTTGTGTTATCTGGCCTTCTGCAGTGAATTATTTCCTCTTTTTTAGAAGATTTTAATTGTATTGATTTTTTATTTCCTAATGAAAACAATTTGCTGTTTGCCCAGCTGTGGAATGTCCATAAGGAGATAGTGATTTTCTGAATGCTCTAATGCACACTTCTCAGGAATGTTTGTGGAAAAGGAATTTCAGATTCATTCTTATCTGCTCCAGGGATTTCTGCTCAGCTGTTAACACTACATTTTGCTCTTTGCATATCTATGCTTGTAAAAATTTACTAATGATCACTGAAGGCCTTGATTGAAACAAATTCGTGTGCATAGTTCAACAAATACTTTTGTTCTCTAATAGTGGAATTTTTTAAATATCTTTCATTTCTTTTTCATTTCTTGAGAAGCAAACTTCCAGTCAAATTTATTTTCATAATTGAAAAGCATTGGAAGTGCTAAGCCAAATTACCTGTAATTATATAACCTTCTGATTCTGACTGTGTTTAACAGATTAAATGTTCTGTCTTTACAACTTTCAAGGTTAAGTGCTCATAATGGGACATGCTGGTGAGTAGGTCATATAATCCCCAGCAAGTGGTGCTCAGCAAACCAAATGGAAGAGAGTTATTAAAATCTATAACATGCAACTTTAATCTAACACTCAAATTAGAAGGGAACCACTTGGAAAGAGCTAAAGGCTATTTGCAGGTTCAATATATTCACTTTGCTCTCAACAGTGATCAAAGTTTGGAACTTCACAAGTCTTGGGCTGGTGTAAGAGCTAATTTGGAGGAGCTGCAAAAAGGGCTGTTCTATCCCCAAGCTCCAGAGGTTTCTAATTGGAGTTTCAGAGCAGTGACTGAGGAGCAGCCACTGCACTGCCCAGCTCCCCAAGGGCTGCACTGGGAAGGGTTAAAAGTCAGGGGAATTAATCTGAGCACCAAGACAAATTACACCTCTATTTTTTACAGAAAGTTTTCTAACTGAAGTGGTTCTGTTTTAATTGGGGACTATTACTTTAAATGAGACCCAAGATTGAGAGTCTTTTTTGCAGGGATATTTCAGTCACTGTCAAGACCTCCCAATAAGCTCATTCCTGCCTCTGTTCCATATATCAGTATTTTTTCACCTTGAATTTTCTTCAGTTTACTGATATTTTCCTTGCCTAATCCACCCCAAATACCAAGTCTATAAAACAAGGTTCAAACCCTTTTTAGCTTTGGGGTGACACATTAGAAAATGGGGTGGTTTTCTTCTTTTTCCCAAAGAGGCCACTTTTGAATGTGTAACAACTGCAGTGAGAGCCCTCGATCAAAACAACCACCCCACCTTTGCATTGCTGTTTTTCCTCTCTTGGTCCTTGAAATGACCTTGGCTTAATTACCTGCATCTCAATGAGTGAATCTACATAGCAAGTGAAGGTTAATTAATGAAGGATCATTTCTTCCTTTAAACCCATCAGGCAGTGGCTGACAAGCAAGTCTGGCCTGTGCAGTGCTATCCTATATCTCATTAGAAATGGCCAGATTGATGTGCAAGCTCTGCTCCAGAAGAGGGAACAGGACAGTTTGTTAATGAAGAGAAGTGATGGTCTCTCATCACCAGCATTGCTGAACTTCAGCTTTCCCCACCAGCTCCTTAATTTCCAAAGAGTTTAATTTGAGCCTTATCAACTTTTCAAACTTCTAAGTTTTCCACCCAAAAGTTACTGCAGTTTTTCCACCTGGCTCAAACTGGTAAAGGAATTAGATCCTCCCTCAGGTGTTTGAGTGGCTGTCACAAAGCCCAGCCAAGCTGCATCATTTTAAATCTGGCGCCTACAAAAATTCAGTGTAGACCTGTAGATCCCCATCTCTGAGGAGTCCCTGGCCCAGGAGTGCATCCCTGTCATTTAGAGCTGGATGCCCCTCTCTTGGCATTCCTCAGACCACTCACAGCTGGAATGGGCTTCCCACTGGGATGTGCCTTCTCAAGCACTCAGGAGAGCTCTACAAAGGAGAAAAGTGGAGATGACAGAGAGGTGACCCTCGGAGTTGCACTAAAACTCCAACACTGACATCCCCACACACAGGGGCAAAAAACCCACAAAGAGCATGAAGGCCAAAGCAAAAATGAAAATTGGGAGGAAGACAGTTTCCCAAAGCAGCTAAACCCAAAGTTCAGAAGGTTTGCTGAGTGCCCCAAAAGCCCTCTGTGCTTCTGTTCCCAACTTGCACTGCCCATGAATCTTTCCTTTCCAAGCACTCGTGTTGGTGGCAAAGCAGCCTGTTTGTGATTACAGAACAACACTGGCAAGTCATTTCCTTTGAAGCCCACGGTGGAGAATGTCTTTTTAAGACAATAAACAGTGTCCTACATCTGGCTATGGCTTAGTATGATGGAGGGGGCTTGGTCACATGTCGCTCAGAACTTTCCAGAACATAAAGTGAGACTCTCTTTGCTCAGACGGTCTGGTAACAGGTACCTGCAGACAGAGGGGCCACACCTGCAGTGACTGATGGCACTCTGAACGCACTGGATTGCAAAGAGCAAAGCAGAACCTATCCCAGCACAGGACTGCACCTTTCAAAAGGCAAATACACCACTGGAATAACAAGCAGGGAGGTTTCCAGGCACTGGAAGCAGAGCAGCTTCACCTACGAAACGTTCAGGGGTCAAAGCACTGATGCTTTGAGGTCAGAAGGTGTTTTCTTTTCCCACAATCCCCTTTTTGTTTTAACTGGAGAGTCAGGTGAGATTCATAACTGCCAATTTTCTCATCAAGAGGCTTTCCAAACCCACCAGTGGCCAGAGAGGCAAACACTTGTGATGCTGGAGAGCAAAGAACGTACCAAGACCGGAGGTTTGTTTCCTTCCATGTTTTGACTACATTTGATCTTGCAAATGTGAGAGATTTTGGCTGCCTTGCACTGCCTCTTTGCTTTAGGTTATAACACTCCCTCCAGCATCTCTCCTTTCCTCCACCTTTATTAAAGCTTCCCCTTCTCAGTCTTACCCACTCAAGATTAAGAAATAATAAGAAAACAAGTCTAAAATACTCGATCCTTTCCCATCAATGCTTCAGGTTTACATGAGTGAAGGTGGGGATGAGCTTGGAGGGAGAACCTAACACACTCGAGGAAACCCTTTCTTGAATAAAGATCTAAATGTTGAATTGCTCCCACCTTATATTAAGTGGAAAGTATCCCGTGTGCTCGTGCTTCTGTCTGTTCTATAAGATATGGATGGGGTTTTTCTGTCTGCAGAAGTGCTAAGGATTGTTTCTGCTTTGGGCACGTGCCAGAATTTAACTCATCCCGCTTCTGTGTTTTCAAGTACCGGGAAAAAAATGATAGAAAAAGTTTTCTGTAACTGTGAAACAGAGCTCATTTACCTTTGTAATTTTCTATTAATTTACTACTAGGATTCATTTTGCATTTAATTCAGTCCTCTAATGGCTTAAAACTGTGTCTCTGGTCTTTACACATTTGTGGTCTCAGTCGTGTCAAGCTTTTTCATCTACTTTATGTTCATTTATTTTAACTTTTAGTGGTCTTCCAGCCAATTCTTTATCCTTTTTATTACGAGAGCATGAAATTTTATAATGCCCCAGAGCTTTGTTAGTCAGCTGCTACAAGGTTCTTAACCTTAGTTAATTTATTCTTTCACTTTTGACTTTCAGATATGGAGCATGCTTTAGTATTTTGGTTTTGAATATGAAAGCAACTTTTATTAAGTGGGTTTATTGCATTAATAGATCCTTATTTCATTTTTACAATAGTGTTTAGGTATCCTGCTAGATACGGAATGTATCATTTTACATAATTACCTATAATTTTTGTATTCTAATTTTAACTGCACTAAATTACAATATTGTTAATATAACAATCATAACATTTTCAGGTAATTTTACTAAAGAATCATTGTAAACAAGCACAAGAATGTTCTTTTTCCTTGTAAAATTTTAATTTTTGATTGCTTATTAGATTAGCAAACTCTAAGCAAGGCAAGTTTGTTATATGCAGGGGGAAAAAAAGAGAAACTTCTAAATTTGTCAGTTGCCTTAATTTTACATGATTATTCTGAACACATCTTGTATCCCCACCAATGATGTAATGCTGGCCACTCTGGCAGTTTGGGCATTAAATCCCTGCAGTCATGTGATTATCCAAGATTTTCATATTTCTGTCTTTCAGAAGTAATTATTATCATTCCCATCCAGGAAGCAAAGCTTGGAAAATCTAAATGCTGGTCTCTGACTTGGAAAGGGTGATGAAAACCAAACTACTACAAGGAGGAAAAAACCCAATGTTGTTTATTTCTGGTTTAAATTCCCCTTGTTCTAAAACTTACATTCAAATTTTGTTGGTCTTACCCACATTATCTTTGGAGTGGAACCACTCCATAAATATCAGAGAGAGGAATTCTGATTTTCTTTGGGACCTACTTTGAAATCCACTGAAATAAAGGCAAAGGCTTCATTTTGTTGGAAAATTTTATAGTTCCTGGAGAAATGGCCAACTTAGATTGTGCTGTGAAATTCCACCTGCTTCAATCCAAGGAATGTAACCTCATCTCTTCACTCAGGTGAGGCAAATAAGGTGTTTTCTACATCATGTAGTAAGAACAAACAAGTCAGAAGGAGAAGGGGCCATCCCACCCACCCCTGGCACCGTCCTGGGTGAGTGTGAACAGGGAGAAACCTGAACACTGGGCTCAGGTGAGTGTCTGGTTGAAGGGTGGAGAATGATTGCCCAGGAGTTCTCAGCGTAGGACTCCAGACACGGGCAGGTCTGAGGCACTGCAAGCCTGTCCTTCTGGGTAAGGATGGACAAACTCAGCCTGGGACAGAGAAAAACCCCAACCCTGAGCAATCACCAACCCAAAGTGGGGGGACTGCTGAAAAAAGGGGGAAAGAGTTCTTGTGAGAACACTGGCAAGGCTTAAAATAGCCACAGCTGTCTGCAGTATCCTGCTTCTCTACCTTCTGGCTTCCAGGAGTCTCCATTAATCTGTAATTTTAATAAAAGGGCATCTCCACTTCGGAACAGGTAAGAGTGCCTGCAGTAGTTCTCACTCTCAATGGATAGAGTTGTTATTCCACCTACATTATTTCCTTGTGTATAAGTATCAGACTAACTCCTATACATTGGAGCTTCATTTCTGTTCCACAGGGAGCTAACACTTAACATGATTTTATATGTCTGTGTATATATATATTGTATATATATGAACATTTCTTTGTCAGGTAGAAGCTTTTAGTCATCCTGACATGAGGCTTTCACACAGCAAAAATATTACTAATACTATTTTGCCTCTAAAGTGCATTTGTTATCAATATGCACTTAAACTAGTGATCAAGAGTTGGTGGGAGAGACACCTGCTCTGCATTTCTTATCTTTTTAATACCTTAGGGATACATCACTTAATAATTTAGTGCTAAACCATTTAGCATTTTAGCCCATCATCGCTTATATTACACATAGGATTTCAGTAATGTCTGATAAAATTATGTGTTAGCTGCCTTATGTGTGTGTAAAACTTAATAAGTCTTCTTCCCCCCCTCAAGTTTAATAACTGATTTCTTACATTTATGGATGTGAAATTTTATTGCTCATGGATATAGTTTGAACCTAAATCTTCATATCTTATAAATTGATTTTTAGTTTCCTTTTTGACCTTATGAATTTCAATCAGACATTGACCTCTTGTTGCTCATGAATCTGACTGATTTAGTGCCATATAACAATAATACTGTAGAAAAGCATTATCATAAGAGCCCACAGGGTTTGCTGAAACCCATAACTAGATTTTGGAGGCCTCTAGCAATAATAATTCTTGACCCAAGACTATTCTCTAATGCCTTCATCCTTTACTGTTCTGGACTGGCCAATCCTTGGTTTAGTACATTCAAGGAAAGTGGTGGAGCCTCCCAGGAGGATATCAGCTAAAACTGCGTGGAGAAGATAATGCTGAATATACCCCCATAAAATGAAGCTTATAAAAGACCAATTCTGTCTGGGATTTGTCACATTTTGAAGTGAGAGGGAAAGACTATTTAAAGGGAATCTTTTGTGACAAAAATTAGTATTTATTCAGTGTTTCAGATTTTCAAAAAATATAAATTTAATAGCAATTGTTTTTACTGGAATGTGTTGTTATTCTTCAGTCTATCACTGTGGCTGCAGCCTAAACAGAGGACTTGAATGATTACCCCTTTGTTTGCTTGGCCGTGCTAATTTAATTTAATTTAATTGCTTATATGCTTTGCTTTACTGAATAACTGCGTGTTGATGTTCATTACTCCTTATTAAGAAAGGATCTTAAAGTGGAAACAAAAGTGTGAAGCACATGGGCCTGTGGCTTTGGTCTACAAATACTGCACTTTGGGCATGGATGTTTCCTGAATGACTCTGGTTTCTGTGCACAGAGAAGATTTGGGAGCTTTCTCTGTTAACTGATTGCTGGGACAGGGGGAGGGAGTCAAGAAATTCAGATAAAGCTCCTTGTGGTAAACATGGTCAAGAAAGGAGGGATGAGCTCTGAGCTGTGAGAGGCTCCTCCAGCCCCAGGACACAGGAGGGGCAGCGTGTCAGGGCACCCAGAGCAGAAGGACCATGTCCTGCTGAAGCCTCCTGACGTTCCAAGGCCATGGTCGCTTTGTCAGGGGTTATTTATGAGGAGCAAACTGACACAGCCACTGTTTTGGAGGGTTAGAGGGTAACAGGTCTGAAGTATCCAGCATTATGTAAAACTTAGGTAGAAGAGAGGGACCAGCTGGATCAATCTGTTCTGCTCATTCTTGGACATCTCCTGGCTTTTAATAGCCAAGCTGCCACGAAGAGAGGCAGAACCTACAGCTGAACACGAGAGGTTGTGTTGCCCATCCTTGTGGTGGTAGGACTGGATGCAGGATGCACGTGGGCTGTGACAGACGAAATTGCCTGCTCACTTGACGGTGGCCTGTGCAGCAGATGTGAAGCCCCAGCTCCTGCAGGACGTGCTGACCTGGTGGCATCCACACCCTGCTCTGTGCTCTCCCGGGCAGCCACGTGCCCAGAGCTGCTCCTGCCTTACAGCCAGCACCATTATTTCATGCTGGAAGACAGGAGAAAGGGAAGATGGCCCTGCACTTCTCATTAAGGATATCATGTCCTTGATGCTTTGCATTTAAAAATTAATTAAAAGTGAAGACCTCTTCATGGCAGTCCAAAAACACCCTGGCATGGAGCCACATCCATTCGTCTCCCTCCAGAGAAGCCTCTGCATACTGAAGGCTCCGGGCACTGTGGGCAGGGCTCGTGTGACAACACTCACCCCGACGTCCCAAGGGTTGAGGTGCACACAGGAAGGTCCCAACCTGCCCTCCCCCACTGCAGTGGGGTCTCACAGCCTTCTCCACCCTTCACTGTCCTTAGATGATGGAGGGGAAATCAGGGCTTGTGTCAGTTCTGGAGAAAAGGTGCCAAGCTTTGCTTGAGGACCAAAAATGAGAGTCGATGTAACCCAGAGAAATCAGATTTCACAGGCTCTTTCTGTGACTTCCTGGGTAATGACCTTCTAAAGTGAGGAGTTTGTGTCTGGTGTGTTAATGTTCAAGGCTTCCCAATCTAAACAATAGGTGAGGAGTCCAAAATAGAAATATGTGAGTGGAGCTGAGTAGTATTACTACTCTGTTTATGATGCTCAAAAGTCAAAACTCTGCCAAGCCATTCTGTTTTGTTATAAACTATTTAAATTATTTATTGACATGTAAAGTCAACAATTCTCTGTGTTTACTCCACCTTGTGTTATATCTGATACGAATGAGGCTCTTTGGACCTTGCATTTTTTATCTGATTTTCTCAATGTTGGCAATAATTCTGCTGTTTCAATAACTGGTCTTATTCACCTGCTGCTAAAAACACTTGTCATGTTGAATTACATACCCGACACAGACACTGTTGCAATTAGCAATTACAAAATATCACAACAGAAGTGTACAAAGGTTTAGAATCCAAATTTTTAACTGTATGTAATCATGTCCTAATTTGCTTAAACATGAGGCAAGGAGTTGTGTTTATCTGTACATCCTGCATACTGATCTGCATGTGCAGACCTTGTAGTTGCACATGTAAATCTGGAGCCATGTGGTATGGAAAGAATATGAAATTCCATGTTTGTCCTCCTTCCCAGGGTTTCTGGCTGGTTGGTGGCCACCCAACCAGTCACAAACATTGAGCCCGTGGGTTTGGGGAAACTAAACCCACCTGAATTGAATGTCTTCTCATTTAGCAGATTACTGACAGTGGAGCTCCTGAAGATGCTGAGCTCATGAAGCAGTTCCCTTCTGCAAACAAGAATCTCCAAGGTAAGAGCCGACCAATGTTTTGTGCACAAATTTCCTTCCCCCAGCACTTCCCAGGCGTCTCCCATCCCATGGCAAGGAAGCAGCTGGGACACCATGTCACTGTCCTCAGCCTGTAGCCAGAACAAGTTAAAGTCGAATTTAGCCCAGAGTAGGGAGGGATGGTTTCCAGGGAGGCCTCCTGGAACGTGGGTCGCACACCAGCAGCATCCAGGCATCCCAGTCTCTTACGGGACATGGAGAGCTGGGCAGGTGGGAGGCACTGTGGGAAGTGCTGGACTGAGCGAGGCAGGGCATGGGATGGAGGAAATTGGTGTCTTTGAATGGTGGTTCAAACGGTCAGGATACTTTTTTCCCCTTGGTAAATGTAACACACACAGAAATTACCCACAGTGCCATATCTTTTTTAATAAGAAATTAATATATGTGTGTGTGTGTTTATATATGTATAAAAATACTTTTTTTAAGACATAAAAAAGATTATACATATATATATGTATAAAAAATCTTTTAAGAAATAAAAAATTAATTTTATTTATATGTATATATGTGCAGAAAGAGAGAGAGAGAGACAGGGGGAAAGCCCCAAACCCTTTCTTGCTGCTGTTCCCATCCAGTGCCTCGATACACCAGTAACCAGTGACTTTGGACACCAAGAGCTTCTCTTTTGGCNGTGGGAAGTGCTGGACTGAGCGAGGCAGGGCATGGGATGGAGGAAATTGGTGTCTTTGAATGGTGGTTCAAACGGTCAGGATACTTTTTTCCCCTTGGTAAATGTAACACACACAGAAATTACCCACAGTGCCATATCTTTTTTAATAAGAAATTAATATATGTGTGTGTGTGTTTATATATGTATAAAAATACTTTTTTTAAGACATAAAAAAGATTATACATATATATATGTATAAAAAATCTTTTAAGAAATAAAAAATTAATTTTATTTATATGTATATATGTGCAGAAAGAGAGAGAGAGAGACAGGGGGAAAGCCCCAAACCCTTTCTTGCTGCTGTTCCCATCCAGTGCCTCGATACACCAGTAACCAGTGACTTTGGACACCAAGAGCTTCTCTTTTGGCTCTCCAGCATCTCAAACCCCTCTTGGTTGCTGGCTGTCCTCTCTGGCTGTGCTGCCTGACTCAGAGCTGCAGCCCAGTGGTAGCTGCCAATACAAATTTAGGCCTTGCTGTTTATTCTGTCCTGTCCTGTCAAAGCAGATAAGTCTGCTCTGCATTAGAGCTCCAAAATTTAATTGTGGGAACATGATGAGTCACTGCAGCGAAGGTGAAGCAGTGTCTGTGGCAGGGGACCTTCTTCTGATGTACCAAGCAAGGAGATGACATCAGGGCCACGAGCCAGAGTGGCTGAGGCTCACGCCAGGGGGTCCCTTTCAGCTCCCTGGCTCAAGGAGGCTTTTGGAACCAACGAGGAGATTGATCTGGGGTCAGGCTGGCCAAAAAACATAGAAATAGAACAGGCAAAGGGAATCTTCCAAGCTTTATTAGCAACTCAGGACACCCCCTTGTGAACGTCTGATGAAATTCTCTCGAGTGACTGCTCAGGGTGGTTGGAGTATTGTCCTTTCTCATCCCTCTGAGGTTTGGGTGATGGGTCATGGAATGACAGGAGTGACAGTCTCTGGGAACCAGAAATAGAGCCCTGCTGAGAGGAGCAGAGACAGACCACAGTTTTCCCAGAACCACCAAGGTTGGAAGAAACCTTCAGGATTATCAAGTCCAACCATCACCCCAGCACCACCAGAGTCATCCCTGAGCCATGTCCCCAGGACCCACATCCAGGCACCTCCTGAACACTTCCAGAGCAGTGACTGCACCACCTCCCTGGACAACTGATTCCAGTGCCTGATTACTCTTTCAGTGAAAAAAAGAAATTCTAATCTCTAACCTGCACCTCCCCTGGTGCAACTTATGGCCATTTCCTCTCGTCCTTTCCCTTGAGATGTGGCAGAAGAGACCAACCCCATGCCACTGCAGCCTCCTTCAGGGACTTGTGGAGAGCAGTGAGGTCCCCCTGAGCCTCCTCTTCTCCAGCTCCCTCAGCTGCTCCTCGCAGGACGTGTTTTCCAGACCTTTCCCCAGCTTTGTTTTGACAAGCTTTGTTAGAATTGCTCTGCAACCATCTTTGAAGGCTCTTCCTTTCCCTTTTCCAGGATGGAGATCTGGCAGCCTGGAGCTGTTGTTACACATTCCCTGGCATCCTCCTCCCTTGCAGAGCTGCTTCTCTGAAATTCTGAAGTCAGATTCACTCCCAGAGTTGCACCAGTCTGAGAACTGCACTCCACAGACCTTGGAAAGGGGAGTCACGTGGCTGGTGGAGCTGCCTAAAGCAAGGACAGCTTGAAAAACACAGCCAGAGTGTCCTCTGGTGCTCCCTCAGGCACAGTTTGAAGCTGTGCCAGGCTGAGTTGCCTCCCTGATGGCTGGGGCTGGGAAGATCCCGTTGGTTTGGAGGGCTGTCTCCAATATGCATATCTGAGCTTCACTCTCCCCATCCCAGGCTGTTCCAGACCTGCTCAAGGACAAACGTAGCAGGTCACGAGGAGCTTGAATTAAGTGTCTGCAGGATTTCCTTGTGATATGATAAATCTTCAGCAGAACAAAGCAGAAACTGAGTGGAAATGCATAAGGAAATCCCACGAAGGATTGATAGAAGTTCATTCTAAACCTCTTTTTCAGCATAATTTGGACAGGACATGATCGAGTTCACAGTTTACAAGTGAGAAGCAAAAAGCAAGAAGTGCATAACTAGTCAAACATCTCAATTAATTTACATTTCCTGCTACATCTTTATGGTGAAACTGAGCTGTGTGTTAATGATCCTCAGAAGCATCTAGACAACACTGATGCTCTACTTATACTTCTTCTTAAGGGTAAAATCCACCCTATTGAAGAGGACAAGCTTAAGATCTATGCAGCCACTTAGTAGCACTTATCCCAATTTTCCCTTAACAAGGCCATAAGTAGTGTATACATCTGGATTGTCCTTCTGCACTGAAGTGAATTTGCTCCCTAGTAAATTAGATTGGTGTGATGTGTGCTTAAAAGGAAGAAAATCTTTGCTTTCATTAGGGGCTGTTCTGGGAAATTGCTGCTCGACCTAGAACTTCAACCAAAAAATTCCAGTTCTGCCAGCCTGCCTGGTTACTGGGACATGGGTATTTACACCACTTCCCATCTGAGCAAACAGAAAGTTGGAGCAATGGAGCCCGTCAGTCACGAAGGGCAATAAAGTTTTTGAGGGAGCTGCTCATGCCTTTGCTATTCAGATCCTTCCTGGGGATGGATTTTTTAATATACATTTATCTCGATGTTTGAGTAAAATTGGTACAGAGTGGGCTGAGTAGCATCATGAGACCATAAGCATATCCCTGGGCAGAAAACAGAGAATTGGTGTTGTTATATATTTAACTTGCATCTAAGTGAGATAAACATAAACAGGAGAATTTTGCAAGCCAAGAAGTCATGACAAAGTTTAATTAAATGGAAGCCCCTGTGTGAATGCAGCCCTGTGCATGTTTTCCATGCTCAGGTTGTTCCTGAGGGCAGGTCGGACCCACCTGCCTGTGCATCCACCTTCTTCCAGGCACAATTCCTGCCACAACACACACTCCCCTTCTCCCAGCCACAACCACCCAGAGCCCTCTAGCTTTAGCCTTTAAAATAGGCAGCTGGTTGTCCCACACACTTCAGGGCACACAGGATACCTTCCAGTGGCCTCAAAAGCATGTTTTTATTTGCAGGAACACAGGCTCTGCCAGATATTCCAGTCACAGTTAATGAAGTCCTTAATGAACTGACAGGCCTGTTTCTTATCTCACTTATGCCAGATTTAAACCCATGTAACTCCATTAACTTGTTGAGTTGATCCTAATTTTACATAAGTGTAAAAAAGATGAAAACCAGACGTTTTATGTTCTCATTATCTTAGAGAATACAAAGTATGAAGTTCTTAAAAATCTTTTTTTCTGTCTCCTATCAGTTACAAAGAGACTCAAGTGCTCCTCCACCTTTGACCCTCCCCACTTTCCCTACATACCAACTTCTGCAGCTACTTACCCTGTCTTCCAGGTTGCTCTGATGATGCAAGTTTTGATCTCATCGTGGTTTTGTACCTCCTGAAATGAGTTTTGTAAACTCTGTTCCTAGTGAGCACGTGGCTTCTGGCATGAATCAAACCCTGCGTTCCTCCTGCCTTCCCACGGAGCCCCTTCTGACAGCTCAGCCTCCTCCAGAACACTCAGAGCTTTCTCTCATGTAAAGAAATTACCAACATGGGAACCAGTCACTCAACAGGAGTGGGAAATTGTGGACCTGAAGGCAAAGCCAGTGTTCTCCTCACAGTTTAGCTCTGGCCATGTTTCATCTCAGCCTGGTGGTTTCAGCTGATTGTGCTGAACTTTGTCTCCAGTAGTTTACTTTCCATGTGAACTCTGAATTGAAAGATCAGTTTTACCCCAAGGAGACACACGCTGTGTACACAGAGAAAATGATCTCAGATGTTCTGTTTCACTTTTACTGTGTTTTGATACTGCCCTGATAGGATTTACAATACAGGAACATGTTGGATGGCTCTGTCTCCACAGCCAAGCTCAAATGCCACTGTGAACCTGATCTCCAAGAAATTCAGGGCAGGGATTCTCCTGAGAAGCTCATGCAGCAGGTCCCTCTGCCAGCTGACTCCAAGCAGAGCCAGGAGTGAATGACAGCAGTGGCCAGCAGTGCCCCAGTGAGACATCTGCAATGCTGCAAGCATGAATCTGAGCTGACCTCCACCCCGTTAGCACTGCAGTAATGCCTCTGACTTTGATGGAGTCACTCATAATTTACAGCTCTGTGAGATCAAATACATAGCCCAGAGTAGAGAAATGTTAACATGGATAGTCTCCATCAGAGGAGAGATGCTTGTTCTAATGGTACCTCCTGTCAGTCAAGTCACAGGCTGGATGTCACGTAAGAGGACAATGGGTCACCCTCTTTCCTCTAGACCAAATACAATTAAAAATATAAAAATGGGAGACGGAATGGGAAAAAAAATGAACTATTAAGAAAATAAATAAGAGGACTGAAAAGAGAAATCAGAAAGGAGAATGAAAGGCAAGTGCCCTGAGCAGCCCCAGAGCAGAGGGTGAGGTGGTTTCTGAGCGGCTGGAAATGAACCACATCCCTCAGTTGGGTCACAGGATCATTTCTTATTCCACTCCCCAAGGCCTCTGCAAGCTCCTCCAAAAGGGCCAAGTTTGTGCCCAGGGGGGCAGACAGAGGTGCAGGACCCTCACACGGAGCAGTGTGAGATGGGGCGGTGCCCCTCCCTGCAGGGACCACAGCTGGGGACAGCAGAGCCACCAAGAGAGGGCAGAGCACTGGCCAGCCAGCAGAGGCATGTCAGATAGGACTCCATAAACGTCTTGAAGGGCTGAGCTGAAAAAAAAGCAATTCCAGGAGGTGAAATGCTCGGTAGGTGATTATTTCACCTTTGGGTAGTTCTGCAACATGCCCAACCCTTTGCATTTCTTCCACCAGTGCCCAAAGACAAAAACGAAGATCAGTATCCTTTTTGTGCTGGATCATGATAAAAACAAACGACTTTTTTATTTCCCGTAAAAGAAAAGAGGACCCAGGTTTATTGTTCAAAAGACAGGAGACTTTTCTGTACCTGTTTGCAGGTCAAATCTTAGATGCAGAGAGCTCCCATCAGTTTAAAGAGAGATGAATTCTGCTCTCTGTCATCACCTTATGATGCCAAAACCAACCTTCAGCTCCAAGTGACTGCTGACTGGATGGGGCTTGGGGCTGAATCCCAAAGTGAGAGGCCTCTGTTTAAGGACCAGCCCTTGAGAGACGCCCTTGCAGCCCTGCAATTGCTCCTGCAATCTGTGGACACTCGTTGTGGGCACCACTGAAACAGTCCTGGGTCTCACACTGGAATTTTTAACACAGAAGACACCTGGAACTTAGAGGAGTCTCCCCAAAAGGTAGGCTGGGGATGATGTGCCTTTCAAAGCACAGCAATACTCAAGTTTGACAAATACTAATGCTGTTTGGCGACTTTCATTAACTGCTGTTGATACCTCCAGAAGTCATTTCAGATTGTTTTCCTGAAATAAGACTTGAACCCAGATGGCAGAGGTGAGCCTGCTTTGCCAGCCTGCAACAAGAGAAGTTACAGGTTCAGAAACAATATTTATACTCCCAAATCTCAATCTCTCTCTCTTTTTTTAAGCTTATTAAAATTAAAAGTATGACCTGCCACATCACATTACATCAAAACATGATGTAACTTCTTAATTTAAAAAAAAAGAAGTTTTAATTTATGATGTTGTATTATGCCACAAAAAGCTTTTGTTTTCCCCAGAGAAACTATAAATTTTTTACAGTGACTGTTTACCCAGTACCTCTGGCAGACTGAAACAGTGAGCACTGGCAAAAAGCAGATATTTAACAGCTACTGAGGAGCAAGTCATGAATCAGAGGGCTGGAATCCTGGCACACTCCTCCTGCAGGTACCTTCAGAAATCACCCCCTCAGCCCTCCCCTCTGCAGTAACTGAGGAACTGACTGGGTCTGAACCACTAAACTTGATCTACTTTATCCTTTCAAGCCCTTATATTTTTGGAGGAAAGCACTCTTGTTATAAAAGTGCTGCTGCAATAACTGTCCAGGAGCAGTGTCCAATACAGATTTCCTGTGCACTTTGAGAAGCCCAGGAAGATACTTTGGATTACAACAATGTTTGGCATTTATATGTTTTCCATTTACAGATGTAAAGGGGCTTTGCAAAAACTCTTTACAGTTACACAGTGAGGGAAATGAGGCATCAGCAACAGAAGATGTCATCAGTAGAGCCAAGAATAAGCTGGTCCAGCTCTGCTCTGCTGGCCCAAGCACCTGCTGATGACAAATTCATGAGGCTGGACTGGATGGGAAATGAGATGTTGGTTGGCCTGGGGCTCTCAGTCTGATGGGGTTGTCTTGGGGACTGCTCTGGCTGAAGTGAAGTTCAGTAGAACTCGAGCAAAAGGACTTGTTCTTGTCCAAAGAGGGGTTTTCAAGCCCTTGGTTTCTAAACAATTGCTTTATAGAGTGCACTGTGTACCATAAATCTGGAGCATGGGGTATGGTCCTATTGGCTTAACTGTCTTACTAAGGCTGGACTTATTTCTCACACAACTGATAAAAGTCATAATGCTGTCAGGCCCTGGTATAGTAGCTGTACTCAGCTTTTACTGCTTCCTACCTCCGTGATCCACACTGCACAGATGGGGTATAAAGCCTCCTTAAAATCACAGCCCCTTAACTAAAAGCTTTTTCTGGGAGACAGTGTGGTTTGAATTATACTGAGGACCCCAAACAGCCACTGCCCTTGCAAAAGATCTATTTTAGGTGGCTATTCCTCTTTTGAAGGGGCAGTTCTACCCCTCTTTATGAGCCTCACTGCTCATCCCAAATACCCCCTGGGGGAGCGAGGGCTCCCTGAGTGCTCCTGGTGTCAACACACCACGACGCTGCTCCTCACCCTGTGGGAAGGGGACTTTGGCTCCACTGTCACCCGGAGTGCCCCAGGGAGAACCAAGACACCAGGCTATGACCCATTTTCCATGAGAACCCTGGAAGAGTGTCTCTTCTATCCCAGTGTCAGCTAGGGGAAAGTTCTAACTTCAAACCCTGTCCGTTCCTGGAAACTCCTCCTGATGTCCTTTCTTGCACTGAGCACCTTTTCCATCACTGCCTTTCCTTCCAGTGGGGGACTGGTGAATTAAGCTGGACTGGTGAATGGGAGCAGATCTCCAGTGTGGCTCCATAAATGGTGTGCAAACAGCAGCACCACCAAAGCTGTCAGAGCTCTGGCTCTGAAATGAGCTTGGGGCTGCTGAGAACACATCTGTCAACCCACACCTGAAATGTGCTTGCCCCACTACAGCCTAAGAGAGAACACCTGGCCAGTGAGAGGAGGTGGGAGAGGTCTCAGGTGAAAATGTTGAACAAAGGTGAGTTAAAAACGTTCAAACTCCCTTCCAGATGTGTCAGGAATTATCTTGGATGAATCTCCTCTTGACTTGACATAGGAAGCTTCAAGTTTTATGGCATCTTACATTATTGTTTAAATTTGTTTCAGGCAAGAAACATACTTTTTAAGGTCAGGAATACAGATTTGTTAGATGCTAAGACACCTGAAAAGCAAGACTACAGATTGTAGGATGAATATTTCACAGAGTAATTATTTAAATATATTCAAGTATGAGCATCTTTAGAACCAAATTTAGTATTCCTTAAAAACATAATCTTACAATAAAATCTCACATTGTGCCTAACATCCCAATTCTCTGCTTGAACCAGTTGTTTTCCAAAAGCTGTGTCTTGGTCGCTCATTTAAAGTGCCCCAGGGATGTTTTGGCCCCAGACTTTGATTTTTGGCACAGCCCTTGCACACGTGTTGCTGCTGCTGTCCATCTCAAGTTCTCACAGCTGGAGTGGCAGCTGCTCCTCGATGCCCACAGACATCCCTGACCTAACCTGGGGGTTAAGTGCCTGCCTGGAGCACCCAGCAGCTCTCCAGAGCCTGCAAGACCCTTTGGCAACTCCACACAGGAGCACTTTGGGCACTGAGAGTTCGGGGACCAGGAGGAAAATGGTCCCTGGGGAGATTTGGCTTGAAAGAGGTAACAGGGACTCAGGCAGTTGGGCAAGTAGATAAGATGTAATTAGTTGATAGGTCTGGAGATGCTGCTGAAGGAGGGAGGTTGTTTACAGCACAAAAAAGGGGAGAAAGGAAGAGATAGACACTTGGAAGTCAGTGGAAAGGTAGGAAGCAGTAGAGATGCTATTGTGAACTGAGCAAATCCTGAACTTGAGGAACCTTGTTGTAGCAGAGGTAAGAAATCCATTTGCTGCCCTGAATTAGTTTGTAAATCCCATTTTCAGTTAGGTTCTCCAAATCCATACACCAAGGAGGACTCAAATTTTAGGGTTCAACTACTTTAGGCACAGTAAAAACTGGCTCTCAGTGTTGTGCCTGATGACACCTGTGGTGGCTCTGAGCTTTCTGTCTGTTCTATGGACAAAGCAGGCACCTGCAGAAATGTGAGCCTGCCTGCTCTGGTGACAACAGCAGGCTCAGGTTCAACCACACCTGCCCTGCTTCAAGCCAGGAGAAAATGGTTATTACACTGAAATAGAGAAGCCTCTATTATGTGATGTAATGATGTCACAGAATGACACAAAGGTCCTTTGTTATTCATGGTATCACTGAGCCTATAAATGGCTTCACTTCTGGAATTAAGTAAGGGCACCTTATTGTCAAGTATTGGCTGTGATATAATTGCTGATATCCTTCTCCAGCCACCTGTCTTCCTTGTTTATGGCATGTCCTGACTGAAAATTCAACCTCCTCAGCTGCCCTCACTGTTCATGTTCAAGAAGAATGTGTAGAGATGATGGGGATGGCACAAGAGAGCTTCAAAATCACCTGCAGCATCACCTCACCCACCTAACCTGTGAAAATCCAGCAGGGATTATATCCTTTGCATGAGCCATTACACATGTGTTCCAGCATTTGCAATTGTTAGACATAATGCTGGCCCCAGAGAATGGTCACAAATGCTGTATTTGGACCAGAGTCTAACTCTGGTGTCCCCACTTTTCTGGAAGGAGCAGGTCAGAGTCACAGGAGCAATCTGAGGGTGTTAACCAAAGGTTTTCATCGGGACCCTTGACTGATTTTTCCAATTTGTTCCCCTGTTATCAAACCCTCCGCTGATCCAAACTGAATCTTCCCTAACAAAAAGGCCCTTTCTCATCAAGACTGAAAGCAGAATGCTTTAAGTCATTGACAATACAAATGTGCAATGGAGTATCAGGCTGGGTGATGCTACGAGAAGGAAGAGTGTACAGTGAGCTTTATGTGCTTTTAGCTGTTCTACCCTACACTGCAACATGTGCACCCACTCTTGTAACCTTTACTGCTGTGCAAAGATGATCTGTCATTCCTACAAAATACAGATATATATTTATGCCGAGGCAGCTCCGAGTCCTGACTGCCCCCTAGAGAAATTCTGCTGGAAAAGCTCAGCCCGACAGAGTCAGCAAAAAATAATTGCAGCCCTAATCTTAACTACAGCAGCTGCACATGGAGTCAGTGACAAGATCTGGAGAAACAGAAATGCACTTCAAGGACCCTTCCCCTCCAGCCTTTCCCTGTCACTGGGAGTTGTGGCCAGACTCAAACACACCAATCCCATTCCCTGCTTGGGAAAGCTCAGCAAAAACTGAGTTTCCATTATCCGTGAGCTGAAGCGCAAAATGAAAACATTTTTTGTAAAGAAATTAAAGCTGCCTTATATTCACATCACCAGCACCTGATGCTGAAATTATTTAGGCTGCTCACGTGTAACTGTGTGCTCTTCCCTTGCAGTTCATATCAAATGGGCCTGAGGATGGGGGATGGACCTGGCTGTGACTCCCTCTGGAGACATTCCAAACCCACCTGGACACCTTCCTATGTCACCGACCCCAGGTGACCCTGCCTTGGCAGGGGAGTTGGACTGGATGATCTCCAGAGGTCTCTTCCAACCCTGAAGATTCTGGGCTTGTGTGTGTGAGTGCCAAGCCCTGGGCTGGAGCTCATCCTCTGGCAGAGCCTGAAGTGCTGCACACGCAGGGGAGCTCTTACAGGTATCACTGACCCCTGGCACGATCCAGTGCTGCCGCTCCAAGACTGTCTTTTAGCAGGATTTATTAGTCAAATATTTAAAATACAATTATTCTAATTCTGTAAAATCAAAGTACCAGAAGGCATGGCAGAAAGGGTGTGCTTTGCAATGCCATGGGAGTGTTATTTCTTGTGATGGGGCCATCACAGAGAGGATGGCACGAGGACAGCCCAGCCCAGGATACACCAGCAAACTGAGATCCTGTTTGACCTGACAAAAAAGAGGTAAAAATGCAAAGTGAGTGTCTCCGTGTGTCTTTTTTTTTCCAAAACATCTGAATCCTGCTCTCCTGCAGAACCTGACTCATTGAACAGGCTGTCAGGGCAAGTTCCTTCACACAGCTGAGCCTTTCATGCCTAACGGGGTTTGCCCTGAGCCAGACAAAGCCCATCAAAGCTGCCAAGGAGCAGGTGACGGAGCACTCCCGGAGCAGCCTGGGCTGCCCTCTACGGGCACCAGCGCCCGCAGCACACACTCAGCTCCCCGGGGATCCCCGGGATACCAGCAGGAATGCTGGCCCGGGGTGCCTTGGATTCCCTGCAAGAGAAGTGTCTGTACCCTGGGAAACGTGAACATGTGGTGTGTTTGTACATCCCAAACCCACCTGGATGTGTTCCTGTGTCACCTGCTCCAGGTGACCCTGCCTGGGCAGAGTTGATGGACTTGGGGGATCTCCAGGGGTCCCTCCCAGTCCCAGCTCTTCTGGGATTCACTTTCCAGACCGTGGCAGCAGGATGGGGGTCCTGAGAGTGTCCAGCAGCCCCCCAGCCGGGCAGGGGATGGAGACACTGCACTGAAGGTGTGGCTTCCTCAGCTCAGGGTGGGAGCACCAAACTGAGCCTGCACCCCCCTGGCAGCTGAACCCCCCCACACTGAGCAGCCCCAGCAGCTCCTGGCCTTCGATTCCAGGGGCAAACTCCAAAGGTTTGAGTGCTCAGATTGAGTTAAAGCTCCTGGCTCTGAGTGTGTGCTGAGTCAGCAGTTTGTAAGTATTCAGCTGATTTGGGGGTGCAAATATCAGAGCATGTAGGAAGGAGCTGGGCACTTCATCTGCAAGGCTGCTGCACAGCTGGACAACTGCACAACTGCACGTGGAGAAGAAAATAACCCTCCAAGCCTGAGAGTGCAAAGTTAGAACTGTCACACAGCCTCCAAAAAATAACAATTATGACTATTGCTGGTCTGTTACAAGAGTATCAAGGGGTTCTGTGTACCCCTCTCTGCAGCCAGATTCTCTCACATTCTAAATAAATAAGGGCTGGAAAGGAAATTAAGAGTTTGGTAATGAATTATTCTGCCCAGTCTCTAAGCAGCTCTGGAGGGTGCATCAAACTGGACCCAGAGCTTTTGCATCCCAGACTCTTCTTTCATTCCCTGAACCACTGATGTCCCTTTACCTTCTCTGTTACTTACAAAATTTTGCTCAAAAGGTTGTTTAAAATCTCCACTTGATTCAGGGAGCAAAGAAGCAGCAGAAATCTTACTCACTGGTAGGAAAAATGAGTCAAACTTTTCTGAAACTGGAAAAAAGTTCTGCTCAGTTTGAGGCAGAGTTGCAGTCAGGGTTTTACTTTATCTGAACCATATCTTATTCATAAATTTATTCACTGTCATTTCTATCAACTCTTTCTCCTCTTTTCCATTGAGTAATGTGGAGGCTTGCAAAGGATGAATTGAGGCTTTGAGTTCAGACAGTTCTGGTTGTTTAGACATTTTTATTTCTTTTCCCACTATGTTTACTCTGAGGCAAAGGTTTGTTTGCTCCCCGAATAGGGACCATCACTCTGAATTTGTTATCACTGCTTAAAAATGGTTCCTGGAGATCCCACACGTTTTCCTCAGTGCACTGATGATCTGCAGCTAAGTTTTGATACAGAGACCAAATAAAGGCTGGTTCAGAAAGCCAAATTACCATTCCAAGAGTGTCCTGCTTGGGCCAATTTAGTAAACTCAGATTTAAAAAGATCTTCTCCAGGGCAACAAAGTGTGTGAGTTTTAGTGGTGTCCCTGGGAATGGACCAGCACCATCTCGTTCCACTTCAGAAACTCCACATCTGGGGGAGAAGGAAGACACAAACCCCTCTGTGTCTTCAGCCCTGGAAATGGCAGAAACGCATTCCCAAACACTAATTTTTCCATATTTTTCACCTTTGTGCTGGCCACTGGAGGATGGGAAGGGGAACTGGAACAGCTGATGGTTGCTGTTGAAATAGCAGTGATGAGGAAGCTCTGCCTTCCTCCCACCAGCCCAAGCACATCCATGGACTGGGTTATTTGCAACTCACTTAGCACTGTGCTCCCCTGGATCCATTAGCACACCCCGAGCCTGCTGGGAGGCCAAGAACAGCCCCAGATTTCTGCTTGACCTGGCAACAAAATCAGCAACAAACCTTCTGCTCCTCTGAAGGGGCTGTTTGACAGTCTCCTTTCTCCTCCCTGAGTCCAGAGAGGGCAGCGAGCTCCGAGCAAGAGGTGGAAGGAGTGAATGGACAGTGGCTGCCTCTCACCACGGTGTAACCAGGTACAGAGAGTGCTTTCTGGGCTGGAAGGAATACTCCAAATATTCTGATTTCTACTCCATTTCTCTCTCTGTGTGCCCTGAGAAGGAGGACCTACAAAAGATTAATTTTAGCAAGCAGCCAGCATGATGGAGGCGTTTGAACATGCACCTCTGCTGCAGGGGAGTGTCTTACCTACCACTGCTTCTGTGGTTTGCTTTGCTTTGCACTAGAAGATCTTGAAACCTCAGAAATCTTCCTGACAAACACTTATTTCAAGACTGATACATTTCCATGCAAGAAATTGGTCTAAATCCTGAGTAATTTCTAGTGAAAACCCATTCAGGCAAAAAAGCACCCAGGTAGCTCTACTAATTGGCCTAACCCTGCCCTGCTAGTGATAAGGAAGTACATGTTGGATAACGCCTGCTCAGCTCCTTAAGGGGACAAACTGTCCACAGAGGAGCTTTGCTTTGTGACCATTATCCCTCTGAGTGATCCATCCTCTACCACACCATCCCATCAAAGGCCAACAATTTGGCTTGTGTGTTTATGTTTAAATACTTCCTCACTCTCCATTATGCAATTTTTATCTTCTCCGAAAAACTGTCTGACCCAGTCAACAGGGCAAACAGGAACCTGGGGACTTGTTGGGAAATCAGGTCACTTTTGTGGTGATTCTCACTGCTCCACAAACATCAGGGAACTCTGCCCCTGGTTTGCCAGCATAAGCAGTGGCAGCCCCAGTCCCGGAAGGGTTCCAGATCAGGTTGGGTGGGGTTTGGAGCTACCTGCTCTGGTGGAAGGTGTCCCTGTCCATGGTAGGAGGTGGAATGAGATGAACTTTAAGGTCCCTTCCAAGCCAAACCATTCTGAATTTCTGATGCATCTCATCCCTGGCCCATTATTTCAGATATGGACTAAATTGGACACTTTGGGGTGGAGTCCAACACTGGCAAATTTTCTTCATTGCAGTTGTCAGCGGCATTATTCAAAGCAGCTTAATACTGCCTGGCTTCTTGCATGAAAATGTACCATGCTGATAATATCCATTCCCTTTCTTCTGTACCTTTGTCTCTCCCCATTACCATAATTCTGTCTTCCAGCCTTTTCCTCTGCTGAGCTTTCAGAGCCCTTCCTAATCAACATTCTCCACAGAGGGAAGGTGGGTGGCACCAGGGTGGGGAAAAGGCTGGGCTTCAATTTGAGGGGCTCTACAATCACCTTCAGGAGTGACAGCACAACCCAAGCAGCAACCACAGCTCGCTCACTCTGGGGAGAAATGATGGGATTTTAGATAGAAATGTATTTATATTTATGTGCATATGTTTGTACACGTCAAATATTAATTTCTTTTATTCTAATTTTCTTTCTTTTCCATCTGTCCCTGTGTCTCATCAGTCTGGGTTGGGCTGGCTCTGCACGAGCAGCATCCTCCTGGGACAGGGACTGTCTCCAAAAGGCCAGTTCTCATCTGTCCCTCCCTGCCATGGCACTGTGGGCTGGGCTGGACGGGCTCTCACACCCCACCTGCCCACCAGTCAGTGCTGTAAAGAACTGGAAGAGAGGCTCTGGGGTCTCCAGGAAGGACATGGACCTGCTGGAGGAGGCACCAGGATGATCAGAGGATGGAGCTGCTGGGAAGAAAGGCTGGGAGAGTTGGGATTGTTCAGCCTGGGGAAGAGAAGCTTTGGGGTGACCTCATTGTGGCTTTTCAGTACCTGAAGGAGCTACAAGAAAGATGGAGAGAGACAATTTCCAAGGGCTTGGAGGGACAGGAAAAGGGGGAATGGCTTCACACTGACAGAGGGCAGGGTTAGATGGGATACTAAGAAGAAACTCTTCCCTGGGAGGGTGGGCAAACCCTGGCACAGGTGCCCAGAGAAGCTGTGGCTGCCCCATCCCTGGGAGTGTCCCAGGCCAGGTTGGATGGGGCTTGGAGCACCCTGGGCTGGTGGGAGGTGTCCCTGCCCATGGCACGGGGTGGGATGGGATGATCTTTAAGGTCCCTTCCAACCCAAAGCATTCTGGGACCCTGTGATTCCAGGAGCAGGGGAGTCTGAGTGTGCCAGGATGGACCTGCACAAGGAGCTGTCTTGCAAGAACCTCATGAAGGTGAGACCAAACCGAGGAGCACACCCTAATCCAGGCAAGGATCCAAGACCATGATCCCACAGAGGTGCTGTCCCAGCCCTTATATCGGCTGTGGCACAAACCACCTCTGCTTATTAGCCCCTACAATTTGTAACTCTAATAACAAATGCCCCCATTCCTTTTGATGTGTCTGTGGGATCCTTTCTGTCCCTGACGGGGAGGAATCACCTCTCCTCCCTCCATGCTATGCTGGAGGCCACAAGGTTAATTCCATGCTATGTGCATGGAGAAAAAGGAGGATGAGAAAAAGGAGTAGGTCATGCAGAGGCAAAGGTTGAGAAGCTCTGCTTTAAACACTTCCTGGGGAATTGTAAAACTTCTAAACAATTTAATAGATTAACTTCCCCTTTCAGTGGCATCAGTAAAACTGAATTATCCTCCTCACTTTTAACTGATGCCCAGACCCAATCCTCATCCATCAGGGATCATTTCCTGATAAAGCAATCAATCCTGCCACGGTGCAGAGGGGACAAACTATTCAAGATACCATCACCAAATATCCTTTCCATCCCAAAGCAGCCTGTGAGGCTTTGTCAATGAAAGTGCATTTGTCTACTCTTATCTGCTGCAGTAGACGTGGAATACAAAGGAAGGAAGTCAAATATGCATTTGAGGTACCTGTGCAGGTGCCACAAGCGTTACCCACCCGAGGAGGGCTCTGCCTCCTCCCAGGACCTGAGCACAGCCCTGAAAACCACCTGCACCTCCCCCTCACGCACCAAACAAACAGAGGGGGAAGCAAAAGTGAGGCTGCCTCAAAATAAAGCTGTGGCACGTGAAGGCTTTGAGAGAAAGATGAGAGATAATGTGGAAAAAAATGCTTCTGTCTTTTCCTTGTTTCAGGAAACCATCTGTGACTGAAGTGGGAACCTCTAAAACACTGGTCAGCTTTTCAGAGCATGCAAAATATACTTCTCTTTTTTGACTCTTTATCAGTAACAGCCTTGGTCTTTATGTTTGCTTTTCTAATAGATTCAAGAATTTATTTTATTTATTTTATATGTATTGAGAAGCTCAGAGATAGCACTGGGGCAAGTTATGAAACTTTCTGTAATTCTTTTAATCAGCAATTGGATTTTACAAAGGTATATGTTCTGTACAACCATAATTTGAAGAAATAACTTGAAATTATATTTTTTCACTCATAATATCCCTTGTTCCTTCCACTCCAAAATTGTTCATTTCCACTACAAAATAGGGAGATTTTTAGTGAAACCATGTCTGGGTGAAACATATAATAACTTACTTGTTAAAACAGGGAAGATTTCAAAGTTACTGATTTTCCTGCCCACTCTAATAACATTTCTGTCTTATTTGACCATCAGGTAAAAGCTTAGAGCAAGTTTCTTTCTCAGCCAGGTCTGAGCTGCGCTAAAGCTCCTTGGACATTTTGTGAGTGCCAATTTGGCCACTGGAGCACGAGGAAACCTTTCCTGTTGCTGCTGAGGAGTTGGGATTTTCATCAACAAACAGGTTCAGGGTAAATGAAGAGCTTCAGTGTAGCAGAGTTCTTCACAGGCTTTCTGGCTGTTCAACTCCAATTAAAAGGCAATTAAATTGGACACTTAATTCCCATTTGTGTCTATGAAAATCTCCCTTCTGTAGTGGCCTGTGTTCCAATTCTGGGCTGAAAAAGCAGGTGTGTGCATAAAGAATGCAATGCAGGTGCTTATTTCGAGGAGCATCATGTCAAATGCTTAGTAGTTACAACGTTTCCCAAAGAACATCTCCCTAGAAGCACACACATAACCAAATAAAACAAATGGGGATTTTAATATCTGTATTTCTGTGAGTGATCTATCAGCCAAGTAACTGCAGGATTTTTATGTCCAGAAAATATGCTTTATTCTGTGTGCCAAAGGAAGCTCTGAGCAGCTGACGGCGAACAGCCAGCACGACACAGACCTGCTGGTGGCACAAAACTGAGCATCTTTCCAAGGGAATTAACAGGGGCAGCAACTGGAGTGGGGCTCAGAAGTGATGACAACAGAAAATTCTCCAAGGAAGATAGTCTGACTCTGCAAAAAGTTACTGACATATGTAGGACAGGAGAAACAGCCCAAGAGCAAATCCAAATCCTGTCTGAAGATCATGTGGTGAAACGCACCAGAAGGAATTACAGGAGATGAAAATGCAAAGGTAAAATGTAAAGCAAAACCGTGTGAGGAAAGGAAAGCAGCAGTGCCAGACCTACAGCAGACCCTGGAAGGGTCAGACCCTGATATTCAGTCTGAGACTGTTGAATTTAGAGCCCGGTCCAGGCTCAGAACAGAACAGTAATTATAAGGAGAATGAATTCCATCCTGGAGGTGTGACCCTGTTGAGCACCATTTGGTCAGCAGGAGTTTCAGGTGCCAAGAGAATGAACATGAAGTCAGCCCCACTGGCTGAAGAATCACTCCTGCAAGCCTGAAGTCTGGTTTTACCCAGTGCTAAGCAATGAAAAGCTCCTGCTCTCAGCATGCTGATCACTCATTTTGCAGAGGACACTACCCAGCACTTCTCTGTAGAGCAAATACAAGAAGCATTTCCTAATTCTGCCAACCAGTCACTGGCTGATGGGGATTTCTGCCAGGAATTTGTAAATGATGTAAAGCAAGCTGAAGAAACAAAAACTTGTCCAGTAACATAAAACATGGCAAAATACGCACACATCCTCTGCATGGGCAATTAGGAAGGCACAGAAGGAAAAGGAAACAAGTGAAGACCTCACAATGAACACAGACATGGAAGCAAGCTGAGCTGAGGAACACTGTTCTCCATGACATCAGGCAAGCCCCCAAAGGCTCACCCTGATTTTTGGCTGCAGGTGTCCATCACCTGGTGCAGGTGATGGCAAAGCAAACGCGGTTTGGGGGCCTGAGGAGCTCAGGGCCTGTCCCCACTGTGCAGGGGGGTCACTTTATCCAAAGTGAGCCGTGCAGGAGGAGTGGGGAAAGAAAGCAGAGCCTCCAGGGAACCTGCAGGAGCCCCCCCAGAGGTTTCCAGCTCTGCAGTGCCGAGGGCAGACCAGTGTTCCAAACCCCCTGTGCACCCAGGGACTGCTGTGGTCACCAAAGTGGGAGCAGCATCTTTATGCATGGGCTGTCATATCATCTTATTCCAGTGCATCTTACTCCAGGCATCTTGTTTCTTAACCAGCCCCCCTGGCCCCTCTGGAAACTGTCCCGGGCTTGACTGCTCAGTATTTTTTAACAGTATTAGAAGTGACTTCTTGCCTCTGTGCATACAAATGATTGGAACTGCCCCTGTTTAGCACCGTGACAGACACGTGTGCTAATTAGATACCCTTTTAAACGTCCAACCAAGTCCCAACTCCTCGGAAAATCAGAGATTTCTCTGTGCTCCTTGAAGTGGCTCCTTCCTCCCAGAGAACGCTGCCCAAGCACACTGCACCCCACCACGAGGGGATGGGCTGCTGGAGGTGCCAACTCGTGAGTGCTGCTCAAGGAAGCCACACCAAAACGAGCTTTGGGGGCATCATTATTTCCCAGGATGAAGGGAGGCTGCAGGGGGAGTTTAACAACTCAGTAAACAGAACAGGGCAGAGGACGATGTGTCGGTGCCCTCCACCCTGATGGTCTTTGTGGGGTGCTATTGAGATCAGGGCAGCTGAAAAGGCAGAGCCATGCCCACGCAGTGCCATGCCCACGCAGTGCCATGACCAAGCAGTGCCATAGCCACGCAGTGCCATGCCCAGGACCCTGCTGGCTCCTCAGGAGCTCCAGGAGGCAGCCCAGAGCAGCTCCACTGGTGGGGAGCGAGTCCCTGCTCACCTGGGAAGCTCCAGCAGCAGAAACCACGAGCCATGAGAAGCATTAAAGGCCTTCCAGAAGAAATTCTGTGCTGGCCTTTCTCTCTGTACACCTGGTACTCGATGGGCTTCACCAGAGAGCAACACAGGGATCCTCACCAGGGGCACCAGACCCTCTGAGAGCTCAGGGTCCCACCACGAGAGTCTGCAAGGGACTCCCATCCCCTGGCTAGACCCGGGAACTGATCAGGACCAACAAATACTAAGAGGTGAAAGTCAGATGAAAAATTTCAAAACACATTAGGACCCATTTCTGTATGTTTCTATTTTATTCAATTAGAGCCAGCTTTGTCAAAGATCCCTCCCCACTGAGCTCATCTGGGAATCCGCTGCAGGGGTGTGTGCTGAGGGCTTGGAAAATCCAGCTCATTCCGATCTGGCAGCTGATTCTGAAACAGTATCTGGAAATCCACTTGCAGCATTTGTAATAACTATCCATTTGCATATACAAAGCTGACTTTTGGCACAAATAAAATTTGCTTCTAGCTCTCCTTTGAAAATCTGATCCAGACTGTCTAGACAAGTCAAAAGGCTCATTTGAGCTTAATGTTTTATAATTTATTATTTCGCTTTCCATTCTGATTAATTTGGAGAGGTCTCTCAGCAGACACAGGGATGGGAGGATGGAGTTTCAGAGGCTCCTCAGATAATCCCTCTGCTCTGCTCAGACAGCCCTTGAAGTTTGCTCTGCCCTCGCACACACAAACCCAGCCTCATAAATCCAGTTCTACCTACTGCCATGAACTTTCAGACATCCACAGCTCACCCAAACACACACACATTTGCTTTTTCTTTCCTCCCATACCTTTTTTCTTTTCAATAGTAGCATTGTAAATGTTTCAGCAGGTGAACATTGTAGAGCTAAAAGAAACTTAAACGTGCCGTGTATTTGCTAAGCAAAGATACCATGGCAAGACACCGAGACACCTTTAAAGGGGTCTGTCTCTCTCTTTCTTACTCAAAATACAGCTTTTACAAATATGACATCTTAAAATTAAAATGTTTGTTCTGAAAGTAATAGCCAAGATCATGGAATATTTATGTGATCATTAATATTTGAATTTTGAATAATGTATACTTATATATTTCCACAAAAGAATGCACCGTGTATTTTATACTAAAGTCATATTATTTTCCTCATAACAAGTACAGAAGCAGCTTTATTTGCATTCCTCACTTGCAGGTGTGTAATATCAGATTACACTCTTAATTCCCTTTGTTTCCTGGAAATCTCAGTGTCAGGTTTTGCACTCTGCACACACAGGGGGTCCATTTTCATTCCAGCCCCTTTGAAACACACCCAAGTTCTGGGCACTGAGTTGTTCCTACTTCTCATTAATTCCATTTCATTTGTTACTCTAGGGATAAACTACTACGATCTCAAAGAAGAAACTAGGTTTGGGTGGAACTGTCAAAACTCTGATCTGCTTCACTGAAGGGCTTGCATGGAGTTCCTGAACCCACTAAGCAAATGTGAACCATTTCCATCAGAGCCTGGACTCATATTTTGTATTTCAAATGGTGGACGTGCAGAATTTCACCTGATTTTCACCCCGAGATCTGGGTGCAGACACAGCCATCATGGATGCAAACACTAACTAAAATATTTTGCTGGACATACCCTGGCAAGCAGAATTCCAGGATGTGATTTATGCCCCTCAAGGTGTTCTTGTGAGGCTACTGGTAAAGGACAACTGGGAGTGTGGGGACACAGAGGGAGTTTGGGCACAGCCCACATGGGACACTCACTGGTGCTGCCTCTTGCTGTGGTCTCTCTACCACTCAGGTTCTGCTCAGGTCTTGGAGCACAAAACTTGAAACCTGAAGCAGGGGTTTAATGTGAAAACCACCTGAGAAAGATGATGCAAAGTAAAACAAATCCACCAAATTGTCCACAGGCAGTTTTTCTGTAATTACAACTGATTGGCAGAGGAATTTCTACCCTTAACCCTGCAATTTAAGGAAGATTCACAGCCTCTAGTGCATTCTTCCATTAGAAACCTTGCATGTATTTCCTGTGGTGAATTTTGAGCCTTAGAAAATGTATTTGAAAAAATATAAATCACCTTTTATCCACTATTTTCAGTAAATCTGCACAAGTTGGGGCTACGGAGCATGTTCCTGAATTATTTGTGTGCTCGTTAGCAGAAACGTGGGAGGGATTCCATGCTGGGACAATTAACGGTGGAGGGGTGATGGAGAAGAACATGTGCATTTACATCAGCTGAGCCTGCAGCTGAAATCTTTGCCTCAGTTTTTAAAGGGAGCCACAGTGCTTGGCATCTTCTTCCCAGCAAAATCCCATCGAGCCAAAGAGACTGTGGCCAGACAAAGCGTCTGCACTGCGGACTGGGAGCTTCCATCAAGGCTTTAGACATCTCCCTGATCTAAACTCCAGTTGTAAATAATGGCAGGTGAAATATGCTCCCATAATTATTGTTTTGCTCACAAAAAAAAAAAAAAAANTTTTGATCCTTTCCTTTCTCTCCTTTTTATTATGAAGCACAACGGTGAGAAACAGACCTTCCCACTCTGCTCTGTGCACAGAGACATTTTACCCTCTAAGCCTCCAAAGAAACACCAGGCCCAAGCAAATGACCTAATTACTGTGTCTCCATTCAGTGTGTCCCAGGTCAGTGTGCAGACACTTGCATAAAGGCAATAGCAGCTTTGGGAAATAATCTTCTTGATTATAAAAGAGCCATGTGCATGTTCTCCTGTGCGTAAATATGTGCCACTCACCAAAATAAGCCCACGTAGGATTGCTGAGTAGGTATCGAAATGGATGGGGAGAGAGGAATGTGGAAGGAGGATTTTTAAAGCTATTTCTCTCCTAATTCACACACAGCATCAGTCAGTGGGAGTCAGCCTTTTAAATTCTGACCTTTGCATCACACATAATGTCTTTAAGTCGGATATTTTCCCCAGGAACTTATGCCAGAGGTAACTGAGTAACACTCTCTGTTAAAGAGAACAAATAGAATCCACGCCTTTACTTTTATTTTCCCAGTGTCCCTAATTTGGGGGTTATTGTTGGAAAACGGGCTCTTACTACCCCATTGAGGTAAGGAAGGTGATGTGTCTTTTTCCTCTTCTCTTGGCATATGAATTGGATTTTAAAAATTCTCTGTAGTAATCACAAAGAGCTGCTGCAAAGAATTACTTGATAAAACCTTTTGAGATTTCAGCCTACCTCGTCCCTTTGTTTCATGATTAGAAGGAGTATAATAAATGCAAAAACTCAGTGAATAGAGCTCAGCAGGGCCTACTTTTTTCTCCTGACTCCTGTGATTATAATAATTTGATTTTATAGGTGTCTATCGTAAGACCCCAGCTAGGGAGCAATCTTTACTGAGTCATGAACTTTCACATCATTAAATCTCTCTACATTTATTTTAAACATATCAGAAGTGTCAAATAACTTTAGATCCACTCAATTTTATTTGCACTGGGTGAGATGAAGTTGAGCCACGTGGGGAAAGAAGTGGAAGTGTCTCCTTGGCCCTGGGGAAGGGAGTTGGGCTTTGGAGCCCGAGCAGTTCCAACCATGCAGCAGGTCCAGCATCTCCTGGACGGGCCAGGACACGTGTTTACAAGGACAGCAACCTGAGCAATTTCCTCCCAGTCTGAAGGGAATATTAAACTCTTCTGTCACTTGGATGTATATTATTTATGTTCCTTTTTTTTTATTATTGTTGTTGTTGTTGTTGATTTCAAAAAATATTTCTTTGTTGGCTCAACGCTGACTCCCGATAGAAAGTGATGAAATGCCCAATATGTTAAAAAACCTTATCACTAAATCAGAAGCAGAACTATAAATTTTGGCTTTTGAAACTGAACTGACTGTTGAGGATCATTTTGCTCCTGAAATATTACAGCAGTGATCAATTTGCTGTAAAATTAAACAGTTTAGCTCTGCAATCTATAGATGGAAAACATGTTGTTCTTGAGCAAAGTTTATGCCCTGCCCAAGGGATAAATTAAATTTTATGGGTAAGACATGCATTATTATATGCTTATCTGTTTAACATATCATTCTTTTCCACATCAGTATTATAAATATTTTTAATCATACATTTGATCTCTTGTGCATATAGTGATATGGTAATTCCCCCTGCCCCCCTCAAAAAATATGACCAAACACAGTTAATTCATCACAGAACAGGGGAGAATATTCTAATCTTCCTAAGAAATATGCTGAAGATTGAAGCAGAGGCTCTTGGAATTGGGGCTACTTTGCAATCACTCAGGGGGATAACATTTCCCTGAGGGAAGGGGTGGAGCTGCCTCACCTGCTTTTGTTACAGGACTTATTCTTGAATATTTACATTACATCCAAACGGGGGCTGCAGGAGAAGACAATTCAGCTGCAAAAGTTGGGGAGAGCATGAAATATGTGCATTTAGCAAACTTCTTCGTGGTTTTATAGATGTCTGCTGGTTTTCCTTGAATTCTATAAATCAGGGTCAAACTGAGCACAGCCCTGGCTTTCCAAGGGTGGGCAACTTCTCTTAGAAGGTTCTACAGAAATGGATCTTCTGAAGAGGAGAGGAAGAAGAGGGCAAAGCTGAGAATCCTTTGCCTTCCCTGCAGGAGAGACAGCACGGGAAGACCCTGAAGGTGTTTGTGGGAAGAGGAGACCGAGGAGAACTGATGCGGTGACAAACCAAATCCTAGGTACAATCATCTGTTCAACGCTCACAACATGTGACACTACAGTGGCAAAATTAGAAGCAGATGAACTGCACTTGCCCATGTTTGCCATCAACCACATCCCTCAATGTATGTTTGAAGTGTCAGTGTTGTAAGAGCAGAGCTGAAGTGACGGTGGACGAGGGCTGGGAGAGTCAGGCAGCCCCAGTACCCTTTGTTGAGTTGTTTCTGTTAAAGCAGATGAATGGGGTAAACCCTCAGCTGTGAATTCACCTGGTCAGTTTGAACGGGAAAAGTGAACACAAAGACACCTTAATTTTGGATATTTGCTCACCAGTTGCCTTCAGCATCTGCCACCTCTGCTGTCCACTGTGAATGCTCCCTGTCATGCTCTGCTCTACGTGAACTCTTCCCCCGTATGCAATTCTGACTCGAGATAATGCAAATTCTTCTAATTTGCTTTGGAACTAGTTCTTTGCTCAGCTTTCCCATCCAAAGCGTGGGTCCTTGGAACATTATCTTCATGGTTGACAGCCCTTTTCTGCTCTCACCACCCACTTGCTTCCCTTCAGTCACACAGATCATCAGTCTTCCAGGCTTTGGTGACATGGGTATCACTGACATATTATTTCGAGTCATCTTCAGCTGCACTTGTTTCTTACTTTTTCTTTTCTGCAGCATATGCTTCCCCCTTTTTTTTCTTACCACACAGAAATGCCTTAAACGAGCACGTTTCAGCCCGTATTTTAGGCTGCCTGTGTTTCCACGTGAATAACCTTTCCTCATTTTTGTGGAATGAGGAGGTAAATATCCAAAACAACAACAACAACAACAACAACAACAACAACAACAACAACGAAAAAACAGGGAGCAAAAAGCTGCACCTTCCTTCCAGGTGAGACCTCTCCACTGTGGAGAAAGCACTGGGGGACACACCCAGGGGACAGTCCCTTGTGAACATGCACGTGGCAGATGTCACTTGCCTCCCCCCGGGTGCTGAGCATCAGCCAGTGAATGTTTTATAGTCCTTGGAAGTTGTAAAGACATGCAAATCAATAAATATTATTCTCTTTTTTATTGGCTTACATTCTCCCCCCTGCCACTGGAGCAGCTCTGAGGAGCCAGTGCACATGTGGCCCATGTTGTGGGCCATGGAGAGGCAGCTCCGTGGGCACATCCAGGAGTGGGTGTCCAACTGCAGGTGCAGAAAGGGGCTGCCTCCTCAGGCCTTCTGGGAAACCTGAATTCTAGAACATTCCTTCTAAATTATTGCTCCTTGAGGCACCAGAGACACCCAGCAGAGCCCAGCCACACTAGAGAAGGTGAGATGGGGTTTATGCTGCAGAATATCCTTTATAAATTTATGATGCAACACGTTTGGGATTTCACACTGAAATTTCACTGAAAACTGGAACGAGTGCCCAGATGGGACAGCAAAATACATTCACACCCTTCCTTGTCTCTTGGAGAAGAACAAGACAAAGGAGGTGGTTCCAGGACTCCAATATCTCACACAACTCAACTACACTTGATTATTATTTGCTTCTCACAACCTGAAAAGAATCCCACTACCAGATTTGTCTGTCTCAACCCTGCTGAAGCTGAATACTTTCATACATATGTATGGATAGCTTAAGTTTTTATGAGCATAATTTGGGCTTTTCAAAATAGTGACACAATAACAAAGCAAAATTGAGACATGCATGTAATTTGAATACTGATTTGGTTTTATCTCTTCCTCGTGCTGGCACTTTTGATGCTGCTCTTTTCCATTCTATCTTCCTTCTGTTCCTATTTCCCAATGAATGGAATTAGTTGTGAGTGCATTCACTGCTTCTACCAACCAAATATGAGACCTGATCTATGACCTCCCTAAGGGTTTTGGACAGTTGCTCCTTTGCTGCTCCCTCTGAGTTTCCTCTCAGCTCCTCAGAGATGTGTTCCTGCTCCTCTTGTCCAACACTGGCAGACGACTGTTGCTCACGTTTTGTGGAATTTCCAATAGAAAGAGCCCTGATCGTTATTATTTTAATTTACAGCAATGCAGCATTCCAAGGGGGCGACTGCAAAGGATGCCTGCTGGTTATGCCTCGGGTCAGACACCCTCGGTGAGCTGTTTGCAGGGATTTGCAGAAGCAGGGCAGCATTCCCAGTGCTCTGCTGGAGTGACTGGGAGGTGCTACCCCAGCCGGGGGGGAGCAGGGGAGGCAGGGGCACCGTGCGAGGTCAGAGTTATCAAAGCTCTCGTGGTCCGTGGTAGAGAAGCAGCTGTGGTGAAGCTCTGACTTGTCTCCTCAGCCCTTTGGGAGGTCTCTGAGCCAACCCCAGCCCTGGCACAGCTGAGGAGCAGCACAGGGGCCCCTCGTGTGCAGCAGCAGGAAGAGCTCAGCAGTTGAGTGTCGTAGGCAATATGGTCCTCAAAATTATTCATTGAAAATACCCACTTCATAATTTCAAAGAGAAAACTGAAAGATGCTCAGGGGCAATCTATGAACAGAAAAAGGGGGTTAAACTCACCTAATAAATTATTTGCAGACTGAATAATTCATGGCAAATCCAAGGCGCATTTAGAGGGGTTTGATCCACCCTGTCAGACCCCTCTGGAATAGGAAGGTACCTCCAAATTTGGCATTTTCGAAGGCATCATTCTGGTATGTTAGCACAGCAGGATTCCCATCTGGAAGCAGATGTGTAGCTGAAGTTTCTCATCCCTGAGACCAGCCAGTACCTGATGATGGAGGGAAAACCACGAGAAACCTCTTGCAGCTGATTTACTCTGTCACTATCTAATAGGAGGCTTCTTGCACTGGGCAGAAATGGGAATAAAGGGTTTTCCAGTCCCAGGACAACCGTGTTCCCAAACCGGCAGCTGTATCCACATGTTTGAACTGTGTCATGGAGCAGATTTGCTCCCTTCGCTAAAGTTAAGCAGAGGTAGGGACCAAGAATGAAAGTACGTGTATGGACCATTTCCTGGTCACCTCATTATCCCAGGAATTCTTCTGTCATGGACAGACAGACTTAAAATTACTCACATACAAATGTAAATAAAGATCTAAGACCCTTTTGAAAGCTGTCAAGCACGTGGCTTCCTCTTGTGGCAAAGAGTTAAATTCAGCACAAGCACTGGGTTTACTTTAGGTTGGGATAAAATTTTCAAGAGGTACATGAAAGTAGGCTGAGGTCTGTCCCAGGGCAACTGAGAGCCTGGAATTTTAATCCATGGAGCAGGGAATGAAAGGAGCACATGAAACTTCATAAACAGAGGTGTTTAAACAAATTTAATAATAGACTTTTTAAACCACCAAATCACTGTCAGAGCATATATATGTTAAAAGACCTATAAATATATTTTTAAACAATCTCTTTTCCTTTCACTTAGCTGCCAAGATCTCCATTAGGAGCTTTGTGTTTCCTTCCAACATTAAAGAACATCTCTAACATCTGCAGCACTGAAGAGTGTCAGTTCTGCTGCTGCAACAAACGGTGCCACCACCTGAAGGAGGGGAAAGGGGAAATAATGAACATGCCTTTGCAGAGCAGGCTGCAGGGAGGAGGTAACAGCAGCAGCCTCCTGCCAGGTTTGATCTCCTGGGCTCCTTCTGTGCACCTCTAACGAGGGCAGATCATGATGCAAAATTTGGGAAAAGCTTTGTGGAGATGCTGAAGCCTCAGGGACACTGCAAAACTCCCTGTTTCCTGCCCTGTGTTGGGAAGGAGAGAAAGGGATCCCAGTACAGCAGGGAGCCAGTCTCAGCTCCACTGGAGTGGCCATGACTTTAAAAAATACTTGCTTTTTTAGCATGCAGGTTCTCAGGAAGCAGAGAGGACAGGGCAGGGACACCTTCCACCAGCCCAGGCTGCCCCAAGCCCCATCCAACCTGGCCTTGGACACTTCCAGGGATCCAGGGGCAGCCACAGCTTCTCTGCCCAACCTGTGCCAGGGCCTGCCCACCCTCCCAGGGAAAGATTTCTCCCTTATTTCTTCCTGACATTCCCACTGGTCCTGTCACTCCAGATCCCTGGAAATAGCCTCTCTTCACGCTTCTTGTGGGTTCCCTTCAAGTCCTGGGAGGCCCCAGTTAGGTCACCCCAAAACCTCTTGCAGAAGCCTTGGATCCCTCTGTCCTTCATTCCCTTGGCAGGAAAGGAAAGCAATGGTATTTTCTGATTGTTTACTAAGCAGAAGGTGGCTGTGCTGAGGACTGCAAGATGCTCAGTCATTACAAGACAAGGAAGGATCACAGAAACTGCAGGTAACAAACAGTGACTGCAGGAGCTCTGCTGGAAGCAGAACCTGGAGAGCCACAGCCACAACGGGATGGGCAGGGTTTTACCACTGCAAGAACTCTGAAAAGAAAACCCCTGTGTCTAATCTCTAGCCAAGAAACGTAACAGAACCCCCAAACATTCACAAACATCTCCAAGCAAAGTGATCTCACTGCTCATTTCAAGAGGAAAACACAACCCAGCCCCACTGGGTGCTTTACGTTGTGCAAAGGGGGTCCCACACTGAGACACAGCTGAGGAGCACTGTCCTGGAAGTGCAGAACAGGCAGAGCATGGAGACTTCCACAAATATTGCAGATATTGTAAAGCTTTAGTGGAAAATTCCCTGCTATCATGCATGGAAATGCATCTTGCTTAGCCTAGATGGACAGTCCTGCCCCTTCAGCAGGGAGAGTGAACATGGACCTCAGTGACATCCAACCTTAAAAACAACAAAAAACTCAGGGTTTTTACAGTTTTCAATAATACTTTTGGGTACACTTTCATCTCAGTCACTATATTATTAATAAATCACTTCAATCTCAATCACTATATTATCTGGGTGTACTTATAAATAATTTCAGCTGATGGGAATGGGACACTTTTATACCCAAATGCACCCGGACAATGCTAAGTGTGTGAGGATGGAATTTATAAAGCCGTAGGGATACTCAAAGGACTTTATTTGCAGATCTGAAGATTTTTAAAACCTGATTCCCAGTACTCCTGTGTCAAAGACAGAGGTTCAAAACCACAATGGTTAAAAAGGAAGATAATAAACTGCTTACTACTGGACCTTAACTACAATGAAGGGGGAAAAATCAGTGTTAATCTTGCTACTCGAGCCTTAATCTATTTTCTATTTTGCTTAGCCCTTCCTTTTTCAGCATGTATATAATTATATACACAAGATATGCCGGGGTTTACATTTATTATCTGTATGTGTGATCACCCAAAATTGTTCATTCATCCTTAATTTTTTTGGTTCAAGTTACACACTTAATGTTATTTTAACATAAGGCTTTTTTGTAATGTAATGATATTTAATTTGCATTAGCACAAGTGACATACAATAGATCATGCTATTATCATGATTGATATCAGATGAACTGGCATAAATTCAACGTTATAAATTGAGCCTATAAATGAAACTATGATTTTACAGGAATTACTGTAGTAGAAAGGCTACAGACCCTCAAGTCAACCTTAGTCAAACCCACTCTTTAGAGTTTTATATATTTTATGCCTGCAATAAATGCTTTTGTGAAAGCCCATAACCTAAAAAAAAAAAAAAAAGTCATTGGAAGTCTATTAATTATAATAATATCATCCAAAAAGCTGTGAGGGCTTATTTTTGTGACATCACTCTTTGATTTCTTACTGCCTTAAATTATCCCTTTGTTGGCTGGGTGAGGGTAACAGTCATACTTTTGTCATTAAATATAAGGAGTTTTAAAGCCTGATCCACCCTACCTCTAATTGATATTGCTTTCATTTGGCAGATAGTGACCTGATTTATAATTTAAATATGCATCATTATATGCACCTCTTCTGTATAATGAAAAAGTGAAGTTACTCTCATCTTTTCCTGCAATGTTAACATCAAGGAAAAGTATCTCCCTTTTTTCCCCTTTTATACTCAGAGCCTAATTGAAAACTGTTCATTGAATTTCAACATGATAGAAAAGTCTTTTTATCTCTCAATTTGTCCATTAGCTATTGTAATTGAAGTATCTGCTACACAGCTGAATTGATATTGTTCTTGTTTAAATTCTGGATTTCTCTAAATCTTCTATGAGGCATCAACTAAAAAAATATGGGTTAGGAGACATTAGTGAGCAATATTGTCTAAATGGGACATTAGCCCAGCACTCCACATGTGGAAAGCTACCCCAAGTAGGAAGTCATCTAATTTTACTGGAGAACGTGTTGCATAATAATCTTAACAGCATGACCATAAGGTTTGCTAATTGCCACATCTGTTTAACAGCTGTCAGATGTTTGCCATATGCTGCCATCAATATTACAACAGAGTACATTACAGGGAGTTTGATTGTGTTCCACTGTTATTTATTTGCCACAGACATTACTGCAGCCAGTGACGTCTATTTATGTTTCATTGCTAATTATATTTTAAAAGCTGCATGTGAAATCCAGGTTTTTCAGCTTCCTTAGACCCCACTCCTGATGATGTAACTAACAACTTTTTTCCCTACAGAGCTCTGAAGGGGTTTATAAATTTCCATCTCTTCTCATGGTAAATAATTCTTCTGCAAAATAACTTATTTATGTTGTTTTTGAAGGATGTTTCTAAGCCCAAGTTATGTTTTAATGGCGATGCTCGTAAGAACTCAAAAATAAACTTCTTTTTCAAAGAACCCACTTCATTCCACGTTGTTCTCTTTTCATGAGGACACAGGTCAGGGATGGAAGGTGGTTCAGCTTTCCAGCTCAGAGGGTTGACACCCCAGTTCCAGTCCCAGACCTGCCACTGACTCATCCCACGACCTCCATTTGTTGTCTGACCCTGATTTTCCCATCTCTGCACCAAACCCCTTCTGTAACATCAGACCTCAGGGCATGTCTGGGAGAAGCAAGGGGTGATGGAGCACCGTCCCCTTCCCAGCCTGGGAATGGGGCTGATGTGTTGTTGTGCCCCACGTTCCTGCGGGGCTGAGGAGGTGGCTCAATCCAGCACATCCCATCCTGGAGCAGCGAGCAGGGACTGACAGGGTGCAGAGCAGGCAGAACATGCATGGTGTGATGTGATGTGAGCTGATGGGTGTCACTGATCTCTATTGTAAATAGACTGTGTGACTTCCATATGATGTATTATTTATCTATTGTAGATGCCTTTTTGTTTCATTAATAAACCTGGAAATCAGACGTATACATTTCCAATGATGAGTTTTTGGCAATACAAGGCATTGTGACATTTGTCTGCAATTGCTCAATTATTTTGATGATTTTCTTCTTCTTTCTCTATAAATGATTAATGCTTGAGATGTTTGTTCAAGTTTCTCCTGATTTTAGCTCGTTTGTCCGGCTGAATTCTTTCTTCCTCCTCTATTTAGAAATTATTGCAGCGTAAGGACTTCCACTGTGACCTGAATTCTGGTTCCTCGGAGATGTTGCACCAGAGAACACAACACAGGTCCTCTCACTGAGGTTTGTGTTCCGCTCCAGGGTTTGGGACCTCCAGAAGATCTCACATTCACAATGCTGTTTCTGTTAAAATCTGCCTCAGAGCAGAAACCCTGTGCTGTTCTTCGACCTACAGTTAAAAATGTTTCCCTGATTTTCTTGCTTGAGAAAATTAAGAAAATACTTTGCTGATTATTTCGATAGGAAAAGACTTGAATTTTTCAAATTTCTGAAGAGAACAGTAAGTAGCAACTGACCCCTTCCATTTGCACTTCTGGAGGATGCTCAAGCAGAGGCATCTTTGAAGACTAAAGGGCAAAGAATTAGAAATGAAAGGCAAAGCTGGGGGTTGTTCCAGGAGCCAAACTGTCAAGCCTCAGGGTCCTTGAGATGGGTGAGGATGAGGGGAGGTCACTGAAGGAGGGAAGTGGGGTTGTGGGTTCAGCCAACACGTGCCTACAGGAGAAGGAGGTGCTCAGCTCCCAGGAGAAATCCACCTGCCTTGCACAAATGCCTCCATCAGTAATCTCAAATTTGTCTGCCTTCTGCATTTGATCTCCTTATTTTCCTCTTCTGTGCTTTTTTAATGCTGTTTGTAGCCATTTCAATTATGTGATTTCCTTATCTGGGTACCATTGAGAATACTGTACAAGACTTTATAAACAGCTACCAAGTTTATCTGCCTGTCATTTGGTTTTCATTATGCGAGATAACAATCTTTCTCATATCTTATAAGAAGATATAATGTGATTGTTTTGAAACAGGGAGGGGGGAAAAAGTCTAGGCTGCATTATCCTCAGCCTCGTGGTATTTGTAACATGAGTGGTGTCAGCACAATCTCCAACATTTTTCCTTGCTGTGGTCCAGAAAGAATTATCTCTCTAGTTTTTTATGTTTGCTGCTATCTCCTCTTTTTCTCCATTTTAGGCACAGAGAGGTTCTTATCAGAGTGTGGTTGTGCAGCTACAGCCTCGCCTCCATTCAGTCTGATCACTCCACGGGGCTCATGCACTGAAGGGAAGGGTGAGAGGCAATTGTCAACACTTGGCTGTATTAAATATGGATAGATATTATTCATGTAATTTGACAGTTCTTGACTTTCAGCTGTATAATGACAGTGAAACGGCAGGAATTGCAGCAGCCCAACTTCTGTCTCCCTTCAAGATAAGCTTATCAAGTGTAGCCTGAATCCATTCTGCTCAGCAGCAGAGCAGGACTCGTGTCACGCTGAACCGCCGCGCTCGTTCCTGCTTCCGCTTCTGCTCTGCATGTCCAGATGGTCCTCGTTGTTTGCCATCTTACAGCTATTTTGTGAGGTTCTGAGGAGACAGACTGTCTCTTGTCTTTGTTCAGCACCTTGTATGGAGCAGCCCTGGCTCCTGCCTGGTGCCACCAAGTGCTCATGGAACATAACTAAGGCGATGAAGTGATAGCAGGTGGTGGTCAGCCCAGGTGGGGGTTTCTCTCTCCATCAGTTCTGCACTTGATCTGCTTTGTTTGGATTCTTAACAGGAAGAAGCACCCTGAGGTTTATCCTGTGCTGTTTATATCCAGAGATCCAGAGGGATCTCTGAACAACTTGCAGGAGCCACACGTATCATTGGGGTTCTCCCGGCACGGTGTGGCAGCTGCAGGGCTTAAGGATTAGAACTGCCCAGGGGTCTGTGGAATTCCCGTGCTCCCTCACACACCTTCCAGGTCACAACACCTTCCAAACTTGTAGGATTTGGTGTCAGGGGAGAGGACCGGGTTTGGAAAACTTTTGGCAGTTGAATGTATAATTAAAAGGAAAAAAAAATAAAAAAATAAAAAAAAACCCCAGCAAATTCAGCCGTTCTGATCTTACAGGATTTGATCAGCCTGATTTTGATCTTCCAGCAGCTGGAAACTCCTCCGGCCTGGGATTGTCATCCTGTTTCTGCCTGCACAATAAAGAGCATAAGAACATGTAAAAAGGTACAAATGTGGCCACGGGCCGGTGTCCTGCCTGCAGCCAGACCTTGTCCACTCACCACTGAGTCCAGTGTTCCCTCTGTAACTGGAAAATATGGGAACTAAAGAAAATCAGTCCCTACAGACTTCCCCAGAATATTTCCAAATTATTTATGTTTATTAAATCGTTGTTGATTTGGGGTTTTTTTATTCTGAGTTTGATCACTTTTTGAGGACACTTTTGAGCAGCAGTGAACAAAAACGATTGTCATCAAAATAATTTACAGAAGTTTTGCAGTTTCTTATCCGTGGGGAAATTTTGCTGGTTGACTTTTCACTGGAATATGTCAGTGGAAATATAAGTTCATGTTTCAGAATTAAATGCATGCCTCAATGGCTCAGTTTATGCATTCATAATTATATTTACAATTAGAAATAATGTAATCAAGGAATGGAATTCTTTTATCGGCTGAGTGCACACAGCGAGTTGCGGAGGAAAGTGCAGTTTTAAGCCGCGCTTTCTTCCCCACAATTTAGAAGCATTTAAGCTCCATCTCCGACACACATTAGGAAATGATGGGCTAATTAAGTCCATGTGGGGCAGTTCTTCAGTCCCTCCCTGGCTCGCCTTGGGCACAGCAGAGCCCCAAATGCTGCGGACACGAAAGCACCGCGGGGACTCTGCCCAGCCCCACCTAAATATTTCAATTCCCTTACAAGAGAAAAGAGAAGCTTGAAATGGAAGCGAGAATGGGGAGAGGGCACGTGGCACGGTGTAATTGAGAATCCCTGTGCCCTGCCAGGCAGGGTTAATGGGCACTGCCCTGCAGTGAAGTGGCTCCTGCGAGTCCTTGAAATGTCACCGTGGTGCAGAACAAGACGATGCTCGAGGTCCTGGTGCTGCTCGGGGGGGCTTCGGGGCAGCTCTGAACCCACACGCCTCATCTGGAGGCACAGGATGTCATTCACGATTGCTTACCTCTCATTAAAACTGACCAGAATGGCTTTCTGTGAAAAATTGATTTTTAATTGCAAAAGTTAAATCTGTGAACCGGTTTTCCTTGAAAAGCTGGAAACGTTTAGCAGGGAGCTGATGGGCACCATCCTCGCTTGCTGATAGCTCCAAGAGCACTGAATGACAGCTTTTTCCTTCGGTCTTTGGCCAAAATTAGCAGTGAAGAATATTTGTTTGTGTGCTTTGCACAGTGATTTTAGTCAGAAAAGTAATTTCCCATTAAAAAAAAAAATAAAATTCCAAGGGGTGTTTCCGCTTGGCAGACTGGGGAGCACGTTGATGCTGGGATGCAAAGAGGAGATCAGGCTCTTGCAGGGTTCCCACACTGCTCATGGTGCTCTTCACCAGGCCTGTCACTGGCAGCACGAGGTGCAGCAATGTCAGCTTTAATTAAAACCTTCAGGTTTACCCACCACACAGAACAGCTGCAGCATCCACGAGAGGCAACAGCACCACGACACGTACAAGGCCAGGGTTTGTGGAATATAAAAGGAGACACTGGTAATGGAACCCCCCACAGAGCTGGTGCATCCATAAATTCTATAAAATGCTGATCATTTCTCCCTGAAATGTTCCACACAAACTTTTGCTGATGTTCAAAGAATGTCAGCTGGAAAAATGGGCAGGGTTTTTTTCCTCAAAAATTAAGAGGCAACCAACTCCTTTATGCTCAGCCGCGTGTGTGAGTGGCTTGTGAATCACAGCGAGGCACCACCAAGCAAGGAGCCCACAGAATGTGCTGAAGCTAACTCAGTAACAGCTAGAAATGTAAGGCTGCTCCACAGGCTCCTGCAGGAACACCACTCTGCAGGGTTGAGAGCAGCTCTTTATTGTCACCAACCTCAGTGTGACTTTGAAGATGTTTAAGATAAAGCAGCTTCAGACAACCTTTTGTTGCCCCTTCTCCCAAGCAACAAGCGACAGGAGAGGGAATGGTCTCAGGCTGGGACAGGGCAGGGGGGACATCAGGAGGCATTTCCCCATGGAAAGGGTGGTCAGGATTGGAAGGGGCTGCCCGGGGAGGTTTGGAGTGCCCAGCCCTGGAGGTGCCCAAGGCAGGACTGGCTGTGGCACTCAGAGCTCTGGGCTGGGGGACAGGGTGGGCATCGGGCACGGGGTGGGCGCCGTGGGCTGGGGGGGGTTTTCCAGCCTCAGGGATTCCATGAGCAGTTCAACCCCATTTCTTGGATGTGGTCAGTGAAGTTCTCCATCACTCAGAAGTTTGACTTGGGGTAAAGGTCAATCCTGGGCAGAGAGGGCAGCACAAGTGTTTCCCTCTGTGCTGACCCATCCCATGGGATACAGGGAATGCTGCCAGGAGTTTCCAGGGGATGCCCCGGGTGAGCAGGTGTGATCCTCAAGGAGATAAGTTACCTCCTTCCCCAGCCGCTGGTACCACGGACCTGGGGTGGGCCCTAATCCCCCTGATGACCTGTTATTAACTAATTACTACAGGATATCACAAACCGGTGAGCCTGATAGTCCCTGTCTTACAAATCTGAGCTGCAGGGACGAGGGTGTAAGTGAGAATCCACTTTGGAGCAGCTCTGGGAGCAGAAGGGCTCTCCCCTGGCCCAGCAGAGCTGTCTGGGTGTTTCCTGCCCCCCAAAATCAACTCTGAGTCGCATAAAAGCTTTGACTGATGGGGAGGGGGAGCATTTGCAATGCCTGTCCTGTAACGGGGTGGAGGTGGAAATGCTCAGCATGGGGAGCGGGGATGAGGAGCTGGAAGAGGCAGCTGGATCTCAGGGAGGAGGTCTGGCCACCTCTGCTCCTCCTTCTGTGCAAAGTGCAGGTAAAAGTATTCATCTCCAAGGATGGGAAGGTTGTTCATTAGGTAATAATAGTAAAAAATTATTTTAAATTGAAAAAGTGCTAATTCTGATGTGCAATGTGGTTTTATTTCTTTGCTTGTTTTTCTGAGAGTTTTCTTTTCTTTGTGAGCACTCATGGAAATATCCTTGCAAGGTGTGCATCTCATTTTCATGAGGATTTTATGAAGACCCCAGGGAACAGCAACTATATTACCTGAAGTTGCCTTTACATCATAAGATACAGGTAGCAACTAGTCAAGAGACACAAAGCACCTTTGGAATTTAAACTTGTTTGGTGTTCTGCTTAATAGAGCTGAGCGAGAAATTATGCTGGCACTGAAGTTCTCAGAGCTGGGCTGTGCTATTTAAAATGGAATTTCATACTAATGAGCCTAAAATAAAACAACGTGTGGAAGGAGATTTCAAAGTATCCTCAGTTGTAGCAGTTGTTCCGCAGAAACAAACGCAACCAAAGAGCACCCTCTCCTGGATGGTCCCTGTGAAGCTCCAAAACACCCGTTTTGCAGCCAAGAATTGCTGTGCTGGTGCTCCAGGAGAAAGGGAGAGAAGGTAAGACGCGGCGGATAATGCTTCGCGTTCCGCCCTTCAAGGAAAACATAAGGAATGTTATTCTAGGGTTATCGTTCTCTGTGCTTGATAGTAAATCATGAAAAATGAGCAGAAACAGAGTCAATGTGATTCAAAAGTAGATCCTAGTTATGAAAGGTTCGTTTTCATCAGGGTTTTCTCATTACTGTGAGATCTTTCAGCTGGGTCACCCCACAGATCAGGGTTAAGAATTTCTTGTATCCAACAGATACTTCATTTTTATCTATTTCCAATATTATCATAAAAACATTTTTTCTGTAGTTTTTTATGAGAAAATATATTTTATGTATTTGTTATTCTGGCTCCTTCAGGAAGGTGCTCTTAGTTTTCCGATTCCTGACTAAATAAATTTGATCTTTTGTTTTCAGTACACATTTAAAATTTGCTTTTGATGAATATGCTGCTGCATTCCGTGGCATTCATGGAGTCTGGTAACACATGAATGAATTTTTACAAGATTCCTGGAAAGCAGGCACATATGACCATGGGGAATATTACCCTGATAAAGATTTAATTGTAAAATGAAAATGAGTAGCAGTAAAGTTCAGCCAGTGTTTCCGTGGCTGTGATTTCTGCGTGCAGACATTACCCCAAAGCAAATTCAGATGTCATCCCCTCGTGTTTGTTACCCTTTTCATGATCTTTTCAGTGCCTGAAAAAAACACAGTACCAACATCTTGTGACACAAACACAAAGCAGAAGCCTTTTNCAGAGTTCAGGAATAGTAACATGAAGTAATACTTTACCTTTATTATTTTACATCAGGACTCACCAAGCTAAATACCTGATAACTGGAGATAAGTAGTAGGATTTTCTAGCTGGACTCTCCTCTGATGCTCTGTGAGACAGCAGTGTGTGCATACAGCTCAAGTGCACCCTAGTTCTGACAGAAGGTGTGGAGTTGTACAGCTCCTCTGTGTCTGGCTGAGTGACTCCCTTTGTGTGCAGGCTTTAATTCTCACACACTTTGTTTCCCATTCTAACAATATCAAATGTAATCTACCATGGCATAAGCAGAGACTCAACTCTTGCTCACTTCATCCCACTAAGCTCAGAGCAGGGCTTTCCTCCTAAGGGAAGCTGGCAGCTGTTGGGAGCTGTGGCTCCAGTGGTCTGGGATAAGGTATTTAATAACTGATAGATAATTTCATAATACAAAAGGAATTCTCTTTTGATCTACAATCAGTTAATCTGGCTGAAGAAATCTTGTCTGTTCAAAGCTGGCGGGGTTTGATCTCTAACAGCCAAGTACAAGCACAAGTTCTTCTGCCCTCGGACAGTGACATATTCCTTCTCTGTGGAATTTCAGGTCTGTGGATCTGGTTGTGTGAAGGAGAAACCCCAAAAAGGTGTTCGTGTGGCACATTGAGAGGCACTGCCTGTACCGAAATCCTGCAGCCTTGTGCATGCACAGCCTGCGTGAAAGATGGCAAGATTTATAGAGCAGAACTGGGGGAAGATTATTTTTTGTAAGCTTTGGAGGGTATGAATTAATAAATTCTAGTTGTCCTAGCTCTTAAGATTTCCATTCTGTCTAAATTTCAGTTTTGCTTTCTCTTTCCCCTCCCCGGTAGAGCTGAACCTGGGAATAGCATCACTCAATGGCTCGTTAGTTTGATGAAGTGGCATAAGTGACTCCAGCTCCGACGGGCACTTCCAGCTCCGAAACATTTACACGTCCCCAGGGAATTCTGAAAAACACCAGGAACTCTTGAGGTACTGAATCACGGGCAAGTATTTTGAATCTTTAATTTTTTTTATATATTCTTTTCTATGAGAATGTCAGAACTAAAATATGGAATATGCTTTTCCCACTTGGTTCCTATTACTTGTAAAGCATTCAAAAGCTTCTGGAATAAAATTACCTCTCTGCCCTGCCAGGGAGAGCTCCACGGAGTATCAAGGGAGTCCCTCTGCTGGTGTTGCTTTCCATTTTTAACCCAAATATAATAATAAAAATGACTAAATATTAGACCGGAGCTGCACAAACTTCAATTCAGCATTTATTTGTTATCATGTTTATCCCAGGGGAGTTTTACTGTACTTTTATATTTATACAAAAAGTGTTGAAATGTATTCCATAAATTAATGAGCTTATTTTCAGGTGTGACAGATTCATCATTATCATAATGTTTGTTTTAAAAGTTTAGTTGTACAAGAGCAGGCAATTTGCATTTAGAAAAAAAAAAATATTTTAAACAAAAATGCAAATATGTAAGAGGTGCAGGAAAGTGAATTCAGTCTTGAAATTATATTCCTTAATATTCCATCCCAACTGCGTATTTTCCATGGTGGGAAAGACACTGAAGCAAATTTGCACTGTTAACCCCATAAACACCTGACATTTCCTCTGGGTGGATTCAGCTCTGACAATGAAGAATTAGACAACTCAACAGAAAAATACATTTCTATTTTGTTTCAGCATTCACTGGAGGTTTAATCACAGCTGTCAATGTGCTGTTGCAGTGAACAATTCTTTTATATTGAGTTATTTTACAGTTCATACAGCAGTAAGAAATATCTTAAGGTACTAACTGATTATTTCAACTTTATTTATTGTACAGGAAAGCAATGACATTGAAAATATTGTATAAATAGCAAATACATTGAACAGCAAGATCCCTCCCTTGCATTAAGAATTGAAATGACATTATTTTAAAACATTTGAAAAAATCATCAATTATGTTATCAACACAGACACAGATTACCTATTATTTTAATGTAATTAATTGGAGCTTAGAGCATTTATGTTGTTGTGTATGTCATTATCCATCAAAATGCTAAAAATTAGGGACTGAATCTTTTTAAGTTACTGTAATTGGTTTTTTCTCTAAGTCCATCATTTGTCTCCACCTTCAGCATCTGAAATTTTTAATTACAACTTATTTCTTTTTTTGCCTGTCTCCTAGGCCAAATTCCAATCTCACTTGGGGTTTTTTCACACCAGGGCCTTCAAGAGAAGGAAAATTTTCCTCTTCAGTGACCACAAGCTTGTAACCAAGTTTATATTCTTTCCTTACACTATTCTTGGGGTTTTGTGGGGGGCTTTTACACCTTATTGGTATATTCTGATCTATATTTTTACATTTATCTGGCTCATTTATGTATTTTTCTTTAGCTCCTTTAAACCTTTTAATCCTTCAGCTAGAGAAAGGCAAATGGAACAATAAATGGTATCATATTTAAAAGGCTGGGGTTTTTTTCTCCTGCCTGGCTCAACTAGTAGCTTTTCCCACTACCTGGATAGGTTTGGGTTTGGTTCTTTCTCTGTGCTTGCAATTTAAGACAGGTTGCCCCTGTGTGATCTCCCATGAAGGAAGGATGGATGGAAGCTCTGGATGAAGGCAAAAGTCCACAGGTTCCTTGTGGTTCTGTGTCTGGGAAAGCACTGAGCCCACAGCTGTCCACCACTGTGTCCAGAATGCCTGTCTCCCAGGCTCTGATGAGCCCTGACTTCTTTATGCCTCCAATGTTTTTTCCCTTCTCTCTCATGATTGACATTTGTCTTTTCTGGGCCCAGTGTGCTTGCACTGCACTTGCAGGGAGCCTGGAGCACTGCAGTATTTCCATTTGTCAGGTTAAGGGTGAGGAAGATTACACATGCCCACTGATTTATGGCTCAGAGGCTGGCAATAGTGTCAAGTGTGATCTCAGCAGAGCTGGGCTCGCTGACTGCAGTGCTGCACCCCCAGCCATCAATCCTGAGAGGCTGTCCAGAGCAGCACTCCATGCAGGCCTCATCTGGGAGTCCTGGCAGTTATTAATAAGATAACAGTGCTGCCAGTGCTCATGCCAGAGCCAGAATCACACAGTCATTAAGCCTGGAAAAGACTTCCAAGATCACAGAGTTCAACCTGTGCCTGATGCCCACCTTGTCCCCCGGCCCAGAGCTCTGAGTGCCACAGCCAGTCCTGTCTTGGGCACTCCAAACCTTCCTGGGCAGCCCCTTCCACTGCCTGACCACCCTTTCCATGGAGAAATTCCTCCTGATGTGCAACCTGAGCCTCCCCTGGCACAGCCAGAGGCAGTTTCCTCTTGTCCTGTCTCTTGTTACCTGGAAGGTGACTGCTCTCCCAAAGGCATGCAGCAATTTAGTATTTCAAGCTCTGCACTGCACTGAAGTCAGTGCCTAGTGAGTGGGGTTTTTTTTATTCCTCCAACCATACATGTAAAACAAAACCCAGAGAGAGTGACTTGACAGTTAATATTCCCTTAGGACACACAAGGCCAGGGATCTGAACCACAGGTGCCTGCACTACAAGCTACTGCTGCTTCTGGTGCAGGTGCCTTTCTCCCTCTAGTTTTAACCACGTGTAGCTGCCTGGATGTGAAAAACCAGCACAGCCATCACCAAAATTCACGTGTCCCTATGAAATGCATTAATTTGGCCCATCTGATCTTCTCCCTCCATGAAAAGAGCCTGGAAATTCCCAGCCTGGCTGTATTTGCAGCATGCTGGGAAATACCAGAGGTGGGAAGAACAGCACAAGTGCAGTCCAAAACAGAGCTCTTCCCTCCCAAGTGCCTCCAGCCCTTGCCAACACAGCGAACTGAGCAGTTCAGTCTGCTACTGACCAAGTGCTTTCTGCAAGGCAGCTGGAAAGAATGATGGAAGGGGTGGAGGGAATTCCTCTTTTGGATGCCAGCTGCATCAGCCCAGCTCACTCTGAACCTTTTCCTGTATGTTAATTTAACACATCTCGTTAATAGTGTTCAGTTGAATAATGTAGCAACTAACACACCAGACATGAAGCTGTTCCTATCTGACTCGGAGGTGCAAGCTCAGAGCATCCTGTGTCACTCAAATATTGTAGTCCTGGCTCCCAGCTGGAAGGAGAAGCACATCCATGGGCTCTCTCTCTGCTGTTTGTTCTGGCAGTCAGGAGGGGCACACAGCCTGCCCAGCTGTCATCACAACTCCTTGGGGAAGTGAAAATCCACTTTTTTAACAACACACAATGCCTCTTCTTTTCTAATCAAGTCCAGCAGGCTTGCAGTCTAATGAAAAGGCTCTAAATTAAGGGAGAAAGAGATAAAAATAATCTGTGCCATGTTCCAAAGCACACCTGTGGCTGCAGCTATAATTGGTGGATAGACAGACAGGCAGACACTCTGTCAGCTTTGGAAATGGGTCACAGTGTTCTGGAAAAAACAACAAAATGAGTTAAAAGTCAGCTTTCTGTTCCACACCTCTATCTATACTGTGGAAAAAAATAGATTTGTGTTGATTACTCTTACTCTAGGATTTAATTTCTTCTGGCTCTATTCCCAAAACAGTCTCATCAGCACCAAGCACACTCTCGTTTGTGCTTTGTAGGGACAGGCTGTGCAGCCACGCTGGCAGAAGAGAGAGGTGCTCAGGTCTGGGAGAAGGGCTGGGATGAGGGTGGAGGTTCAGCAGTGATGCCATTTGGCTCCTTGGGCAGTTATTAGTGTTGTGATGGCACAAAAAAAAAAAAAAANAGGAAAAAAAAAAAAAAAAAAAAAAAGGGTGGGGATTTGCACAGAGACCAACAATGAGCAATCATTACTGAGCAGCCTGGGCTAGCAGGGGTAGCCGAGGTTGTCCCTCCCAACACACATTTTTGGGTGAATCTGATAGGCGAAGCTTCAGGCCGGCTCTCCCTGCTCCTCCTGCCACAAGGTTCAGTCCCAGAGCCAGTTCCACCTCCCCAAAGCTCTGCTGGACTCATTCAAGCCCCAGTTTAGTGCTGAGGGCTCTGCAGGGCCAGGGGGGCCCTCAGCCCGGGGCAGGCAGGGAGCTTTGGGCAGGAGTTTGGGGGGGGCCCAACCCTGGGGCTTTGGGCAGGGGTTTGGGGGGGATTAACCTTGGGGGTATG
>VXAU01011327.1:5638005-5753310 GCA_013399695.1 Formicarius rufipectus
TGCCTTGCCCTGCCTTGCCCTGCCTTGCCCTGTCCCGGCCCGGGTCCGCCATGAGCGGCGCGGCGGGGGCGGCGCGCGCCTTCCCCGCGCCCGTGCAGTGTAAGTGCGCCGCGCCATGCGCGCTCCGGGGCCCACGCGCTGGAGCCGCGGCGGCAGCCGGGGCCTACCCGCCGGCCCCGAAACATGAGTAACGCATGAGGCGGGCGGGAGCGGAGCCCGGGAACNTCCGTCTGTCCCGGGGGCACTGCTCGGGGTGTCCATCCCACCGGGGTCGCTGCTCGGGGTGTCCGTCTGTCCCGGGGGCACTGCTCGGGGTGTCCATCCCACCGGGGTCGCTGCTCGGGGTGTCCGTCTGTCCCGGGGGCACTGCTCGGGGTGTCCATCCCACCGGGGTCGCTGCTCGGGGTGTCCGTCTGTCCCGGGGGCACTGCTCGGGGTGTCCATCCCACCGGGGTCGCTGCTCGGGGTGTCCGTCTGTCCCGGGGGCACTGCTCGCGGTGTCCATCCTGGACAGGGCTCTGTCCCCCATCCATCCATCCCAGCCGGGGGGGTCACTGCTTGGGCCATGGGGACCAGCTGGTAGCCCATGGCCCGTGGGTCCTGAGCAGTGGTCCTGGTCTGTGATCCATGGGTCTTGGGGGTGGTCCATGGGTCCTGAGCAGTGGTCTGTGGTCGCTGATCCACAGGTCCCAGGAGTGGTCTGTGGGTCCCGGGCAGTGGTCGGTGGTCTGTGGTCCATGGTCTGTGGTCCGTGAGTGCTGGGCAGTGCTCTGTGGTGTGTAGTGCACGGGTCCCAGGCAGCAGTCCATGGCCCCTGGATCACTGGCCGTGGTCAGTGGTCCTTAGACCATGGTCGGTGGTCCATGAGTGCTAGGCAGTGGTCCGTGGTGTGTAGTCCATGGCCCCTGGATCACTGGCGGTGGTTGATGGTCTGTAGTCCATGGTCTGTGATCCATGGGTGCTAGGCAGTGGTCCATGCCCCTGGATCCCAGGCAGTGGTCAGTGGTCCATAGTCCATGGTCTGTGCTCCGTGGATGCTAGGCAGTAGTCCATGGCCCTTGGATGCCAGGCAGTGGTCCATGGATCCACGACAGGCTCTATATGGAGCGATGCCACGCCCTTTGGGGGGCACCCCCAGCCCACTCGGGGGTCCTGCCGAGCCCTGACCGCGCTCCCTTCCCTCAGTCCCCGGCGGCACCACGGTGCTCGTGGAGCTCACCCCCGACATCCACATCTGCGGCATCTGCAAGCAGCAGTTCAACAACCTGGACGCCTTCGTGGGGCACAAGCAGAGCGGGTGCCAACTCACCAGTGCCACGGCCGGCGCCACCAGCACCGTCCAGTTCGTGTCGGAGGAGACGGTGCCGCCGCCGCAGGCACCGAGCGCGGCCGGGACCATCGCGGCCGAGACACAGACCATCACAGGTACCACCAGCAGCGCCAGCTCTGCCCCCGGGACAGGCTCCTTGGGGCTGCCACAGCGCTGGGATGGTCCTTGGGGCACTGGGGGTGACCCTGGGGATGGTCCCGTTGGGACTGGACGGGGTGGTCCTGGTGGGTCCCCCCACGTTCTGGGGTTCTGCGGACACTGCCCGGCTCGTGTGTCCCCATCACGCTCGGCTGCAGTGGCAGTGCCCACGTGAGTCCTCCTCTGCCCAAGGAGGAGAAGCGGTGGTGTGCTGCCTCCTTGGGTTGGCAGTGACAATAGTTGCTTAATTTGCTAATTGAGATGCAAGCTCTTGCAGAGGACTGCTCAAGTATATTGTGTTGTATAAGCAACTTGTGGAAACTAATTAAAATTGTCAATACCTCTGAAAAATAATGAAACTGCTCTGCATTTTATTTTTTTTGAAGAGTGTTCATGATGAAGAACAGACACAGAATTGCTGTCAGGAACCAATCCAGGCCTTTTTTTTTTTTTTGTGAGAACACTGCATTCTCTAACATTGCTCCTACAACTAATTGGCAGGAAAAATATTACTCAAGATTTCTGCCTATGTGAAGGCTGAAGTGAGGTCCTGATCCTGGAGACATTTAAATGAAATTAGAATTTTGTTCCACGTATGAAGGTTCACCCTTCTATATATAGTCTTATTTTATTTTGGTGTGGGACCTTACTAAAATCCAAATTATTTGACTGTAATTTGGATAGACAGATTAAGGCAGAGAATCTGGAAGAGCAGTGAAACAAACTGAATTCAGGGCTCATGTCCAGGAATTTTTGTATTATAATCCCTCAACTCAGTGTGGGTTTTGGGTGAGTCATATTTCTGCTTCATATTTACTCATCTTTAAAATAAGAGCAGTTCTATCCATTTGCCCTTTTGGGGCACAGTGTTGTTTAATTGATTTAAAAGCTGCTACTTTGGCTGAGATGGTTTCACCTGTTATTCTTGTGAGTAACATCTGAAAACAGTGGAGTTGAAAGAGGCTAAGCTTCTTTAACAATTATAAAAAGATTTGTGTGCATTATGCCTTTTTGACAACATTTGCCATATAAATAAGGATTGTTTTTTTCTCCTTTGGGCTACAGCACAGCCAATATTGAAAAACAAATATAGCTTTATTTGGTATTTGGAAGAGGAAAAGCCTTTTTCCTTTCCCCCTCCCCCAGGTAAATAGGAACACAGGAACATTGCTGGAAAAAACACGGAATGGGGAAGTAGTTCATGAAAGTAGACAATAATGACACTTTTTTTCTGATTAGAGAAGTTCATGCTCCCAGATTAAGCTCTGCTTTGTGTTCAGTTTCTGCCCCAGAGTTTGTTTTTGAGCACGGCTATCAGACGTACCTGCCCAGTGAGAGCAGTGACCCTGCGGCTGCTGCTGTTGTCCCCACCCCACCAAAACCACGCTCCAAAAGGTCCTCAGCCTCCCTCCCACACAAGAAACTGAACTGCTGCTACCCAGGTAAGGTGGGCTTGGTACCTTCTTGCCTTCCATTTTGGCATGGAGAAGAGTCCCCAGCGATGCACACGGGAGATTTGTCTGTCTTGAGCAGTTGAGATGTACAGAACCTGCTGGCTGAAGGTGTGATGAGCTACTGCTGATACCAGGAGTAGTTCTGCTCTTGGTTTCACATGTCCTTAGACTTTGGTTCTACACTGTGGTGTCCTCTGATGATGCTGCAGTGGTTTTGAGTGGAGGCTTTGGCCTCTGCCCACACCTGTTAGAGTGGAATCTTCTTACCTTTTTGCTGACTGCTGCTGTACATGAGAAATGTGATACATGAATTTGGCATTTCATGGTTTCCCTTTGGTCAGTTAGGGTTTTTATAAGGATGGATTGAACCATCTTTATAAAATGGTCTTTTATTTGGAGATCTGAGGAGTGAAAACCCTGCAGGACGCAAAAAATGAGTGCAGAGACATCCATGCAGGTGAGTAGTTCTGTTCATGGTGGCAGAAGGTTCAGTCTCTTTTCTCAAGCTTGCCTCCCTTTGAAAGGCACATTTCAGGTGCTGAGGATTCATTCCTGTGCTCTGGAACTCGAGCACTTTCCACTCAAACAGAATTCTAGAACAGTGAGCTGTTACCTGACTAATACCTGGCAATAACTTGAAGTCTTCTGTGGAATTAATTAGGTCCCCCAGCATCCCCTGTGCACTGCAAAGAGCATCTCAGATCCTAGTCAGGGATTCCAGAGAACTTGCTCCAAAGCTTTCAGAAAAGGTAGGAGTGAATTGTCTCCAAGGGGGAGCATTAGGAAACTGAAGTAAGCTGGTCACTATTTTAAGTAGATGTGAGGAAAAAAGATGGGGAGTTCATTCTCTGTTCATACTGCATTTTTTAAAAATGTTATTGAAAATAAACATAATGCCCAGAACTTGGTAGTATGTTTTTTATTATTTTGTGAGATTTCCTTGAATGCAGTGGTCTCGATCTCACCATTTTCAGGTTGCCAGTTCAAGACTTCCTATGGCACAAAGGACATGGAACGTCATCTACGAACACACACAGGTCTGTATTTTAGTTTTGTTTAGTTCCCTCCTTTTAGCTTTTTGACAAAAAGTATTTCTCTATGAAATACTATCTCTGTAGAGAATGTGCACGCAGGTCTGGACCTTCTCATACTCTACTGCTGTGTGTCTGAGGAGTTACCCTCTCGGGGTAAGCCATGCCCCTCTCTGGGCAGTGCCACACACAGCTGTGAGCCATCAACGCTGGGTGTTGATCTAAGGCACAGCTCAACACGTGGCCTGCACCTCAGAGGGTTATCAGGGTGCTGTGTGGTCACAGTGCGTAAACCTAATTTGTTCTTCACGCGGAACACCAATTCTATGAACCCACCTCCCTTCCTCTAAAAGCTCAATTTCAGAGTTGTAAAGGCAGGAAGTTCCAAGGGATCTGCTAAATCTGTTGCGGCCTCCTGGAGCACAGGAGACTTCTAGGATGGCTGTTGAAATCCAGCGTGCAGCTCCTGAAAAGCAGACCCTTTTCTGTGGCAACACCACCCTCACCACGCAAAGCTTGACGCGCCTCTGCCCTTCCCTCCCTGCAGGGGACAAGCCCCACAAGTGCGAGGTGTGCAGCAAGTGCTTCAGCAGGAAGGACAAGCTGAAGATGCACATGAGGTGCCACACGGGGGTGAAGCCCTACAAGTGCAAGCACTGCGAGTACGCGGCCGCCGACAGCAGCAGCCTCAACAAGCACCAGCGCATCCACTCCGACGAGCGCCCCTTCAAGTGCCAGATCTGCCCCTACGCCAGCCGCAACTCCAGCCAGCTCACCGTGCACCTCCGCTCCCACACAGGTACCTCCCGCACCCCCAGGGTCCCACACAGGGACCTCCCAAACCCCCAGGGTCCTGTGCCACACAGGTACCTCCCCACACCGCAACAGCTGCCCCCAGAGTAGCAGGCAGTGGAAGGATTTAAGAGCATTTATTTCCCAAGTTGAGAACACATTTGATGTCTCAAATCTGCACCGGGTCAGGAGAAGACACACCCTCTGTTCTTCTCAGGGCTGCTGTTGTCCCTTCAAAGGTGTCTGGAAGAGCTTATCTTCTCCCATTCCTGAGAGCTCAGCTACTTGGAATGCAGGAGGAGGAAGCATCTAAAACTGTCTCTGGGAAAGATGCGTTTTTCCAGGCAGGAAAGCTTCCTGAAGTGAAAACTCCTCACCTGTTCCTAGTGAAGTCTTCCAGAAGGGTCTTCTACACTTCCAGACTAAAGTTCAGATCTCTGAAGCTTCAAAGGCCGTAGGGAGGATTTAAAAAGTTTCACAGGTGCCAGGATGTCCAGAAGGGACAAATCTGATCCACAGAACCACCAGTGCATCCACCTTCTGTGAACCTCTTAGATACAGAACCCATTAGGGCAATACAGCTCTACTAAAATTACCTGGAAGCAATCAGAAGACAGGTCTGACTCTTGGTAGACTTTCTGCTGAATTGGTTTGGAAACTGCCTGTTAGATGTTCTCAGACCAGTAGAACTGAGGGACCGAATTTATTGATTAAGAGTATCAATGTTCCTATCTGTGTCTCTCAGATATTAGAAACTGAAATTACTTTATAATTGAACTAACTGTATCAGTACAAAATTTAGCTGCATAATTTAATCCTTCTTGCTAAGTAATTAGCAATTTTTTTTGCCCTTTCTGTGTGGTGCCTTCCCTGTGCAGTCTGATGGACATTAACAGTGTAGGATGAGCACTCAAAAGTATATTCTGCCTATGGAATGTTTGCTCTGTGGGCAGAAAGCTTTAGCCTCCAGGCTTAGGAACATTGCATCCTTTTCTGTTTGCAAATGTTTGTCTTTTTTATATCTACTCCTAGATGAGATTTGCTGCAAAGATACTGCTGTACTGTTGTCCTTGTACAGTTGTCTGTGTATGTTGTTTTTCACCTAATCCAAGGTAGTGGATTAGTTTCTGTGTTGTCTTTTATACATTTGATTAGTTCTGTGAATTTTAGCTGCAGGGTGGTTATGGTTCAGTGATTACTAGATTAGCTTTGAACCTGTCCTGCATCTGATTCTGCATTCGAGTCCTAAACAACAGCAGTTTGGATGTGTGCAAGATGGGATTTATTTTGAGTAGATAAAGGAAATAAATCCCTTGTGCATTGTGAAGGAGGGGAGGGTTAAACCAATCTGTCGCTAGCAGAAAAGAATCTTTTATACTTCACAAATCTGCTGTGATGGAATAGACAGGACTGGCAGGCAGTGGGTTTACAAGTGCCCCTCTTTTTATTTTTGTATGAGAAGATGTGAGGGTCAGTCAAAATCCTGGGGGCTGTTAGGAAGCTATCTCCTGTGAACACATTGCTTGGGGAAGAGGGTGCTGCATTTCCCCATGTCACAAAAGAGCTTGTTGGGGCATTTCTGTACCTGGGCAGGGTGCTCTGAATGAGCCCCTGTGAACACTCATGGTTCTCTTGTATTATTTGCTGAAAGGAGGCACAAGAATTTTGAAAATAATCATTTCTTTGTCAGATTGCAGAGCTGTTATGCACACAGTCAATTTTAGGAGAAGAGGACTGGTATGTGGAATATATTGCTTCCTGAAATTAAATTAATAATTCTCTAGAAGGAGACTATAATCTGCATAGCTCAGGGTAGGATCATCTGCATAGGAGAACTCAAACTAGTCCTCTAAACATCCATTTCCTGTTAATTGGAGTGAAACTCCTCTTAGAATTAATAATCCCAGGGTCAGACACAGCTTTTTAAGATATATTCAGGCAGTGTCAGCTATGTATGTGCAGAAATGTAAAGAAATACACACAGCAGACCATTCTTTAAGCAAACAGAACGAGCATACTTCGCTATCTTCCGTAAAATTCCTAATTCTTTTTCATATATTGTGCTACCCTCTATATGAAAATGAAGTCATTGAAATACAAACTGTGCCTTCATCAGCAAAGCAGATGAAAATTCAGTAGCTGAGTGTGTAGCTGAGACTGGAAAATAAACTAGATAAACAAACAGTGCATCTTCATTAATAAAATCTGTTTAATATAGATAGTACACTATGTATCTCAATTATTAAACAGATACATGGATTAGCACAGTAGGCCACAACTTGATTTGAAAAATATGCAGCTAAACCTATGACATATGTAGCTGGGTAAGCAAGTTATGCAAAATTATACAGCTATCACAAACTCCATAAAATATTAACTTATAAAATAAATCAGCCATTTGCAGTTTGATTATTAAAGAGGATAAATGCTTGTAGAACTAAATACATTCTTTCTCCTTCTCTCACCAAGGGTGTCTTAGTACCTAATAACACAATTCTTCCACTTTCAAAAGAAGACCTGTTCAGGTATTTTTAAAACTACATATTTAGATTAAGGAGGAAAAGGAACAGTTAGATTGCTAAGTTTGCTTTGGATTTTTTGTTTTTTATTAATGACTTCAGAATAGACTCACTGGTCTTTTCCCTGGATTTGGTTATGTCCGAAACAGAGCTCCACCCTAACATGGTCTGGCACAAGCCTGCAGATAAAGAAAATGCAAAATAGTGGGTTAGATCCAGGCAGCTGGAATGGTTATTAGGGAGAAGCACATAAACTGGCTCCCAGAGACCTTGAAGGTGTGTGTTCATTTTTCATGCTTTATCCATTAAGAACTTTGGTCAGGTATTTCCTTGAGTGGGCTGTGTGTGCTACGTGGTGCAGATATCTCTGTCCTGGTTGCTGCAATGCCGGAAGAGCAAAAGCTTAATGTCACTTCTCTACATCAGCACCTTCCCCCAGGGTCACATACTTTTTCACAGTCTAGCATTTGTCTTTGCCAGTTGCATTTATGTATCTGTGATCCTTCTTTTTTTCCTGTTTTTCCCCTCTAACTGTGCTAATGCAATGGTTGTGCAGCCACCTGACACTGACCTGGGTATGGACTTCTGTCCCTACATCTCTCTCTGTTCTGCAGCTTCCACTGCCTTCCTGTGCCAGCAGTAGGAGTTGTGCCACATAACCAGGCCAGGGAAACTCTTCTGGATTTTTTGGTCAACTTATCTAACTACCCATGGGAGCAAACGTGCAGGGAAGGCAGTAAGGGATATATGGTCAGGGGTATATGGTTGAGCAGTAAGGCTGGTGCCCATTAAGCACCTGTTTCTGCAGCACATACACTTTATATAGGCTTAAAGCTAACCTACAAGCCTCCCTATAAATCTTGTGGTGTAATCCTGAGCCATGGATGTGTCTGTGTTATTTCCTTGGATTTAAAAATTCATCAGCTGTTAAAGTTACAGGGGTTTTTAAATAAATTGTACACACTAGTTGAGATACACTGTTGTGAAAGAGGGACAAATGAGAAACTTCAGTCGCTTCTCTTCACTGAGCACTTTTATGCTCAAAATGGAGACTGAAAATGGGGAATTTTAAAGGGTCAGTTGTGAAAAAGCAACAGATGTGGGCAGGTGTGCTCATGGAGAGTTAGCACATAAATTTGTCCCAGCAGGGGATAATCCTGTGCTGTTGAAGTTCTCTGCACCTGGAAATTACCCTGGGAGTTTAGAACAAGTCACCTGCCTATGCCTCCTCAGGCCTTGGTGTCTCACTGTGATTTGAACTGTGGGTTTGTTGCAGGAGATGCTCCTTTCCAGTGCCAGCTGTGTCCTGCCAAGTTTAAGATCAACTCTGACCTGAAGAGGCACATGCGGGTGCACTCCGGGGAGAAGCCCTACAAGTGCGAGTTCTGCGACGTGCGCTGCGCCATGAAGGGCAACCTCAAGTCCCACGTGCGCATCAAGCACAGCATGGACAACACCCTCAAGTGTCCAGAGTGTGAGTTCCAGTGTGGGAACAAGACCAGCCTTCGGCACCACATCCGAAGCCACCAGCCCGAGCAGCCGGTGAAGTGCTCGGAGTGCAGCTACTCGTGCTCCAACAAGGCCGCCCTGAAGGTGCACGAGAGGATCCACTGCAAGGACCGGCCCTTCAAGTGCGAGTTCTGCAGCTTCGACACGAAGCAGCGCAGCAACCTGACCACGCACGTCAGGAAGGCTCACGGGGACAGAGCCAAGAGCAGGAAGCAGTGCCTGGAGAGGAAGGAGGGAGACAGGCCCAAGCAAGGCGGCTCCAGGCAGGTGGCCAAGCTGGACGCCAAGAAAGCGTTTCAGTGCGACCTGTGTGACGCTTCCTTCGTCCGGGAGGACTCCCTGAGGAGCCACAAGAAGCAGCACAGCCTGTACTCCGGCTGCAAAGCCAACGAGCTGGCCGTGCTGCAGCTGCAGGTGGAGCCGGGCCGGCAGGGCAGCGGCCCCATCGCCGTCAGCCACCTGCAGGTCCCGCTGCAGCCCGCGCCCTACAGCGAGGGCAGGGTGAAGATCATCGTGGGCCACCAGGTGCCCCAGGGCGGCGGCGTGGTGCAGGCCGCCTCGGTGAACGTGGTGCCCCCTGCCCTGGTGAGCCAGGGCCCCGAGGAGCTGCCGGCGGGCGGCCGGCTGCAGCTGCTGGGCCAGGTGAGCCTGGTGGCGCCGGCCGAGGCGCAGCCNCCGCCCCCACGGGCGCCCACGACGCCGCCACGGGCCACGCCTTCATCGCCAGCGCCGGCATCAGCTGCTCCGACCTGGAGGGGCTCAGCGCTCTGATCCAGGACGGCGCGGCCGAGGTGACCGTGGTCAGTGACGCGGCTCAGGCGGTGGCCGTGCCCGCCGCGGCACCCCCTGCTCCCATCTTCTCTGCCTCCCCCCACGGCGAGGCCCCAAAGCAGACCTACTCCATCATCCAGAGCGGGGCACACGCGGCTCTGCTGTGCCCGGCAGACTCCATACCGGATTAGCCACCAGCACCCCTCCTGCTCGCAGCTCGCGCCCGGCCGGTGCTGGATGCAGGAGTGCACGGGAGGACAGAGGCGACTGCAGGGTTTGTCCTCCAAGGCCAAGTACCTCCCACGTCCGTGTTTGACTTGTCTGTACATGAAACATGCCTCCTGTAGCTGAAAATGCGTATTTATGTGCCTCTGTTGAAATGGGAGGCCGTGTTCTTTGTAGAATGTGAACGTCAAAGCAACTGTTGGCAGTGTGCCCCAGCGGGGAGATGCCCAGGGTATGGCTCCGGTGCTGTGCTGCCTACAATAAGAAGCTCACCCTATGTTGAATTACATTCCCACAGCACTCTTGTTCTTTTACACATACACAAAAGGACAAAAGTCTGAGCCATTCTGGAGTTTGCTTTAGTGAATTCTGTTCCAGTTCCATGTTGTATGTGCATTCACTGCTCCTGGCTGATGTCTAAGGAGTCCCTACTACTGGGTGTAATCCAGCCCTAGTAAAGTTTAGTGGGGCTGTTCCTTAGTATCTGTAGAAGCTGTTAGAACCTGACACTTGGAAATGCTTATGCAGAACACCAGGTGATTGTTTGTAGAAACCAAGAGAATTTTGTCCCCCCATCAGTGTTAACTAACTTTGTTAGCAAGAACACAGTTACAGTTATCTCCCTGTCCCAGTGATCTCTGTCAGAGTCACCTGCGATTTAAAGAGCAAAACAACTGCAAATATATTTTTTACAAACACTTCTGACATTCTGGTTTTATTTTGCTGCTGCCTGCTTGGAGTTGCATGGGTGGTAAAAGTGCATTACAGTTTGGGTTGTGGTCATGAGGGGCTTGCATGTCCTTGACCTTGGTGGGGATGGGGCTTTTCCAGTGCTCCAGCTGGACAAGAAACTTGTGCCTGGGCCATGGGCTATGAGGTGGTGGGCATGGGCTGCTCTGGGCTTAGAGCTGGAGGCTGCACATGCCTGCAGAGGGCTGGCAGTCTGATATGAAGGTAGAAGTTTGGCCATAGTTAGAGTAACTGTGGGTAAGGTGGGCAGGGTGTAGAAATTGTACCAAACCTACAAACTTCTAAGTGCAGATGTACCTCAGTTTGGCAACTGACACAATTAATTTTTGCAGGCTCTGCAGGGAGGGTTTCGTGAGCTCCAAGTATTCTGTGTCATCCATAGGTGGTGCCAGAGGCCCAGAGAAACTCTGGAGTGTGCTCCGCTCTCCTGGGTGGTGGTTGCTGTGTCAGAGTTCCCTGCTCGTAACTCTGCCGGGTGAAAACATTTCCAAATTTACTTCTCTAAGACGTCACAAAAAGCTTGGCTGGAAAAAAATCTCGCTTTCACTTAAGATAAAAAGCAGAAAATAAAAAGAAATATATGCCATTTTCTACATGAAGCAGGTCCTTGGCCAAAACTTATCTCACAATTTATGTTGAAATGATGATTTTTTTACTCCCTGTTAATTAATCTTGCTGTGCACGTAGTTCAGAACTGTCGGGCAGTCCAGGAATGGTGCAGAAGGAGGGATTCTGCCAAAGCTGCTGGTTTGAACTGCACCCTTGTGAGTGTGTGCCCTTGGCCACCAGCCCTGCACCCAGGGGATGCTCACCAGGGATCTCAGTTCAGGCTCGAGTCACACTTTACACCCCCAGCTCTGTTATCTGCACTGCAGTTTCACAAAAAGCCTTAGTTTACCTCCTAAAATAGGAAACCGGTAGATTTGTCATATTGTAAAGACTCACCTTGTCGTGGTCCTGTGTGTGCCTCGAAGATAAACAGGAAAGATAACGAAATGGTGTGAGTGAAGAGACAAAACTTAGTGCTGCTTCTTTAGCATTGTTTAGCCGATTGCATCATGTTGAAGTGAACAATCTAGAGACTTCTTTCCTCCACCCAAAAAAAAAAAGGCAGCTGATAACCAAGGCTGACATGGGGCAATTTATTTTCAATTTTCTCTTCCTATATTCCAGCTTTCCTTCTGTGTCTGACAGTAATGGTCTTTGTGTTTTGGAGCTGGCAGAAGCAGATTGTTTTAATCTCTGATATTCATTTAATACATTCTTCATGTTATCAACAGAACTATCCCTTGAGAGAGCCTGGTAATTCATAACAAGTGTCTCTTGTAGAGCTCACTTGCTTTTGAGCACATGGTAAATAAATGGTATCCCTCCCTCCCCAGAGTTCTGCCAGAGCCACAGAGTTTTCTCTTTCCAGAACTAATTATTGGGATAGATTTTGTTCCTGCTGCCTGGGGATCCCCAAGCCCCCCTGGTAAGTGTTGAGCCCCAGGAGCGTGACTTAGTCCTGTTCACTGGTTACAAAATGGGTGATGCTCTGGCTCCAAGAGGCAAACATTCCACGATTTCCTTCCTCCAGGACATGCAGGGCAGGTTCTGCTCTCTGCACAGGCTCATGGCTTTTACACAGGTTGCTTGTGGGGTCCCAAGTGTGAGTGTACAGCGTTGCCTCCTCCCTCCTGTGTCGGGGTGAAGCTCTGGCTGCCCGGAGAGCTGAGGTTGCACAGAGGCAGAGCAGGGAGCAGAGCCTGAGGCAGTTCCACAGCTCAGCCCCTGCTCCTGCCCCTTCCCAGCCTTCTGGGGCTTGCTGCTCCCACTCCATGAGCTGCCTTGGCAAGCGAGACCAATGTCACATGAGCAGGGACCTGCTTTCCCTCGTGCTTCTGTGAGGTAGAAACAGCCAGCAGGAAAAGGCATCCAAAGAAAAGTTTGTCTTGGAGCCCCTTAATTGTGTTTTGAGATGCTGGCCTCTGCCTGAGCCCCAGCTCAGTGTCCCCAGGAACACCCAATGTTGAGCCTGAGCCAGCAGGAGTGAGCCCTGCCCATACTGCTGGTGTCTTTTATACAGCTTTGATAAAATCTGCAGCTTCTCTGGCATCAAAATGGTCAATTCCTGCTCCAAACCAGCCACAATTTGTCCGTGCACAGGGGGGTTACTGGAACTGCTGATGCCCCCATGGGTGAGGGAATGGAATCAAATCCTCACCTGAGAGACCTAAAACCTGCAGAACTTGGCCCAAAGCTGACTCTTCTGGGGTCTGGGGGAAAACCAAGCATATTGAATACACATGGGGTTTGCAATTTAAAAATTGGGGTCAAAATATTGCCCAGTCGTTTGGGCAGAGCTGTTTATTGCTGTTATCATCTGACTGCACTGGAAAGTACCTTCTGTTGTGGGGTTTAAAATGTTGCAACCATGCCAAGACATTTTTTCTCTACCAACAGCTGGGGAAAGGCTTCTATTTTTTTAGATACCTGTATTTTATTCTGTATTTCTGATTCTTTCTTTATTTACATGTGTTTGCAGTCAAAACAGAGTCAGCTGTCTTTTTTGCAATGTGATGCTCTGGTGTCTGTAAAAATATTTGCTGTGTCCGCAGTGGAAAGGCTTCTATCCTATAGTTTCAGGAATATTGACTGGAAAGTCTAATGGCTTTTTACATCTCTACTTGGAAAATCTTTAGCCTTGTTATTTCAATTTTAAGAAGAGAAACCAATATTGTTAAGAGAAACTGATGTCTCCTGTCACTTACCCAATGACCTTTCATAAGGTGATAAAGGTTTCTATAGTGACCTGAGGAAATAATGTCTCAGGTATCGTTGTGAATTAAAAGTCTCTCTCAGGAAAAGCCTTTTCTCTCTCAGGTATCCAGTTCTGCCTTTGTCTTTTTTCCAGTTGCTGGACATGGAGAAGGACTCAGAAAACATACAGTGTTTGGTTACATGGCTGTCTTTCATCTTTTAGAGGCTTCACAATGCTGTAGGGAAGGAAAACTCTGAGTTGGATCTTTAAATGTGTGTACCGTGAGAGTAACACACTCCTGTTCAGGGTGTGCTGCTGTAATGCCACTGAATTCTGTGACTGAAATACCATAATTTACTCCATAAACTTCAGAAATGTGTTTCCCTCTATAAAACCCAGGAATTATGTGCAGGTTCAGCTTTGGTAGAGGGGTTGTCTTTAAGTTTCTAGTTTCAGACCTCATGTAAACCTTAAACTCTTTTGATCAATGAGAGAGTTGGGGAATTCTGTAGGTTAAAGTTGAATATTATTTGAGAAATAATCATCTGAGGACCTGTAGAGTTTTTGGGGGGGTATTTGTTTTTGGTTTCTTGATGTGTTTTGGTTTGCTTATATTTTAAGAATACAAGGATGGTTTATGCCTGCTTCTGCTCCTGGATGAGACAACGTGTTCCATCAATGCCTTTCAGGTTATCACACCTTATGTGATGGACACTTCAAAAAAGCCTGGAGAAACAAACGTTTTCAGCTTGAGTTTCCATTGATGTCTTTCAAAACTGAAGGAAAGGTGTTAAAATCTGTGTTATTGGATGCATTTGGATAGTTCATTTGGAATGAAAGCTGGCTCTGCCGAGCAGACCGAGCTGGAGCATCCCTGGTGTTCTGGGCTGCTCCATCTTCTATCACTTTGCTTTTGATCACCAACTGAAGGTTTATGGGAAGTCCTGGGCCAGGTGAGGCACAGAAGGCCAGCAGCGTTGGTGGGTCTGCCAGCCCTGAGCCATCCCCTCATTCCCCTGGTGGTTGTGTTTGTACCTTTGAAATGGCAGACTGTGAACGTCAATCTCCACACCTTTTCCTAAGAGAGATCACACCTTCCCGCTTCCAAAGGGTGTGTGCCCTTCCTGCTGCTGGCAGTGTTTGTTCCTGGATTAGTGCTGTGTGTTTCCCTGGAGTTGTGCTGCTGGACTGCTGTGCTGCTCCCCACCTGCAGCAGGTGACCCACCTCAGCTTGTGTTGCGAGGATGAGAATAACTCGGATACCTCAGTGATGAGCGAGATGCAAATACCCAGATGGATTCTGGAGATAGTCACTGCTCCTGATGGCCCAGAGGAAGATCTCAGAGGACAGGAATGCATAAAGCTGAACTGCGTAATGCAGAGCAGTCATAATTAATAGATTAAAGTTCTTTGTGAAACATGCTTTTTTATTCTAATAAAGGGAAGGGACTACAAATGGTGACACAGTTCGAGAAAAGCAGCAATGTAAGATGCCATGTTAAAGTTGTAAAGCTAAAGAGGTGATAAAAGTGTACCTTGGTTTTAAATTTTTACAAGACTGGTGTAAAACCTCTTAACTAGCAGCACTTTTCCTCATCTCTGAGCGTATTGGATCACTCTGGTGCTCATTCAGCAATTGTTGTGGGATTATTAAAAAGTTGCCAATCCTTGCTGCTTAGTCCCTCCTAAAAAGCTCAGAATTTGTCATGTGAATTAATTTGCAAAGCAATGTTGAGTTTTGCTTTTGTTTTAAGGACATGTAGATCAGCCATTGATAGAACTTTAATTGGCTGGGGATGTTCATGATTTTTTTTCCTTTAAAAAAAAAAAAAAAGAAGCCTGCCAGCAAAATTGCTTTTTGGTGATGACTCTGCTTGAAAAGTGCTCTGCGGGGGCCCATTCCCGATTGATTATCTCTCACAGCTAATAGCTTCAAAGGCTATTTGGTGGACAGTCCAGTTTTACATTTAAATGTAAATCTCGATAGCCTTGACAGGCTGATGATCAGGAAAAAAGGGAAGCAAAAACAGTAAAATAAGTGTACAGCTGGTATAACTTTCACCAGCTCCTCCAGGGGCAATTGTAGTAAAATTAAAATGGTTAGAGTTTGACAAAGCTCTTTGGAGTGGATGGGGAGTGAAAGCTGCCCTCAAAAGCTGCAGCATTAATAAGTTGCTAAACGGCGTGTCAGCCTTAAAAGTTCAGTGCAGTGTCAGTGGCTCCCGTTTGTGCTCCATTTGGGATTCCCTTTGGATTCAGGAGCAGAGCTGAAAGTGCTGAGGCCACCTGGGAAAGCCCCTGCTTTGCTGAAGCTGCAGCAGAGAAGTCCTCTGGAACCCAGCTCAGCTCCATGCTGAGCCCCGGGGCTGTGGGGTGAGCAGAGCCTGCTCAGGGACAGTGGTGGCCCTGCCCTTCAGCAGCTGGCCCTTGGCTTGGGGGGCTGGACGTGGAGGTTGAGGTTGGACAGCCCTCTGGAGAACGCCCAGAGTGGCAGGAGGACAGAGCTGGGTTCCCTCCCCATGTGCCGACTGCTCGCTGCCTTGATGGGCTGGGTGAGGGGGCTGCAGGCTTCAACCTACAGCTTGCCCTGGGAACCAGTGGAGTAACAAACGGTCCCTGAGGGTGGCATAATCCAGGGCTCCTTCAGCAGTGATATCCTTGTCATTTGGCTGTGCAGTGGCTGAGCTGCAGCAGCCTGCAGGTCCTACAGAGGTGGCCCATGTGCTTGGCCATCGCTGCCCTGCCTCCTGTGCCCTTTCTCTGAGCTGTGGCCTTTCCTGGCACAGTCCTGTCAGATCACAGGTCACTTCTCCCTTGGCTTCTTTGCCTGAACTGTTTGGCTTTCTCTCAAAGAGCCACTGGCCATGATATATTGACATCCCAACTGCACCTCGTTGAGAAGAGCACTCCCTGAGGATGGAGCCAGCAGTCAATGCCACCCTGTCAGCCCTGGGAAAAGGCTGCTCCCAACAAAAAACTTACTGCAATAGAAGGCTGTGCAAAAGTACCTCAAGTTTCTTACTTCCTTACCCTCTTCTTTCATTTCTGCTGTGCTCCAGGACCCCTCCCATGGCCGTAGCTCAGCGTGGCTGGAGCTGTGGTCGTGAGACAGGGGCCACAGGAGCTGCTCGAGGGCTGCAGCCTCTGCTTTGGCCCTGCTGGCCAAGCCCACCATGTGCCACCATGTGCCCCAAGGCTGTGGCAGTAGCAGTGCTGCATCATCCAGAGGGGCTGGAATCTCCAGCTGCAGCCTCGGGCTGAGCCTGCTGCCAGTGCAAGTGCTGCTGGTGCTGCTTCCACTGGCCACAGGAGAAAAGGTGGGCAAGGAATTGCTCAGCTCCAAAACATCTCAACAGCTCTGAGAAGGTGCCTTCTTGTCATTTTTAATCTTTGTTGCCATGGAAACTGAGCCACAGACACTCATGCTCATTTTCTCTGCACAGTCCTCTGGGCCAAACCAGTTCTCCGCTGTCCAGCCTGTTCCAGACTTCCAAAGGAAGGAAGAATAAGGGACAAAAAGGGACAATGTTGAGCACAGAATCCATTGAGAAAGAGGAGATCTAGGAAAGAATGTCTGTCTGTCTCTAAGGAAAAGAGGCAAGTGGAGAATTAGGGATAATTGATGATGGAGGGGTAATAGGAAAGGTGATCATGAGCAAGGAGCACTGTGAGGAACTGGTCCCGTGTCCTCTACTCACCTTTTCCCACCAGTGTCTGCAATCACCTACACAGGGCGTAGGAGCTGAGGTGGTTTGTGCTCTGCAGCCTTCGTGCCACCTGGCACAGCCCACCCTGGTGCAGCAGTGGGACAGCAGCCTGGCAGCAGCTGAACCTCGAGGTGTCTCCAGCCCCACCACAGGGCTGGTTCAGCAGCTCAGGGCAGCTGTGAAGGAGTCAGAGCACCTGGAACTGAGCTAGAACCTGAGTGGTTCAGAGAGGGAAGGGCAGAGCAGGCCTTGCATGTCTCTCTTAATACCAAACCCTTTGCAGAAAGAAAATGCTTTTGTTTAAATTAAGTTTAAATTCCACTCCAATGGCAGGATATTCCTGTGTAATGGAGTAAAGGTCAGCTAAGCCTATCTTTTTCTTTTCTTTTTCTTCCTCCTTTTTATATTTTTTTTTTAATCTTCTACAGCTCTATAAATCCTCTGCAATAAATCCCAATCTCCCTTAGGAGTGCTGACCAGCACACTGATCATGGTAAAATGGTATCAAACCCAGTGAAAAGCCCACCTGCCTTTGATTCATCCCTCAGGGCAGGACCATGAATTAGCAATGATCCCCCCCAGTGAAATCATATCCTCCTTCCAATATAAAATGAATAAAAGTGCATAAAGGATGTTTAACCAAAACTGACACATCCTCCTCCTTCCCCTGCTGGATTCATTCCCCTGGTTTTCATTTATTCAGGATGTACAAAGCCAAGGAGCCAGCAGACCCAGAAAGAAGGCTTGTGCCAGGAGAGAGCTCAGGCTGGGGGTTTTGTGAGCCTCCAGTCCCTGATGGGATGGGAGCAGATGGGCAGGACTGTCAGCAGTGAGGACAGGGATTCCTGGATGCTGGTTTTTGAGGGAAACTCCCTCCGTGTGGACACAGTGACTCGAGGATGAAATCCCAGCTGGTACAGAGCAGTTGCGGCAATGTATTTAAATTTGAATTAATCCTCTTTTCCTTGTAGATAAGTCTTTAATCATAAATCCAGCTATCAATCCCGTGTTTCTGGAAAAGCAGGATCTATGAAATCCATGTGCAGAAATCCAAGTTTCTCTCTCTGTTAAGCTCTGAATATATTATCCATGTGGGCATCACTTTGTAGTGATCTTTCCATTGGCTCCCCCAGACTCTGGGTCAGATCCCTGCTTTGAATGTGCTTTGTCATATGACTGGTGCAGAAACCAGAAAAGAACAGAAAATAAAACTTTACTTGTTCTTTTCCCTTTTGGAGTGACAGTTTCCTGCTCTGGGTTCAGTTTTCACAGATTTGTTCAGAAGCCACTGGCCCGTTCACGCATAATTGGTCTATTTGCATGTGCAAATTTCTATTATCTGCCCTTTCATTGTATGATTCAGTTTTTGCATTTGGTAAATGGAAATACTTTGTGTTTGGGGAAAATCTAGGCCACCCACACAATTCTTTTGTTTTACTGTGATAACTCACAGCAAGTTTTAAAAACAAATAAACAAACGTGCTCCCCATTAAAGCAGTATTAATTCATACAGAAAATCCAATTCATCAAAGGTTTTCTGTCTTGTACCTCTCCATGTTATAAAGGAGTTTATTTCTTTATATCACAAAGACCATCATTATTTTGGCTCGTATTTAGAGACAGAGACTGTACCATAAAATTAAGATCATTCCTCCCTTTCTGCATTATTAATGGAAAACAATTACAAAACAGAATTTCTAGGAAGGGGACTCCCCAAAAACTTGCATGTAAAGATGCTCCATTTAAATGCAATATATAATTTAAATAGTACCTATAATTCATTGTATTCAGGCCAGGTAAAAATCTGGGTGTTCATTAATTTTATGTGCCCCTGTCCTGCTTCTTTGAGCTGGTTTGTCTGAAGGAGGAGGTGTCACTGTGGTAATCAAGAGCAGTTTGGGGTAAGGGGCTGCTGACTTATGCCATCAATACCAAAGTGATTTCCAAGACAAACCCAGGGCTGAGGCCAAACAAAGCACAAGTTATGGCCAACTGTCTGCAATGTGATCATCTTACAGTGATTATGCAGCTCAGAGCTGCTTTTATCACTCGCCTGGTGATGCAGTTATTGTGGGAAAGAAGAGGATTAAATTAGGAGAGCCTGCTGTTATCAGCTACATTCTTTAGTCCAGCTCCTAGCTGCTAAACGAGTTGCTCGGTTTACATTGAATGAATTTAAGAAAAATTGAAGGGTAAGGGATTTGTTGGGAAAGCAAATAAATTTGGTTACAGTGACAGAAGCAGAACGTGAGGCCCCTGGGTGACCACATCATCTTCTATGTACAAACAGCTGATAATCTTATCAATGCAAAGATGCCTCCGTGCTGCATTTAAAAGCAAGTTGCCTTTATTCCAGCTCCCACTCCATTGAAATCTGCTATAAATACCTACTTTATAACACTGACCCAATATATAAATTGCTTAGTTCAAAAGAAAAGCTTTTTTGGAGGAAGAGGGGACTGGAGTCAGCGCAGTGTGTTGTAAAAGCTAAGTGGTTTTATTGGCACTTTAAAATACCCTTTTATGCTGAACTCTATCAGCTCTGATTATATATAACAACAGTAGTTATGTATTAAAAATGTGTGTCAATAGCTCTGGTAATGCTCTGATTTGTCATTTGTGTGCCAGAGGGGCCAATAGGCTTGATTGACAAAATCTAGCCATGGCTTGAAGGGATCAGACACTGGGGTACATTGTTGGTTTGGTGAATTAATAAGAGCCACCACCTCTATTATTTAAGTAAGAAACTCCATGTATTAAACACATAAATGCTCATGCAGTCTGCATTTGCACACCTCTCACAGGTGTCCTTTCATGAAGCTGAGACTGCCACAGCCTCAGCCTGCCCAGTGCCGGAGGTCCTTGTGGGGGATTATCCATCAAGTAATGAATAAAACCTCTAGTCAAGATTAAGCAACAAGTTTGCTCCTATTTTCACAGGAAGCTGGATACTCTCCTGTGCTCAGTGATTTAGTACCTGCCCTCACATCAGTGGTGGCAGAGCTTGAACTCTTGCTCCCCAAACAACATCTCTGCCATGGGAGGTAAAGGTGTGTCTCACTGAGAGGTTTTTAAACCTTCTATTTTCCATGGGTGAGCTACTCCAAAGCGCCTTTTTGTGTGTGTATGAGACTGCAGGCACTGAGACTCCTGTCCTGCCCAAACTTCCCAAATAAGAAGCACAGAAAGCAAGCTGTATCAAAATTACTTGCAAAGATCAGTCAAGCTTTTCAAAAGACGGTCTCAAGCCAGTGGTGTCTATAAAAGAGTGAATAAGCTTTCCTTGCACTGGACACAAGCAAAGCTGTCCTCAGACAGCAGGTGTGGAGCCTGTTCTGTTCAGGGAGGGCAACCACACTGTGAGCCAGCTTGTCCTGCCTGTGTGTGAGCCCAGGGGCTGTGAAATGAAACATCCCCCAGGACAGCTCACTCTTTGAATCCTCTCAGCTGTGTCCTACATAAATTATGGTGCACTGACACTGGAGGAAGTAATTTAATGCTGGAATCCTCTGAAGGGTCTAACTGCTTGTTCTGCTGAGGTGTAGCTGTGTGATACATTATAGAGAAACAGGGACTTTGGAAGACCACCCTCTTCTCTGCAAGTCTGATCCCCATGGGCATTAGATCAGTGACTTTATATTGACAATTGCTGAACATGCAGTGCTTTGGTTTCTTTTCAGATCATCCTCAGCTGAAGGCCAAGCTGAGTAAAGCCCACAGGATCAACCAGCTGCTTCTTGTCCCTGATGAGTGTGCTTTGACCAACAGCTGGGGAACATGCACCTTCTTCCTTCTCTCTGTACATATACCAGCTCCATCACCCTTGAAATCATGCCTTCAGGTGGTCCCAGCTCCTTCTCACTGCAAAATGCTCGTGTAAGATGCTGATGTTCCCTGCCTTGGGCACCTCCTGGGCAGGGGCACCGTGCGGTACCTGCAGTTGCTTTATGGAGCACGTGGCTTCCCTGCTGCTGCTCTGCTTTATCTTCCTAAAGAAAAGGATGCTGTTCCCGGTGGCTAAAGCTGTTGTGCTGTGCTGGGAGGCAGGATGATGGGGCCAGGCTTTCAGCAGCCTCCAGGACAGAGCAGGAGGCAGCTGGGGGCAGCAGTGTTTGGAAGTATCAGGTGAACCCCTTGGCTCCTGCCCGAGCCCTGGGCTGGGCTGGCTCCAGGGGGAACATTGTGCCAAGTATTACTCATGGCTGATATTGGTGAGTCCTCGTGGGGATGGGAAATTTTAGGGTGACAAAAGTGGCATTGTTCTATTTATAAAGCACCTACTGCTCTGTCAGCGTCATACAAATAGAAGGTAAAAGAAATAATCTTTTCAAAAACATTTTTGTTTCAAAACTCATTTTTAACTCTGCACTTTGGACTGATGGGAATAGTGCCAAAGGCTGGTCATCCCCTGATGAGGCCAATGACATCCTGCCCGCTCCCTGTCACAGGAGGCAAGCAGTTTTCTCCAGGGCTGAGTCAGAGCAGTGTCAGCTTTGACTCACCCTTTGGAAGTTTCTCTCTCTGCATTGATACACAGTGAAGTTAAACCCACCAGCCCGAAGGGAGCTTTGCAAGTGTACTCTGTAAAGACCAGGGATGTCTCAGAGATTCCCTTCTTTTTTTTTTTTATCATGTTGCTTAGTTTAGAGGCACTTGTTTTCAGTTTTAAAAGCAGCAATACTGTTAATGGTAGGGGCAGTTTTCCTTTGGTTGGTTTTATTTTATTTACATTTTAAACTTCATTTACCAAGTTGAACTTGCTTTGCCAGCTGCATCAGTGCGTGTAAGCGGCGTGTTTCCAAGTGGTGCCCAGATGTTTCTGACTGTAAGTTCTCTGTTGAGGAACAGCAGCGTTCTGACCCTTCTGTTGCCAAAAAACGCATCCCATGAGCTGGGCGGCCGCTTCAGTGAGGAGCCTTCGGGTGTCACTGCCCGCCTTGGCCGTGGCTGTCGCGCCGTGTGCGGGGCAGGGGCCGGAGGGGGAAACGGGCTGTGGCTTCTAACACGTCTCCCCCTCCTACGGTGAGTGACAGACAAGGTGCTGATGTCGACTGGCTTGTGTTACAGGCGTTCATTAACTCGGCTGAAAGTGCCTTTCGTTTCCATTTCCTTCTGCGGGGGGGCAGGAGAAGGGAAGGCAGAAGCGGGGAGCGCTCAGGGGAAGGCGAGCGCCGTGCCGGGAATGCCGTCGGTCCCCGGCAGCTCCTGGACGTGCCCTGCTCCAAACACCCCCCGAGCACCTTCACGGGGAGGGTTGTGCCAAGTGCTCCGTGTTCTCCCTCCCCTTTCCTTCAAAGCCCCTCTCTCGTCAGCGTGCTCCCCCCACTCCTGCCCTGTGCTGCTGGAGCCCCTCGGGGGGGCTCAGCTCCTTCCCACAGGCTGCTGGTTCTGCCCTGCTTGGCCTGAGCTGAGTCCTTGTTTCTTTGGGGCTGTCGAGGGGTTTAATGCCTGTCCTGAGAGATCAGCATTGGCCAAGCATGGTGTGCATGGCTGGGTGCACCTGGAGGCTGGGAGAAAGGTGTTTTGGGGGAAGATGGGTTTTTCCCTGGGCCAGAGCAGGTCCCTGGAGCTCCTGGTACTGTGGGTTCTGCAGAGGGGCTTCTGGAGGTCTGGATAAGCTTGGAGGAGTCAGCCAAAGTCTGCTACAACCTTATGTTTTATCCACCGAGCCGCTGCCGCTGACTGCAAGGCTGGGCAGGGGCATGTCTGTGGTGAGATCCACGGGTGTAAACCCCTGCAAAGGGTTAATTCGCGTTTCATTTCACATTTGCAGTGGGGTAGGGCTGTAGGAAGGCAGCTGATAAATGGTTACCTGTGCCAGGCCTTGAGCTGCCAACTCTTTAGCTCTCAGCTGTTTCAGACCTTTGCCAAAATCAGAACAACCCCTGACGACTTCAGTGATCTCTAAATTAGATCTGTAGCATCCATCATACTGACATGCACAGAGCTGGGACTGGGGCCAGAGCTGCCTCTTCTGTTGAGCAAGTCCTTGGGCACTCCAGTGAGTAGAATTTAATATGGGATTTCTGCTCCAGTGCACCAAGACATGCCGCCTGTCCCCCGAGCATCTGGCAACGAGGAGAGGTTAAACTGGGGAAGATATTCTCTCATTCAGCTCCTTTGCCCACATTTACAGTTGTTAAACAGAGTCTATTTCTAAAATAAAGGAAATTGTGATTTTTCTTAATATTTTGTCAGATGCTGCAGTTTAAGCTCCTCTTGCACTGTTTCCTGCTCAGCCACGTTCATCATATGAACAACTCTAGATCTTATTCATATAAGTAAATGTATGTCAATTCCCATGATTAAAGCTTACTTTTCTCAAGTACAAATCTGTGACAAATCCACCACATCTGCAGGTTTGGGATTGGGTTTTTTTTCTACCCTACCAGCTCCTCCATCCTCTCTCACAGTAACTTTTTTTTCCCTATAATTCCACCAGTGCTTAATTGGGATCTGGTCTGCATTTTTACTTCCTTACCAGTAAAATCATTTTACTAGTGGCTTTTGCAGGAGCCATCTGTTGTTCCCGCACAGCACATTCCCAGCAGCAAGCAGGACAACCCCAGTCACATTCCAGCAGCTGAGGTGACACCAGTCCTATTGACAAAGCCATCATCCTCCAGCTCAGGGTCTGCCCCTTCTCACCTGCTGAGGATTCACAGCACCCTTATCTTGGCACGGGTTGCCAGGACAGGAAGAGCTGCTGTCTGTCGGGTTCCTCAGAATTAGCCTTCCTGGAGAGAGGAAGATTCTGCCCAATGAGGGGGGACTGGACCCCTCTTTAATAGTGCTCATTAATTAGGAAGATAAGTGAGTATAAAAAGAATTGCTTCCCCATTGCGGAGTGAAACTTTAAAGCCCTGGTGATAAATGTGTAGATCTTCAAGAAAGCAATGCATTCACATCTTATAAAATTTACTGCTTTAAAATAAAGAAAGTAATGGCTGGTAAACACCAGGCAGTGTGGAAGAGCACAGTAAGTGACTGTGCTGGCTCTGGGCTATAGGAGAGCTCTGTGATTTAAGGTTTACTACTCTACCATGGTTTCATGAACCTTTTTGTGACCCCAAGCAAGTTACTCCCACCTCACTATTCTTCCATTTCCTCTTTCTGTAAAATGATATTAATAGCACTTCAGCCGCAGAGAGGGTTTATTGTACAAGGCTTAATGAATGTTTGTCTCCCTGTGATTGAGATTCTTTCCTGCTGGAGGCAAGAATTTTAAGCAGGTTGATTAAATAGAAAAGGTCTCTAACTGAAGCTCTTATTAAAAGCAAAAGGAATTATTTCTTAGGGATTTTTTAACTTTATGTCCATTAGAATTGTCTGAAATGTAGCAGCTTTAGTTCTTCTGTTATTTAGCAACTTTAGTTTTGTTTCCCACAGAAATTCTGTTAGAGGGATGCTCTGACTTTTGAAATGAGCTAAGGAAGCGTCAAGACAGATCCTGTTGAGAAACAAGAACTTTTCTTGTTCTGAGGAAGACAAATATCACAGCAGTCACACAGTCAAAAAACATGGCACTATACACAGAGTTCTGGAACTGTGGCCAAAAGTGAATTTTGGCTGTTTAACCAGATCCAATTCTCGTCCCTAAGGCTGTGAGGTTTGAGTAATGCTCTGGCATGAGATCTCAAGTGCTGAGAGGTGCAAGACTTGCTGTGTGCACAGAGAAAACTCAGCAGCCCACAAGAGGGTGGGTGAGAGGCTGAGCTGAGCTTGGAACACGAAATCAAATCAGTAGGAAGTGTTGAGACAACGTCAGGACACCCTTGGCTGCCTTGTGGAGGCCAGCAGGACTGAAAGCCCAGAGCTATCCCCTCTTTGGAAGAGGGTTCCCTCTGTTCCTGTGCTGCCACAAGATGTGGTTGTGCCCTCCTCTGTTGCAGTTTATTGCAGTGATTTCTGTGAAAGCACCTTTGGACAGGCCTGGCAGCAGGGCTGGAGCCCAAGGGCTGCTCTGCTGGGGGGGCTGAGGAGCAGCCCCGTGTCCCCCCTGGCTCTGGCCAGTCTTTAGTTACAGCCTGTCAGGAGCCAAAGCTTCAGCAGGTGTTGTGGGGGCTGCTCAGGGGGCTTCTGGCACAGCCCGTGGCACAGCTCAGCAGCACATCCATTTATCAGATCTGGAACTTTTCTTCTGGAAAAGCAGCTCAGTTTCCAAGCCCTCGTTCCCATCCGGAGCCGAGTGGTGAATTCCCAAACATCGCAATGGCCTGTGCCAGGTTTTATGTGGAGTTGCTCCATCTTCTTTCCCCACCTCCTGCTGCCAGAGAACTTCAGCCACCGAAAACAGCTGGGAAGTCACTGCTCCTCCTGAAGGAAAACTTTCAGGCTTTAAGTCCAGGGAGAGGATTTTATTCCTCATAAGATGTGATCGTGTGTGGGGCACAGAAAAGTCTGAAGTAGGCAGAGCATGAACGTCATTGCCTCAGCCAGGGATGTGAACAGCCTCCAGGAGCACTTCTAAAAATGGTCACAGAATCACACCTTCTAAGTGCTGAACACTCTGGCACACCTGCATGAAAACAAATCAACCTTAATCACAGTAATTAAAACAGAACTGCAGTGTCCTGGTTTGCTGTTGTTTTATGAACAAAGGAATTTGGAAACACTCTCAAAACTTGCAGAAAAGCTTCAAGGAGTTTCCCAAATCTTTGCATGTAAATGTTTTCATTCCCTTCTGGACTCACTTCCCCTTTGCCAGTTTAACAGTTAAACAATGTGAGTTATCAAATACATGTCTACGTTGGCTGTTTTCACAGTTCTGTTTAGGGTCACAGAATGGCTTGGGTTGGAAGGACCTTAAAGGTCACGCCGTTCCACGCTCTGCCGTGGGCAGGGTCACCTTCCCCTGGCCCAGGTTGCTCAGAGCTCCAGCCAAGGTGCCTCTCCCCAGTGAATGAGGGGCAGCAAAGCTGGGAAGGATTTCATGGGGCAGCCTCAGAGCCAGACCTGCTTCCCCAGGGTCTCTCTGAGCAGTGCTGCTGCTCCCTGACTGCAGCACACCTTTAACAGGCCTCTCTGGCTTCAGGTATTGACTATTACGTGCTCCCCTAAGCAGTTTTTACAAGCAATTGCATGAACTGCCATTAGCAGTGCTATGGATTTAACCTCTCCTCTGTGGGTATGATGAGAAGCTGGGCAAGAATTGAGACAGTGGCCAAGGGAGTGTTACAGAGCACTGTGTGGGTCAGGGATTATAAAGCTGCTGCTGGTGGCCAGAGACAAAAGATGTGATGTTTTAAGAGTTAGCCCTGAGTAGTAAGCACAGTGTTTCCATTATTATACAAACAGGGCTTAAAGTCCTTGTCTTTCTCCCTGATGTGTTCAAAGCAATTGCACTAGTTAATAAAAATCAGGGGTGAGTTCTGTTTTCCTCAGAAAATGGAGTGGATGGAGCCTCTTCAGAAAGCTGTGTGATGTCATTTTACTAATTTCTGCAACTTGCAGCTAAGAAAACTCATTCACATTTCCCACATTACAACCAGAATGGTCAACAGAGATTTCATAAAACCTGCACAGAGAGCAGAAGCAGAGGGGAATGTTTAAAGGAGTATTATCCTGGGGCAGCAACACCTTTAATACACAACACACGTGGCCAGCAGATCTCCCTTTCTGACCCTCTTTGATTGAGTTTACTCCTAAACCTGACCTGCCTCTCTTGCTCATGGTATCAATAAAGAGATGAGTGCTGGGAGTCAGCAGGAGGACGTGGCGGTGCTTACAGGGGGTCCCAGGAGGTGCTGGGGACTCACCCAGGGCAGCCAGGGGACGTGGCACCACAGGGCTGGGGACACACTGGGAGGCTCCTGAGAGCCCCCAGAACTGATGCCCCTCCTCAGACACCCTGAGGCACAAACCCAGCAGAAATTGCTGAAATCATCTGCTGGTGTCAACTCTCCAAAGAGGCTGAGGCATAAGCGTGGTGCACAGCTGGGAGGAGCTTGGTTTGGAGCTCTGCTGTAAAATCTAACCCAGTTTTGGTGGGGGCTGGATTCCAGATAACAAACTGGGCTCTGCTCAGTGAGAAAACTTCTGAGGTTTAAATTCATTCATCATTTGCTTATGTTTCTGTGTTAGGAGTAACATGTTCTTTCTGTTTGGCAAAGCAGCTCGTAGCCAAAATGGTTAGTGTCAGCCTAATCCTTCTGATGTTTGAGAGTTATTAGTTTATTAAATCCTCAGGTTATTCCTGTCCTGCTCAAGTAGAAGTTCCTACAAAATTAGCATGAAATCTCCCAACAGAAATCAGAGGTTTCATGGAGCTTTTGCTGTGAAAGGATAATTACAACAATCATTTCTTGAAACCTGTTCAGAATGTCATAGTAAGTTTAGGATGTGTTAACAAATCAAATAGACCTTTCCTGTCATCCAGTTCTCTCAAAACAAATTGTGAGAGTCTAATTCAGAACTTGTCATTTTTGCTTCCATTACATTTGGGCATGCTGAGGCTGTGAACCCAATAATCTTCCCGTGCAAAAATAAGCTTAATAAGCTATAAAACTGCATTCCGTCCCTGCTATGGGGATCTTTCAGCATCAGTAAAGAATTGCACATGTAAAAATGTACTCAGATGGAGCCTGCAGTGAAAATCAGATTTATCATCTTCTTTCAAGAAGCATCGTGTTTTTTCAGACTGTCTACAGAGTTGTCAAAATCCATTAAAAACAGTGCTCCTCTTTTGCCATCCTTAGTTTTTAATTTTAATTAGACTGATTGTGTTTTCATAATAACAGTTGCAGCGGTTGTTTGGAGGGAAACTGCACATTTATGTAGACACTTTACTGGAAGTTTTTAGTCCAAGTTTATTAAAGACGTTTTTGAAGGCACACTTTTTAATGGGGAAAAAAAAAATCCTTATTCGTAGTTTTCTATGAACAGTTTGTTTACTTATTTATTTCAGCTGCTGATCTCTAAAACTATTGCATCCCCAATCACTTTTCTTCCATCGGAGGAAGCAATCAGAAAAAGCTGCCATTGCCCCTCAAGGTTTCTCCTTGGCTAATTGGAGTTTTTGGCTCTTTATCCCGCTGATTAAAAGAACAGCTGAGTGGAAGTCAGAAAGCATTTACCGAGCTGACACACCCAGCCCTGCTCTTTGCTTTGCTCTGATTAATTTAGCAAATGAAACTCCAGTAAACTCGCATAACTTTTTGCCTATACTAAATCCACCGTTGCTCTATAGCTCCAAGTAAGCCTTGGGTAAACTGTCCTGGAGATAACTAAATCAGGAGAACAAAAGCTTTCCAAAAGCTTTTTGTTGGAAAGTGGTTTTCTGTAAAGTAACATTTTGTGCTGGGGCATATAGATTGTATGAAATGCAACAGCCCTTCTGGAGAAGCTGCCTTTATTTTGGGGTATGAGAAAAACAACTGTCCCTGTTTACGCTCTTCACCCAAGGTAAGCATGTTTGTCTAAAGTATTACTGCAGCCTGCCTTGCAAACACTCCAAGCTTGCTTACCATTTTTCTACATATAGACTGCTCCGTGGAATTGTCTTTATCAAAACTTTTGGAAAAATCTTCAACAGAATCTGAGAGTCTTGCCTAATTTATGCAGCCACCTCTTCTCCTTCTATTGATCCCCTCCATGATATGTGTTTATCCTCCCTGCCTGTGAAAACCTGGAATTAAAAGTGAAGCTTTTCTATTTTATGCCTGTAATGGCCGGGAGAAGAGAGGTGGGGGTTATGGGTAAGAGCTGGTTAGTGAGCTTTAAACAAATCATCTCGTAAAACCCAACACAAAACTATGCCAAGTTTACAAGGCAGGAACTCCCAAACAGCAAAACCGAGCTGCGCCGCGCTTTGCAGAAACTGCCTTTATACCCCGACCCATTCCCACACCTTTTGTGATGAAATAACACCCGGTGACCCGGCCAGCTCCGGGCTGCAGAGGGGACAGAGTGCTGGGGACGCATCAAAACTGTCCCGGAGAGATCAACCATTGAGGATTTAAATCTTCACTACTTTATCTCTTTGTTTGCTGCTTGGAATGCTATTGATACCTTCTTTGTCTTTGTAATTGTTTTAATTAGCCACCCAGCATGGGCCCCTGACAGTGCTTGTGATAGAGTATTATGGACAACCCAGCGGGACAGTGAGCCTGTTAACATGAAACACAGACATCATGGCAAGCTTAATTTCTTTTATTTGTGTCATTTTTCCCTCTGTCTTCTTTGTTTGCGTGTGTGCATTATTTCTGGAGAGAAGGAGAATAACTTCCCCAGTCCTTTGCCTTTTAAAGGGGGACAGGAGCGTGAAAACGCCTGGCAAGCCTTTCTCGGGGATTGTACAATTAAAGCTGATATCACCACGTTGCTGGAGTCAAACAAATAATGAAACCTTGCCCATATTGGTTAGTCTTTTCACGAATCGTGTCTTCAGCAATTAGGCTGATATTTATGTCAGTTACTGTATTCTCGACCCCGCGAATTTCTTCTTAATTATTTTTTTTTAGCCCTGTAATGTTATTTGTTCTCGTTGACCACATCCTTCTTTTGTAAGTGGAAATCTGGATGTTCACTTTTGATGCAGATCTGCACTCACTAGCAGTCAGCTTTGGTGCTGTGGCCATTTGAAGACGATTCTGTCATTTAACTTGTGGGAACTTTTGGCAATGTGTATGTTCTGGGAGAAAAACAAACCAAAAACAAACCCCAAAAGTTTGCTTTTGGAGATAAGCAGTTCACTAGCAACAAAATGTCAAATCTTTTCATAGTATAGGGGTTTTTTGATTCCCCAAAAACTTTTGTGCTTGGGATAGGGAATATGACTAGAGATGCTTCATAAAAGCACAAGTGTCCTTTGGTGTGTTGCAATGAGCCCTGGTCAGTCCCTGGCAATTACTGCCCCACTTCAGTTGTTCTCTGGGCTTTGGTGAAAGCATCTGTATGATCCAGGAATCCAAGCAAGGAGCTGTGGTGTAATGAATTTCCAGCTCCTTGGCTTCTGGGCTTCATCTTTTTGGCCTCCTTGAAATGTATCCATGAGAAAGGGTTAGTTTGTGGTTTGATGGACTACATTGAAATAATTTCCCACTTTGGCAGAGTTGAATGTAAACCCCTAAATGCCTGGGAATTCCTGTGTTGTGTTAACCTAAAGGCACTGCTTCTTTTCAGTGCTGCAAACTCTTGCAGTTCTTCACCTCCCTCCTGCAGGAGGAAACTGTGGGTAGTGAGGGGAGAATTTTTATTTAAGGCCTGTTTTACTCATGACTGTTTTGAGGAGAAGGTGAAGTGCAGCCAGTGCTGTCCACTTTGAGCCGAAGGGAAAGGTGGAGGAGAGGGAAGGGGGTGCTGGGGCTGAGCTCAGGCAGCACGAGAGGTGAATCACTCACTGTACGTTGAACTGAAATCTTGAAATCAAAGGGGGTTGTCCCCAGAGAAAGGCTGGTTGCACAGGAGGCACATCTGCTCCTTCTGTGCTCTGCAGCTCAGCACTTGAGGGCAGATCGTGTTGCCTTCTGTAGAGTGTAGGGACACGGGTTTCCCCAGGAGAGGAAGCAGTAGGACATTCCCTGCCACGTTTTACCCCTCTTCAAGACAGTCTAAAAGGTGTTTCTATTTAGGGTTTTTTTCTGCATCATTTCCTCTGCTGTCACATATGAGAGGAAAGAGAGGTCTGTAGTTTTCCCCAGCACAGTTCAGTAGTGTTTGTGGGGTTGGGGAATGGCAGAAATTCATTTGGCTCGAGGATTGCCAATTTTTGTTTAAATTTATAAGTCATGGAGCAAATATCTTAGGTGGAGACTTCTTGTTTGACCTGGGGCTCCTTGTTAAGCCCATGATGTGCCTCAGTCTCTTCCCCCCCTGCAGTAGCCGTGGCTCTTTTTGCTTTCCTAGAATGTCACAGGGCTAAAAGCCACCAAGGATTGCAAAGAACTCAGGGGCTGCTTTAAAGAAAGTGTTGGGACTGAGTGGCAGGAAACTGAGAGTCTGATGGCCGTGCTTAGCCATCTTTTACAGAAAAATGGTCATTTATTTACGTCTGTGTTTATTTGTTTCTCCTCTCACACACCTGGTGAGTGGCACTCAGCTGTGCTGTGCCACGTGTACCAAACTCACACGCAGAGGTGATATGTTAGTATTTTAATCAAGAACAATTAAACATTGCAAATGTCTTTGTGCCATGAGACTGTGCCCTTGCAGACTGTGATTTTTGCATTTCTGAAGTGCCCATTTGGATTACATTGAATTTGGAAGTGCATTTACTGCAGACAGCAGTGGTGGCTCTGCTGATTAGATCGTTAGCTTCTGATTTACTCATTTCCATATGCATTCACAGAAAATGCATGCAACAAATTAAAGGTACGGTTTGGTGTTTGATGCCTTTTTACATCCCAAATGCTGTGCCTGTTCCTTTTGATAACCCCGAGTGTAAAGCAGATCCTGATGTAGATGCAGATGGCTATGGGTGGCATGACACATCATTGCTTTAATTACCCGAGACCCGCAATGGTTTATTCAGAACCCACCGAAGTCGGTGGTGCCTCTCTCGCTGATCCCACTGGTTTTCCTGTCAGAACATGGGTGTTAAGGCTGCTCAGGGCACCTCAGCCAAGGCATGGGCACTGCCAGGGCAAGGACAGCTCCATCAGCTCCTGCTCCCCTTTCCTCCACCATCCTCCTCTATCCCGTTGTCGTGTCCTGGTGGAGTTCCTGGTGTGGAGGGATGGGAAGCTCCAGGGCTGGGTCCAGCATGAGGGACAGCTGTGGTGACAGTGCCATGAGCTGCTTGTCCATGCTGAATGCTTTGTGGTCTCAACCACAGTTTAGAGTGACCATCCTCTGCAGGATGAGAGTTGGGTGCTCTGCAGTGGGAAGAGCTGGGTGCCCTCGGGGAAACTGGATGAGCTCTCGAATTCCATGCCTGCCTTGTAAAGACACAAGCAAACCCCAAACAAGCTGAACCCAGAAAGAATTCCTTGCTTGCAAAGAGCTTGTGGACAGAGCAGAAGCAGTCCAGTCTGAAGGAAGCCTGATGTGTTATTAAGAGATTACTGTACTCATTGTGATTAGGATGGAGCCATTGGTCTGGAGTCAGTTTTATTTTTGATTTTCTTTTTGCTGGTTATTTACTTGATGAAGGCTTCTATAAAGCAGCAGTGCAGAGCTTTTTGTGTCCCTCTGTCTGACTCGGAATTTATAAATAATAGCTGTGTTTACAAATGAGCCATGAGCAAAACTCTCCTGGGCGAGGCAGTGTCTAAACTGAGACAGTTTAATTACTCAATATTTGGTAAGCAACAAAGGCCCACCCCGGTGCCAGCAGAAATCAGTTGTTGTCTTCAGAGCTATCTGATTTGACCATTTGGGGCAAATAATTTTATTGTTATGTTGGAAAGCTTGGCGAGTTACTGTAAGCTCCAGATGTTGGCACACAATAATGGAGTGGGGGTCTCCTCTTCTCTCCCCAAGGAAACTCATTTAAGAGAAGAATATTTGCTGTGCTGTGGCTTGGTGTTCCCACTGGCCCATGCCACAGGGACATACCTGATGGCACATTTCTGGGGTTTGCTGGTCAATGTTCAGGCCTGTTATCAATGACCCAACTGCACAGGCTGCCAGGGGCAGCCCCAGGCTGGGGAGATGGAGTTGCCCTTTGAGGGGCTGTGTGTGGGGACCCACCCTTGGATGTGGGCATGGAGAGGGAGAACCTCTTGGAGAACATCCCCCACCTGGGACACGCCAACAGGTTAAGCCCATCCTGGTGGAGCTGTGGTGGGGAGGGTCACTGTGAGCCCTGATGGGGAGGGTGACTTGTGTCTGAAGTGGCAGAAACACATGGGGTAGCTAAACCTCCATCCTTACACAGGAGTTGTGGTGGTAACGCATTCACCAAGAGCAGCCTGAGGGTAAACAACTGATTGTAAAGGTCGAGCGATTGTTTTCTGGTTTTCATTTTGAACTAGATGGTGAAATGTTTACATCTCCTATAGATATGATTGATGTGGAGAGCAAACAAGAAAAAAACCCTTTACTGGGTCAGCAGGTTACTTAGAAATGTGTAGAAAGGTTAATCCCAAAGCTTCTGTCCTCCTTAAGTGACCATTGTTATTTATGTATTCATAACCCTGGAAAAATCATAAAGACCTTTCCCCCCACCGCAGGAAGTTATACTCATGCATTTACCTGTTACAAATGACTAACTAAAGTAATCCACAAATTTTATGACCTCTCACTGCACTTTCAAATGAGGTTTTTTTTTCCTTTGTGAGAGCTTGGTGAGGTATTACTTTCTGCTCAGGTGTAACTGAAATCCTGGGTCATCCATTCAAGAATGTTGTTGCCTGTGAGATATTAATTGCTTCTCAAACCTTAGAACTACTCCAACTTCCAAAGGTTAATGGAGCAGATAGATTTAGGACATGTTCCTAACCACACAGGTTATCCTCCCTTCCAGAAATATGACACTCTCTGGAGATGGGTCACTCATTTTTATTGTTTCCAACGTAATGAAGCGTGGCATTTATGATCCACTGGCTGGGAACATCTTCCTTGGAAGTGAGAGGCCATGCCACGCAGTGCCTGTTGGCACCCCCTCTGTCCTGCCTCTGCACCCTTGGCCACGGGGGCACAGGGAAAGCGCCTTTTTACCCCCAAAGGGCAAACCTGGGGAGTGCTGGTGACACTGGTGGCCATGGCCCTCGCAGGGTTTGGTGTTTGCAGAGCTGCTCAGAGCTGCAGGGTGCTGGGAGGAGCTCAACATGTGCAGCAGGAGACCGTGGGACCTGGCTGGCAGCAGGGAGGAGCAGGTCAGCTTTGCAGGTTGTGGGCACGGTGGGGCTGTGCTTTGTTTGGGAGGAAAGGCCTCCAGCATGGATGTTGCAGAACTTCCCAAGCCTCCTTGGAGTAGCATCAACCCAACAGCAACGTGTGGGAACGTGGGAGGTGAGCCTGGTTAGTCCAGAGGAGAGCAGGCTGAGGGTGGATCTCATCAGTGCCTACAAATATCTCCAAAGCAGAGTCAAGGGGATGGTGCCAGGCTCTGTTCAGTGGTACCAGGGACAGGAGGAGGAGTATTAGCTGTAAACTAAACCACCACAAGTTCCACCTCAACATGAGACAAAACTTCTTTCCATGGAGGGGGCAGAGCACTGGAACAGCTGTCCAGGGAATGTGTGGAGTCTGCCCCTCTGGGGACATCCCACCTGGATGTGCTCCTGTGTCACCTGCCCCAGGTGACCCACTCTGGGGACATCCCAAACCCACCTGGGTGTGCTCCTGTGTCACCTGCCCCAGGTGACCCACTCTGGGGACATCCCAGACTCACCTGGATGTGCTCCTGTGTCACCTGCTCCAGGTGACCCTCTCTGGGGACATCCCAAACCCACCTGGACACATTCCTGTGTCACCTGCCCCGAGTGCCCCTGCCTGGGCAGGGGGTTGGACTGGGGGATCTCCAGAGGTTCCTTCCCAGCCCAGTGCTGAGTCTGTGCTCTGAGCTCTGGGTTACATCACACAGCTTGCTGTCCGTGGTGTCCAGTGTCCTCAGCTGAAACTCGGAGTGCAGGGTGAGTTTCTCTAAACCTCTGTAGGCCAGGACCCCTGAATTCCACACCAGACCACACTCCTGAGCAGCCACCACAAATTCCTCAGGGGAACTTCATTATCCACTCCCAATTTTCTGAAGTTACCTAAATTCTACCTATCAGAAAGCCTTGGCAAAGCAGCTGCTAAGTTTTGATAAATATTCAATAAGCCTCAGGATTTCCTAGGAAGATTCACGAGGGTCCCTCATCCCTCCCACATGCCCTGTGGGCTCTGGAATTTTAAAACTATTTGCACAGGTTGTGTGTGAGCAGGATGTGTGGACCCAGCCTAAAACACTATGGATGGGAGGACCACAGTGATCTCAGTTGCCCACAGGGAGGGATGGTAAATTATGCGATGCTCCTCATGGTGGTCTCCTGTGAAAATTCAACTTTATAGAGTCCAGAGTTGAGTACAACAACGTAAAATATGAAGGGGCAAATTTTACATCTTAGTCACAAAGTGATATTGAGGACGGGGATATTTCAACACTTAGGGCAGATAGTAAATGGAAGGTCAGTAGATAAAGAGACTAAGAGCACCCAGAAGGTCAGCACATCTGGAAGGTTGGCGTGGGGAGAGCCAGATGTTTGCTGGCTCCTCATACAGTAGGGGATCCTCTGCAGAGTTTAAAACAGCTACTCAAGGGCTATAAACATCACCAGAAGAGAACAGTTGTTTAACAGAATTTCTTCACTACTGCATTTGGATTAATTGAATCCTGTGCAAGGCCTTATCAGGAAGAGCTGTCAGCAAAGAATTCCAATAATCCAATCAGGAGGTCACGAGTGCAAGAATAAGTATCTACAAATCGGATTGAGAGAGCCAAACCTGAAGCCAAGCAATATTCCAGAGATGATAGAATAGATGATTTCACCACATTGCTGATCTAATTAATGGAGATTGATAAGTTCATCCCAACACCCGTGTTTTGTTTGTTATGTTGGAAAGGTGCTAATCAAAAATCCTGATTAAAAAGGCAACAGAACAATCCACGAAGTGTAAATTGGGTGGTAATAACAGCTAAACAGTCACAGCTGTCACGTTACAGTCTGTGAAATGTTGTGAATATGAAGTATTTTTAAGGAAGCGTCCGATGTTAACCACCACATTAAGTACAAAGTCTGTTGATAACCAAGCAACAGATGAGTTAGGGTTTGTTTAAAAAAAAAAAATCATTGGTTATGGCTGTGTCAGACATTTGCCTAAAAATAAGAGCTATTCTGCAGTATAGATATTCAGGAATATCATCTGTATCCAACTGGCCTTAGGAAGAAATCTTTCGAGGGGATGACTCAAACCTTAGTCACTTCTGGCTGTGTTTCCTGTCGTGATTATCAGAGAAGTCTCTTACCCTGAGCTGTCCTACATAAACTGCAGCTGACCATAGGTGAATGAAACCCAGCCAGTCCAACTTGCAGCCTGTTTTCACCTGCCAGTGTTCACTTTGGGGTTGGTTTGAGGTTGCTTTTCCTTATAGGAAAAGGTGGTCTCAAAGAGAGAAATGCAGCGTGCGCTTAGGGTGTGACCAGGAAAGGCATCGTCCCAGCTGAAATTCAGCCTCTCCAGAGGGAGGGAGTCCATGGGCTCTGCCGCTCAGCGCAACTGAGGTGTGTGAATCAGTAATGTGACACCTCATGCCATGCTGTGTGCTGTGAACGGAGCTCTTCCCCCACTCTTGCTGAGGAACATTTCCAATTTCCTGGCTGCAGATGCAGGGAGGGAATACCTACGTATTTTATTCCTGTGTCGGTGTTGCAAGATGGTACAATCTGCAAATGCCAAAAAACCAAAATGCACCAAAGATGAGAACAAGTGAAATGTGCTAAATTCAACCTCCCTTACACAGGAATGACTGGGAGTAACTTTGTGATTTAACCCAGTGTGACTGAGAGTTGATTTGGTGTATTGCTGACTGAAGAAAGGCTTTCCTGATCCAAGAGATGCCTCTCTGTTGTAAAACCTTGTATTTCTAACCTTTAACATCTTACCAAGAGTACTGTCCATTGCTTTCACATCATTATCTGAGTTTAAATACCTCTCATCTGAGCTTAATCTTTAAACCTTGCTTAGTGCTACCTTCATACTTAATCATTCTCCTGCTTTGCAAAGCACTTGGGCATCATTCCGATGATAAATTTCAGCTTCATCAGCTACTGACCCACATTTGCTCTGCAACTGCTTGTCCCCACAGCTCCTGGGGTAATGTTATAATTAAAGAGCAGCTGCTGGCATATCCAGGCTCCCTGGACTCTGCCATCAAAGGGCAACTGATGTCCCACATTAACTGAATGGATCTCTGAGGAATTTCGGTGACACAAACCAACTTTCCTCCTCGGGAGAAGTTGCAGCACATCTGCATTGCCACTGCTCCTGTCCCGGTGATTGTGGCTCATCCAGCTGTGCCTGTAGGTGTGGCCACTGAGGTCTTCAAGTGCACAGAGACCACCAGCCATCCCGCTGTACCCCACGAGTACCAGGGATGCCTGTGTGTCACACGTTGAAGTTATGTGCTTAATTACACTTATTTGCCCGTCTGAGGATTAAAGAGAAATAGCAGTCAAATTTAAAATGTCCTTTTATGCATCAACAAAAATGGATAAAAGCGAACAATCTTGTGTTTGGTGTATGATTAACCCGTGGAATTTACTGCAGTAGGATATTACTGAGGCAAATAGTTTAGTAGGATTTAGGGATTAGAGTCAAGAATAAGAAGAGCATTTACTAGTTACCCTCTCAGGGTTTAGGAAAGGTAATTTCTTCCCGGTGCAACTCAATACAGAAGGTCAGCAACAACCACCAGGACAAGGATGGGCAGTGTCTTCTGCAGCCCGTGACTTCCAGCAGGTCTCCAGGACAGGGCTGGTCCTTCCTGGAGAAGGATGAGGCATCAATGTGCTTGTCAATCCGGGCAAAACACTGTCCTGAGCACACAACTGCTCTCTGCTCTGGAAAGATTGTTCTGTTCCTGTGGTCCACGTCAGGACTATTTCACACCCTCAGCATTTTGGGGCTTTGCCCTCCCACCTCTTTTTATTCCTTTCTGAATTTGAGGAGGCCAATGCCCTTCCCCAGCCATCACGGTGACTAATGGACAAGCTTATTTATGATAAAGTCTGTTAAAGGGTAGTTAACAAGCGCGGGTTTCTGTGTAGCTGTCACACTGTAACCTGCCTGGGAGCAGAGCTGCACTCCAGACATAATCACCTCTTAATGCTTCTTATTTATTTATTTAGAGGCAGTATAAACACCCTGGGCCAGAACCTCTGCGGACACCTCAGTGCCCCCAGCGGGCGGGATCTGCTGAAATCAATGGGGCTTTGCTGATTTACATCCCCTGAGAACCCCCATGTAAAATAAATTCCAGCCAGGAGGTAGGAGCTGTATGTATATGCAGAAGCCAGATAAACGGGTGTGTTTGTGTGACACACAGACATTTCAGGGTCAGTAGTAGGTACAGAAATCAGAGTTCCTTTAAAGGAGAACTGAACGCCGAACCCAACTTAGTAAAGCTGATTTATGTTTGTTAAAAACAGTCAGGTGACAACCGACTGATGCATATCTTTATTTGCTTTGGTGTAATCTCGCATTTCTGTTTTGCACTCGTAGAGATGATGTTTCAGTGTTTTCAGGTCAGAGTCTGATCTCAGCTGTCCCAAGGAGAGCAGCGTCTGCAGCAGCACAGCCCTGCTTTGTGTGCATGCAAAGCAAACACACATCTTTTGCAACACCGGCCCCCCCCACGCTCACAGTAGCTAAAACTGCCCCCTCGGCCTCAGAAACAACAAAATGCCTTGAGATCAAGGAGTTGCGAAACGCTTTTCAAGCTGTCATCCCAGCCAGGCAAGTTTTTAATAAGCTGCAATAGTTCTGTTCGTGTCCCTGTCAGTCTCGAGAAAACGATGTGCAAAGTGTGCTCCGAGTGAAGTGAATGTGCATCCGATTTTGCCAGGCTGCAGCCCACGGAGTGTGCACAACTGGAAGCTGATTAAGCTGAATTAGGTGAATTTTCACTAAGGAACGTTAGTGTTGTGTATTTTACGGACATAATCTCAACTGATTCATTTCTCTGCTGCTTTCCCCCCTCCCTCAGGATGAGAGAACAACCCAAAACTTTCCACACAATTATTTTTGTGGGTTTTAGTGATGTAGTCCTGTCCCTTAAGCCATGACTACTGTACTATGACTTATTATAATGCTGTGCCATGAAACACCTCATAAAGTTGTTATTTCCTCTGCTTTCTTCTGAACCTTCACAAGAAAATTGCTTTCAGTCTGCTCAAATCCTGTGACTTTTCATAACAACTTCTTCTAAAGAAAAGCAGTAGAATTAAGTTGGGTTGATAAGAACAAACCAGAAAAATAAGGGAGATATTTAACTTTCTTTCCCCTGTTTTGTTTATTGCTTTGTCACGTACCAAAAGTTGGAAAGAAAAAAAAAAAAAAGTAATTGGATGGTTTATAATTTGTGACCATTTAAAAGAATAAATGACCTGAATCAAAGGTCAAAGCCTTTGTGCTTTCTGCAGTAGAGAGGTTTTTGTTTTGTTTTCCCCTGAATCTTTTTATACTGGAAAAAAAAAAAAAAAAAAGGAGAGAAAAAAATTAAAGGAGCCTGAAATAAAAATCTTCTCTGCGCGTGTTCGCACGAGATGGCTCCAAAAGGACCTTTCCAGCTTCTGATTTAAATGCCTTTTTCCTTAGAGCTTGCAAATATCAACAACATTCCTGCACACTGTAATCAAATACTTTCCCAAAAAGCCATGGAATGTGCCATAATTTGTCAAAGATCCTCACTGACAAGTTTTTAGTAAAGTCCACTACAGCAAACCCTCCTCGGCCCCCTTGACCCACGTAGCAAGAGACCTTTGACCCTATTTGGGCCTCTTTTATGAGCTTCTTTCACTCTGACCAGATGGCTAAACTATCAAAGGTTTTTATGAGTAAAAACTGCTTTTCAAACCCACAAGTTGTATATTTCTCTCCATGTTAATGTGAACTATCAACCCAGAGGCTTTAAATTGGAGGCACAAAAGGTGCTGTGCAGCTGCAGCACCTCGCATTGTGCCGGCTGGGTGGGGATGTTTGCAGAGTAAACAGCTGATGGCCACATGAAGACAGTTTAAGGCCAAATAGTTTAAAAAAACACCCATCCAAAGCCTAATAAATTATTTTTCCCCCGGATATTGTTTTGAGCCTCGGCCATGGGGTTTGAATATTCATTCCCAGCCCCTGCCAGCCCACCCTCTCTCTCCTGCATGGAGGCCACTGCCCAGTGGCAAATTAGGACTAATTAGACCAAATTGTGTCAGAAACAAAAATAGAGAGATTACAGACTCCTCAATGAGTTTGAATTTCAATGCAAACATCTCTGGACACCTGGACATCACTTTCTTAAAGCTAACCAAAGTGTCTTGTCCCTCACTGTCCCTGTGCTGTCACAGCAGCACTGGGAGGATGTTTGATCTGACATCATCAGTGGGTATTTGTTACTGTGCAGTTCTAATAGTAGTTTTTTCCCTTTTTTTACATGTATACCCCTTATAGATCTTTTATATAAACTATTAATATGCTACATGTGTTTCACAGCGTTTGCTCTTCCTGTTTTTAACGGGTATTTCACAACTTTCAGATTAAGATACTATAAATCACAGAGATTAATAAAGAAAAATTGTACCCTCACAGGCTTTCCCGAGAGAGCTGGGGAATATAATCTGTTCTTCCTCTTTCTCACAGGTCTCCAAGAGCTCTTTTTTAACCCTTCCTCTTCTGCCATGCCATTCTCTCCATGGAGTATTTGTTTCATTCACGGAAAATCATGTATTGCCCAAGTGGCAGAACTGCACAGTTGGGAAGAGCTTGGTTTAACATTCTTTAAGAAATTACTCTTATGCAAGGTATTTAATTCACTTGGAAATGAGGCTCTTAATTGACTATGTATCTTTTTAAGTCAAATATCCTTTCCTCTCACTTAAAATCACAAAGGGGTTTTGTTTGGAGGAAAACAATGGTGTTCAAGCAGGAAAAAAGATAAATATTGGCAAGAAGTCTCTATTTCAGTGACACCAGGCTGTCTGGGAGCATCAGGCTCATAGATCATATGGTCATCTGTGTGTTCCAAAATCCCACAGGCCAGGGCTGTGTCCTCTCCAGCAGCTGTTCAGACCTACTGTACTTGCAGCTGTCAGTCATGCCAGCACATGTTACAAGTGAAGGTAATTACACAAAAATAGATGTAAAAAGGTGCCAATTTTTCTCATACCTGAGAGAAAAAGAATCAGCTTATCCTTGCCTCCTGTCTAAAGCTTTTCACTTTCTCAGATTTCTTTACATGTGACTTGTTAATCCATCAGTCTTGTTTATCCAAGCAGGTTTATTAATGACAAATGTTGCTGGCCTTGCTGAGTTATGACTGTAAACTGAAAGAATATGAGGGCCAAGGTGAAAAGGTGATTTCTTTATAACAGCTGTAATTTATCCTGGGCTTTGGCCAGGCCTTTGATTTTGGACTGGCCCTGGATATAGTATTCCTACTGATTGCATTAGAATAGCCCTCAGGGGTCATGCTGAATTCCAGGGCCCTGGAACCAGTTAGAAGAATGGAAGATGACCATATGTGCAGGGTTAGAGAATGATAATAAGGTGCAGCACAATACAAGCCCTGGTGTTGTGGAAATCCTCTGCTGTGCCTTCTGCATGCTGTCATTCATATAAGCATTGCATAAGAAATGCAGCCCAGCTTGGGCAGGAGGAGGAGAAAAGAGAGCAGGAAAAAAGAAATTAAGTCTCTTAGTTAGTCCTTGGGTTCATTAAACGTCTCCTGCAATGAGAGGTTTGAGTGGATCGTGTTCCCTCTGTTCAGGTTGTGAATGGAGAGGAGAGGCAGTGCCATCCACAGCAGCTCCAGCAATTGTTGTTCCCGAGTATCACTCCTCGTGCAAAACCCAGCTGATCCTTGTCCCACAAAGAAGAACGAGATGGAGAACATGAGGGGCTCATCTCTGGCTGTCGCTCAGCTCAGGATTCCCGAGGTCAGGCATGGGCAGGCTGTGTCCATGGGATTGCCAGGGCTGGGTGTCCCCTCCGTGGGTGTCCCCTCCCGTGGGCTCTGCAGCTGGAGCACCCCAGGGTGGGAGAACTCCCAGCCCATCCTTCCTCAGCCTGGCTGGAAGCACTTCCTAGCAGCGAGTCCTCAGTCTTTCCTCCTGAAACTGTGTCACTTTTCAAGGCATAGCTGGGGGTTTAAATGGAATTGGAAGGAGAGCACAAGAATGTGTAGAACTTTCCTACCGAGGAGTTAGGGCACTGTCTTGGGAGAGGTAAATGAGGCTGGGGCTCTGCTTTAGCAAACATTTGCATGATTTTTATTAAGCAGTCACAGGGAGGTTACCACAGGAGCTTGCTTTATTTTTTTAATGTTCTATTCTGAACCACAACATCCTGAGAAACCCCAGGAGATGGGAGGTCTGGGCTCACCTGCCCTCAGCTCAGCTGCATCACCACTCTGTAGGTGCAAACAGCTGATGATGCTGCAGTAGCAGTTGTACAATTCAGTGAGACGCGGAGCTACGGACAAGTTTTCACAGGTGCAAGATTGCCTTTGAAAGGAGATCAATCCACCTCCTGAAGCAGTTTTATGAACTGTTGACAATTCCCATTATTTTTCAGGCCTGGCTGGTTGCACTGTCACTTTGGGCCAACATGAAGTAGCTGGTGGTCTCTGCTGGAAGGCTGTGCCCCTGGAGCAGGGCTGGGCTGGGCAGGGACCTGTGCTGGTGCTGCTCACCCAGCCTGGCTCCCGCTGGTGCCCACACTGGTTTGCAGCCACACACTCCCACTGTGACTCCAGCGGTTGTTTTCACACTAATCAGTCTGTATGAAGACACAACAGAGCATCAGAGGCTTCATGTGTGTGTGCCTCTTGTGGCCTCTGCAGTGTTTTGTCATCACTGCAGGTTAATTTATTAATGGTCCAGATTTTAGCTACTCAATAAATTAAAATGGTCCATTAGGTGTTACCCAGTGTCAGTATGAACCTGCTCCTATTCCCCTTGTCAGGATGTGGGTGAGCAGCTTCCAGAAATGCAGTAAATGCTGTTTCTGATCAATGTAGTGCATGTGCATCCTCCCTCAAAGGGAGAACTCGGGTGGGGGAAAGGGTTTCAGGAGGGAGAGAGGAGGATTTTCTGGGAGGTGGGAAGGAGAAGGTGAATGTTCATCAGGCACTCCCTGCAGGGATTTAACAGTCACAGACATTCAGGCCTCTGGACAGTTCCTAAAAGAGCTAAAAAAGCTGCCCAGCCCGCACTGCAGCTGCAGTCTGGTCCTGGGGTGGGTGTGAGTGCAAGACAGAGGCAGGAGAGGGGTGTGTTTGCCCAGGATGGCTCTGTCAGCTCCCACGACGTGCCAGTGGAGCAAGGAAAGTGGGAGGATTATTTGGGCCAAATGCTGGTGGTTCTGAGTTATCCATGGCCAACATTTCAGAAAATGCAGTCTTAAATTAACAGTAAGACATCAGTCTTTGTTGGCAGAATGCAAGCTATTTCAAACTTCATTATTATGCAAAGGCAATGGGGTTTCATCTCAAAAACCACCTGCAATTTCTAAGGAATGATACTAAGGAAAACCATAATGTTTATTTACAGATCCTTGTTTCTGAACTGAGCTCCATATCGTTGTCTGCAGTGCCCAGAGCCTAAAGACAAAGGTCTGAGGTGTCCCTGGGCAATCAATGGTCCTACCAGAAATGCTACACATAGTTGATAAACTAAGAAGAATCAGTCAGGTGTCATTTTACATCACAAGATGAAAAAAATTGCTCATCCTTTTATTTCTTTTTCTCATATTTGAGCCCTTTGATGATATATATCAGAGGGGGGTTTTCCATCGGGTTTGCATGAAAAGGAAACCTGAAAAGGAAGTGAAGCAGGAGAGGTTTTCTTCATCAGGATCTGTAGTGACAGGACAAGAGGAATGGCTTCACACTGACAGAGGGGGGGTTTACATTGGATATTGGGAAGAAATCCTTCGCTGGGAGGGTGGGCAGACCCTGGCACAAGTTGCCCAGAGAAGCTGTGCCTGCCCCATCTCTGGAAGTGTCCAAGACCAGCTTGGATCAAAGGAGCAACTTGGGCTGGTGGAAGGTGTCCGTGACCAGGGCAGGGGGTGGAATGAGATGATCCTTCAAGTCCCTTCCAACACAGGCCATTCCATGATCGTATTATTCTAAAAATTAATTTTTTTTCTTAATAAAAACTAAACTTTTTAAGTCACTTTTGCACCAATTCTTAGCCCGCCCAGAGTTAGTAGTGCTTTGGTGGGGAGCAGCTGTATTCCCAAACCATTGCACTGCTCCAGCATAAACAAAACCTACCTGAACAAGAGCAGGGCTGGGGGGGGGGATGTCAGAGCTGCAGTTTGTCAGCACAAAGAGTGTTCACTGACAGATTTTTGCAGGTCTGGCTTGTGCAGTTCCCTGCCTGTGCTGTGTAATGCTGACTCTGGGTTGGTGGGAACTGGCTGAGAGGTGGGAGCAAACAAACAAGTCACTTCTTCAGCTGTTCAGGTAGATTTGCAGTGTGAGCCTGCAGCCTGACGGGAGCTCACTCTGCTGACACTGCCGCTTGTTGGGCTGAAAATTTGGCACTGCCGATTTAAACAGATGTACTGAAAAGAGCAAAAGTAAACCCGGGTTTCTCAGTTTGGTTCCTAGGAGGGCTGGCAGAGCACTGGAATGAGTGAGATGAAGTGAAATGGAAGCCCTTCCCAGGTAACTGCACCTTGGGCTCACATCAGGCAGAGCCCTTGCCTTATCGGCACATCTGACGTGCCACTGGCCTCGCTTGCAGAAAGCTGACCTCGTGTCACACAAGGTGATCTGCCTGACATTTTCTATTTCTGGAAATGATTATTCTGTTTATGAAAAGTTCAGTTCAGAAGAGCCTTGAAGTTTCCTTCTACATTCTCACTGATTTCCTAAAGATTGAGTTACGTTTCCCATTTGTTGGGAGAAGGAGACCTTGCTGTTCAGAGTAAAGCTGGTGCTGTGCTCTGTGTGTGCTCTGTGAGGCACTGGGGGAGTCACCGCCCCCAGAGGTGTTCAGGGAGTGACTGGAGGTGGCACTCAGTGCTCTGAGCAACTCTGGCCCCGTTTTTCCCTTCCCATCCAGTCCCCACAACAATCACCTCTCTGAAGCCATGCGATGCCCTCTTTGTCCCACAGAATGGCAGTGTGGGGTCTCTTCAAATCTGTCTGCATTTCACCTTTGTTTTCAGTCTGCTCTGAGCTATAAATACTCTCAGGACCCATTAGGCTCATATCAGAGACATCCATATTTCCCCTTCTTTTGGCATTCCAGCTCCCAGCTGAATCTGATAAGCAGATCAGTCACTGCCATGTCAGCAAAGAAGAGCAATGTTGTACCTTAATATTTGTCATCATTACCCAACACACCCGTGCAGAGCAAGCTGTGAGGAATGCAGGTTTTCATGCTTTATCAGCTGTAACTAAACATCTGGTTACAGCAAAAGGAAAAAAAATCACTCAAAGTTAATGAAGGTTATGATTTCATATAATCCTTTTCAAGCAAAACAAATTCCACTGGAAGAATATCACAGATTAACTGTGGAACTGAATCAACTGAGATTTTGCCATCAGTTATTTATAACCCATTCTGTTTCCATTCGCAGTTCAAACTTTGTTTTGTCACTGCCAGCAGGACTTTTGCATTTCTTTTTTAAATGTGCTCTCTGGTGCATTCATTTGGCAGTTTCCTAGAAACATAACCACTGTTGTAGCTGCAAGTTCAAACAAATTAGTTCAGGTTTTGTTACTGAAATGCTGTTTTAACACATAGGGGAAAAAACATGCATGTATTCCTTAAGTTCAGTTCTGTGACACGGGGTCCAGCTGCAGGGCTGGGGTTACGTGGCCTTTCTCATCAGCAGGTCTGACTTCTTTCACACACAGTAGGAAGATCTTTGCAATGCCCTGCCAGGAGGAGGAAGGAAGTCTTAATTTCCCTTGCGTGGCTGGGGGGATCTGGGCCACAGTGGTGTGGGGTGGGAAGAGCTGAAGTGGGCAGTGCTGCACTGGGCAGGAGGGCACTGAGCCCAGGGACACCCTCCCTGGGTGAAATTCTGCCCTGGCACCCACAGCCAGGGTTTATTCCACACACTCCCCTGGCCTCACCAGCAACACCCGATGTCCCAAGGAAGTTGGGTTTACGTGCTTGTGCTCTCCACACCTCTGTTTGTGTGTTCCCATCTCCCTCATCCCCCTCCTCACTGCAAGGAATTGTACTATTTCAACTAAACCTGACAATCAAAGAGAGGTCCCAAAGGACTTTCCCAAGATTTCTGTGCGTGGAGTGGAAGGAAGGAGCGTGGTAGTGTGTTGATGGAGGCAGGAGCAGCTGCCTGGGTTTTCCTTGGCAGAAATAGGAGAATCCATGCAGCCAAAAGGCAATGGAAACCCAGCTGTATTCCCTGATTATTTGGGGTTGTCTTGTCTTTGGTTTGTGGCCCGGTAACATTTTAGAAGGAACAAAAGGGAAAATGCATCCTTTGATTCCACCCTGTGATGCCATTCCCAGATACAGATTCCAAGTCCAGGAGGAGCTGGAATTAGGCAACTTTGTCTAGACATCGATCTTTGATTTTGCCATGTAAAAGAAGATTGGTGTGAGATGGAGACAGGAGGCTGGGGAGCAGGTAGTGGAGCATCAGGGAAGGAGCCCCTGTGGATGCACAGACACTGCTGGGGAGCCAAGGGCAAAGGAGGGAGAGGTTTTGTGGTGGTGCTCTTGGAGAGAGGGTTGGAATTGGTTGGAAAGATGGTTGAGAAGAGCAGAAGAGCAGACAGGCAGGCTGACAGCACTGTCCTGGGCAGGACAAAACCAGCAAACCAAACCAAAGCAAAGTAACAGAACAGGAGTTTCCCAAACTGAAAAGGGATGCATGAGTGCTTTAAAACCACTAAACAATTTCCTGGCACGTGAGTGACAGAATTTTAGAAGGCATGGCAGGAGAAAAGCTCCTTAATTCTTTAATGAAACCTCTGACTTTTATTCACTATGAAATTATGATTTACTTTAATGTCACTTAGACTATTAATTTAATTCCTAAAAGCAAAACTAAATTGAAGTGCCTGTTTTTTAAGAATGCTGCTCTCTGTGCCCCTGAGTCTGGGATTTAGCAGACTAATGGGATCAGTCATCCCCTACTTAAATACATCCTGGACAGCATTCACAGGAATGTCCTTGTTTGTGTCCAAAATGCACCCTCATCCTCTTTTTAGCATCTCTGAAAACAAGTGAAGACCGTGGCAGCTGCTGGCAGTGCCAGGTCTCGGAGGGCTGTGCCTGCAGAAGAACCTCTCCCATCACACTGGCCCCTGTCCCAGGAGGATCTGCTCTCCTTGGCTTCCCTCTCTGCCTCCTGCCAGGCCTGGCATTCGGTGCCCCCCGTTCCATGTGCCACCTCTGGTGACAGCCCGAGGCACAAGCAGGGTGACACCAGGACTGGTGCCACACTTGTGTGGGAGAGGGTGAGGGACAGTCAGGACCAGCTGGGGCAGGGGATGGGCAGCTGGCAAAGCCTGGGAGGGGTGGGAGAAGAGCACTGGCATCCAGCCTGCTGGGGAAAGCAGTGCTGGAGTCTCCACTAACTCCACTGAGCCAAACCCCCAGATAACTCACATTGAGGTATCAGGAGAGTTGGGTGCAGTTCTGACCCCTGGAACCAACTGAAGCCTCTTAGCAGGGATCTCAGTGGCCTCAGCTCTGTCCTCTCGTGCTGGGTTGTAAATCCAGAGAACTTTGCATTGATTACCTGAGGAATGAAACCACTGAAATTATTCCTCTAGTGAGGAAGTACAAAAGCAAGTGGATTCAGGATCTTTCTGGAAGGAGACTATGAGCACAAAAATAGAGTTGCTTTGGCCCCCCCCTTTTTGCTGGATAAAGTTTCACATCCTTCCAAATGACACTCAGTTGTCTCCTTTGTGTAGCAAAGATCTCCCACTTCTTTCACAAAGCTTCCATGACTTATCTATTTCTGGGTTTTTTTCCCAGCTGTTGTTGTAAAATCTGTTATCTTTAATGTATTACCCTGAAAAACAACACACCTTTGAGAAGGCCAGTGGACTGTGACATAATTAGATGCAAAATGCACATCTAAAAGCTGTTTACTTCCTGTAACACCAGGATAACTCCTAATGAATCACCGACTCTGGGGATTCTCAGTTTGTAACTGGATACTCCACAAACTTCTTATCAGATCAACAATGATTTCTGTCAAAAAAGGGGGGGAAGAAAGAAAAGTGGGGGTGGGCAGGTTTTTTTCCCCTGAAACCAGAGTTTAGCCTATATGCACCAATTCTAAAGCATTTTTAGCATGTCAGGCAGAGTAGTCATGGTGAGTTTGAAGGGATAAGGGAAGATAAAGTGTATCAAAGCAGGATCTGACACTCGTGATGCTATGCAGACCTTTCTGTCCCAGAGCATCTCACAGGCTGGACTGACAGCAGGGATTAATCCATGCAATGGCAATAAACAATAGTTGAAGTGGGGTTGAGGCCTAACACCTGGATGTTGTGTTCCCAGCAGCAAAGGAGCCTGTCTCATGCTGGGGATCAATAGAAACCATCCTGACACTGCTTTGCCAGCCGCAGGTAAGACACATCAGCCCTCCTTTGTGAGAGGATTTTTATGCTTTCTTTTCTCCTTCTTTTTGTACATGAAGAAGCCACAGGCTGCCTGATCCCAACAAAATGCCTCGACGTGTGTCCAAGTGCCCCTTGTTGCCAGGTGGGAGCAGCTCAGATGCACGGACTGACGTGTCACGGGCACCTACAGATGCAGACCGCAGGACCAGGCTTCCCTTGCTGCCCATGGGCTTCTCAGGGTGGGCCCGAGGGGGGCAGCTGAGTTTCCCACGCAGGACAGTGGGGACCCCTCCCCAAGCCCCTCGGAGGGACAGTCACCAGGGCCATCACGTTCATTGTCCTCAGCAGAACCGGGTTTGTCACGTCCGCTCAAGCGTGTCAGCCCCGCGAGGGGAGGAGGGCAGGGCCAGCCCTCCCTGGGCAACCTCTCTCCATGGTCACCCTTCCTGGCAGGACACCTCGCCAAGAAAAACTGCAGCAAGAACCTGAAAGGTCCTCAAAGGATGTGGAGAGGCTGAAAGCTGCGGGTCTGGGGAAGCTGCACTGCAGCCAAACCTCGCCGGGAAGGTCAGCGGGTGGGGGCTCTTCTCCATTTTTGACCTCATTTACTCTCGTGTATTATCTCTGACTCCTCAGGGTCAGCCTATGTAGGTCAGGGATTCATTGACATAGATGTTCATCTCTCTTCTTTACAAGGGAAGAAAGGCAGGGGGGAGAAAAGGGAAAGTGGGTTGGACAGACTGGCAGGAAGCCCCAACGACCACGTCCAGAAAGTGATCCGGTGGGAGGATGTGAGAGGGCACAGAGGGAAAGGAAAGGGCTTCAAGAGACCCTTTGGGTCTCTTGAAAGTTGGGAAAATACACACATGGGAGCTCTGGCACTGGTTTGGAAGCACTTCACCGTGGTCTTCCTGGCACAGCCCTGGTGTTGCCAGCCCGAGAGCAGAGACCTGGACCTGTGGCACAACACGGAGCTCCAGCTCTCTCCACAGCTTCTCTGGGCAGACTCTCAGCTGCCCTGCAAGAAAGACTTAGCACCCAGAAAACTGTGGACAAGCAGAAATGTCTTTGCAGGTTTCTCAGTCAAATACTGCCTCCTCTTGGATCCACATCTGTGTGCTGGGCTGGGAAAACAAAACCGTTCCCACCAGGAGTTCTTTGGTTCTCCTGAAGAAACGTGCATCTGAAGGTGCCACAGGGCTGGAAACCCAGCACAGCTGGCACAGAAATGGCCTTAGAAGGATTTGTTATTTTGCAGTGTGTTTTCCAGGCATCAGAAAGGAGGCTCCTGTCCCCCAGCTTGTGTTATGAGGGATCTCGAGTGGTGCACCGCACCCAGTTCCCAAGTGTCGTTTGCTCTGTAGCTCATTTCTCAGTCTCTTGGCAATGAGCTGCCACAAACCCTGGCCGTGGGGGTGGCCCTTGCTGGCCGGCCAAGCAGACCCAGGGCTAGTTCTTCCAGCAGCTGCTTTCAGTGAAATAACTTGGTGAACTTAATTATCCTAGTCCTGTAGTGGGATATACCCTGAGAAAATGAAGGGAAATGTGATGTATTTGCTAATCCATGCTCAGTTGCAAACATGGTTTCTCTTCAGCAGCACCAGACTTCATGTATTGAAGGTTCAAGTGCTAAGTCACTTGGCCAAGATCAAGATTTTGCTTAGGAAATCAAGGATTTAAATCCAGATTTCCCAAAGCCATATGTAAATTCCATCCTGCCAGTCAGGGCTCATCCACCGTGAATTAAATCAATATTTGACAAAAGACAAGATGACTTTTGGCCATAGTTACCAGGAGGTACAAGTGGCTATTCCACTTTCACTTGTCTCATTTAGCTCTTTTTAACTACCCAGTCCTTCATCAAAAATAGCACAGGGAAATATCAACTATAACTACTTTGTGAACTGTCCTGTGTCAGCTCCTGCAGAGACATTAATGTAAATAAGGAGCTATGATTTTTTTCCTTCTATCCTTTCCTCTGTCTAGACAAGTATTTAACACAATTTTGTCCCCTTCCTTTGCTGCTTGGCTGGTGTATTTAGATGTTACAGAAGAGATTTCATACACACTGAATGCTTGCAGGTCTGAGCTTGGTGGGCAGTGAGGCATCTGGAACACAGAAGTCTGTCTAATTCAGTCCCACTCATGTGTTACTGGAAGCCTTTCTGCTAAATTCAGGCTTACCATCAGCCTGTTAATGTTTACAATGTGGCTCTTTTGGAATAGATGGGAAGGATTTGCAAAGTGAATGTGCCTATAAAATCTCTTATTTACATGCATCATTTGAGTGATTGTGTGTGCAGGAGGACAATGACGTGAGTTGTTTCCTATGCAGTGTATTCAGCACTCTTTTTCATGCAGCAGCGTGGGCACAATGGGTTTTTCGGGGCATTCAGCAGTGCCCTCCTCTGTAACCTGCCTCGTAGGGTTTACAGCAACTTGATTTCAGACTGTTAGATTTCCAGAAGGAAAAAGGAAAAAAAAAAATGCAGCAAGCAAGGCTTGGAAATCTGGGCAGAATGTCCCAGCTGGGCAGCTGCTCAGCCTGGCAGAGCCTTTGGAGCCCATCCTCTTCCTGATGGTTGCACCTCTTTGTGTCTTGGGGGACCTTTTTGCCCAGGTTTAGGCATTTAAAAACCTATTTCTACCAATAAAGGCCATGCTCGGGAAGGGAATGTCCTTTCTATGGTTGTTACTAGGGGAATGTCTGATGGATGAGACTCAGAATCAGCTGCAATTAAGTAGGAACCACATCGTGAGAAGCCTAATGGGGAAGCAGATGTGGGCTTTATCCGTGGGTGTTTTTCAAAACACACCATGGCTCAGGTTCCAAGTTGTGCCTTCCTCCTCCCTCAGCTTTGCCTGCCTTGTCCTTCCATGAGGACAGGAGCCGGTGGCTCTTTCCTTGGGGCCCAGCACAGAGAGGCTGCCCTGGACATCCTGGAAACTGCTGCAATACAGATAATATATTCACAATATTGGCTGGGTGCATCACGTAAGAAAACCTTTAAGCTAAAGAGCACCCACCAGCAGGAACATGGAAATCTTCCTCACAAAATGATAGCTATGATTTATTTCTTGATCCAACAACAATATTCCTTCACAGGTCTACAACATCTTTTCATCCAAGTGTTGCAAACTACTGTCAAGATATTAACTCCAGGGTCTCACAGCAGCCCTGGATGGTGGCTTGTTCATTTTCCTACATTAAAATCAAAAAGCAAATGGAGTTTGCAGTCAGTTCTGCTGGGTGATGAAACCTCCCTGTCACTGCAGCAGAAATGAACCTTTTGTCAACAGCTCTTAACAGGAGGGCTGCAAAGCTCCCGACTGCCCAAACTGCGGAAACAGCTCCGCAGAGCAGCGCTCTGACATCTGAATTTTAATACCCCAACCCCTGAGGAAGCAGATCAGAAGGGTGGGGGGAAGTATTTGTGCAAAATGCTTTTATTTGACTGTTTTCTCTCCATTCAGGAAGAGTAGTTGCCCTAACAATGGCACGAATCCAGTGTATCGGTGAGTTGTATCCCTTGAACTCCAACTTAGAGAACAAAAGACTTCTAAGAAGCATCCATGCAGCAGATGTTTAGTTATCTGAAGTGTCAGAATGCCAATTAGATATTGAACATGGCAGGAGGAGGGTGGAGTTTCCAAAACAAATGAATGATGAATAGGAACAGTTCCCGAGTTTGGTCTAAAGTCCTGCTGTTCTTTTGTAAAATGATTTGTGGCAAATTTGTTTTGTCACTGAGGCATAGTTCCCCTTCAGGATTTAAGTGATTTTTATAATCACTCCAAGGAAACTTAAAAAAAAAAAAGAAAAGGGGGGGGGAAATGTAGAAAGAATATGAGGATAAAATGCCCTATTTGTTATGAAGAACAGGGTCTAAAAATGAACATGTTTTAAAGTGTAACCAAATAATCCTGTCTTCCATGTGCTTCACACATAGGGGCTACTTCCCCCCCTCAGTGAAATCCTAGCCTTGCATTGACATAGAAAGAGGATTCTTTTTCAGGAGGGAGTGGGGGGTCAAAACATGAATGAATTTAGTGAAAATCGGGTTTGTTTCAGAGATTTCACTTTAAATTTTGTTGCTTGTCAGTGCCAGGGTGTACATGGTGGCACGAAGGGGGTTAAAAAAAATCAACGAGGTTACAAAATGCCTCTGTAGCTGAGTTGCATTTTTATTGTCATTGACCTCAGTAAATCATTGTTAGAAATTAATATAACGTGGACATTTTTAGTTCAGCAGTTTACGTGGCCTTTCATTTAAAATAGTCATCTTTGACTTGCAAAATGCTCTCGACTATTCTTCTTAATAGTCACATACAACTTGTAAATGTACGTAGGACAACTGATCCTCTGTGTGTCTCTGACAAATAAGAATCATTCTGGACAGTATAAAATACCAGGCAAAGCAGCAGAGAGGAAATTGGACTTGCATTGACTTAAATAAGCAAGTGCTGTGACAAAATTGTTTAGTTCTCTTTTGACCTTTTGAGGTCACGTTTGACTATTTATGCTATCTCCTAATGCTCTACTTCTCCCTGCCTGGTAACAATTATGTGTTTATGCTGTTCTTTGCCTTCCCAGTTGGTATATTAAACAATCACTAATTACTGCATAAAAATATACATTCCTGTTTTGGAGCTTCCTGTAAACACCCATCTCCTTCCAAACGCTCTGTTTAAACAGCTGAATGAAAACCTCCATGTTTTAGCCACGTTGGCTGATTTATTTAAAACAAAGGCATCAAAAACAAAATATTAAAAGTTGGCATCAATTTTTTCCCCATCCAGATATGGGCTACAGAGAGCAAATAATAAAATTTTGGGGAGGAGGGAGCTGAATGATGTGATTAGATTGGGATTTTGTTTGCAGTAGTGTAACCAAAGGAAAGTCTCAGCTAAACACAATTTTAATAGACATTTTATGAGCCTCTTAAACTGCAGAATTGGACCCTTTTGTCGTAGGTAGGGTATTGCTAAGAAAGATGACTGAGTATAAGACCTCTCTTACTGTCCTACAGATGGCAATTCCTGTCCAATTCAGCAAGAAAGGCAGTAAGAATTGAGGGTCTCAGGGCTGTCTTTAAGAACTTGATGTTCTGAAGTACTGAGTGAGTTCTGCTACTGTGAGAGCAGGACCTTCCCTGTTCCCTTTGAGGTTACTTAATTCCAAAGGCTGCCAAGCCAAAGTGCTGCTAATTTAAGGTTGGATCCTGATGTCATATTTAAGTGCTTGAGTGAAAAAGGTTTGATGTTTTAGGTATTTGGAGATTCCATCTTCGACTAACCAGCAGTTAGAAAATACTTTCAGAAAATATGAATGGCAAGTTTCCATGGCAAGTATCCAGCCACTGGAAAACTTCTTGGGTTTCTTTTTGTTTGTTTGTTTACTTTTTCTGCCTTTTTAAAATTGTATGTCCTTTAATTCAATGCTGCAACTTGAAAATAATTCAGGCGATTTATTGTTGAGAGGCAGATTGAGCAATTCCACCCAACTGAGTGTTCCAATGCGTGTCAATGAAGTTGTTAAGCACCACACAGATCATGCACTTTGCCCACCTGGTTCTTTGTTGTGTAGTGCTTAAAAGCATTGACATCTTATGGGAAATTGTTTATAAAACACAAATACTTGTCTTGCGTTTTTAGTTTACAAACTCTACTTCCACAGCAAATATTCCTGGGAGAAATGAGTTTGTGGCAATGGTAATGCTGGATGCACCCTCTGCTTCCTGGGTAGACTTGACCTTTCTGCTTTTCCTTTCAAAAACGATGGTTCAAAGTGAGCGTTAATTGTGTCTCATCGGGTCAAACATTTCTAGTTTCCCCGTTAACCACATCCACAAGTTGCTGTTGAGATCTGAACATCCTCTTGCTGTCTTATACTGAAATTAAAGCAGCCCCGCGCCCTTTGATGGGTGCACTTGGTCCTCGAGGAGCAGGGGCCGAGGTGTGTGACAGGGACACCCCCAGCCTGCGCCGGGGACGGTACAGTACGGAAAGCAGAGAAATGGGACAGGAAAGCCATTTCCCAGGCTATTTCCTGATTTCCTGCTCTCTGCATTCCTGCACATAAACCTTTAATTCATTTCAGAATGCAGAGGTCATGACAAAAAGTCAGAGGATAAATATACCCTTTTGACAAACAGAAGGTTGAGAGGGAGCTGTGTGTGGGGCCAGGTGTTTCCCAGACACTGTATGGAAACGGGCACCTCTCCGGGTTGTGTTGGCATTGCAACTGTAAACACTCTGCAGCATTATGCTCCCAAATCATTCCTTGATGGCAAGGCAGAAACGTTCACATCTGTATTTATGCAAGACCAGTGGTCTGTCTAACCAGGGTGGGGTGAAACAAGTCAGAGAATCGTGGGTTGTTTCACAGATTTCACAGGATTTGCTTGACAAATGCCCTGCCTGAGCACAGTGAATTGCAGCTAATGCAGAAATTACATACTTAGTATTCTCTTATGATTGAGCAACGCAAATATTTGCTTTTTAGTACCAAAGCAGCCGAAGATTAAACTCACAAAGGCCATTCAAAGATTCTACCATCCCTGAATCATTATATTGCAAATTTTTTTTGTGGTTTCTTACTATGAGCACAGAATTGTTCTCACAGTTAAAAAGAGATAGATGCATACATCAGTCATGCTGCAGGACAGGCACCTACACCTCGTGCTTCTGGGCTTTGGATAGGAAAAAAGAGGAGCTGAGGTTCTCCCTTCCCTGAGGTGGCACAGCCAAAACTGATGGTGTGAGTCTTGGTGACATGCAGTGGAAGGTGCTGAGTGAAGGGAGAGGAGTTTTATTACCATTATACAAAAGGAAATGGGTTGGACATCAGGAGGAATTCCTGCCTGGAAAGGGTGGTCAAGGATCTGAAGGGGCTGCCCAGGGAGGTCTGGAGTGCCCACCCTGGAGGTGCCCAAGGCAGGACTGGCCGTGGCACTGAGTGCTCTGGGCTGGGGACAAGGTGGGCACGGGGCACAGGGTGGGCTCCGTGGGGTGGGGGGGTTTTCCAACATAAGTGATTCTGGAATCCTGTGAACAGAGGGATCTTTAACGAGGTTAGAAAGTCCAGTGGCTGGCAGCTGGCCAGGGGAGCCAAGAATATGGTACAAAGCTATCATCTCTTTGCCCAGATAATCTACCCAGGCTCAACAACGCAGTGTTCCTGACAGATACTTTTGAAATTAATATTTGAGCTGTTGGGATGTGCTGAGAAGTCGTGCAGTGAATCTCCCATCAGAGTGGCAGCAAAAATTCTGCAGTGCAAATGTGTAAGACACGTGATTTGGTCCCTGCCCTGGGGGTGTGAACCCCAGAGAGTGTGTGGTGCTCCCCAAGGGCACGGTGGCTGTCCACGAGGCCCAGCTCAGACTTGTGGTGACGTGCCACAGTCCAAGTCAATAAAGAGCAGGAGTTTTGTTTAGCTAAAAAATCTTCAGGATTAGATGGCTCAACTTCAAATGATCCTCTGATAAGCAGAGAGAAAATACACACCCTCAATTTGCTATTATTTGGAAAAGAAGAGCCTAAAGAGGAAAGGGATAACTGCCTGGGAGCAGTGAGGTTCAGTGGAATTACACATGGTCCTTATAACCACAACACCCCACAGGGCTTCCCTGCTGAGGCACTCTGGCTTAAGAGATATCTCAGTACCTTTACCTTTTCTGAGGTATTTTTGGCCCCAGAGCAAGACAAAGATTTGATCATTCAAACAAAAATAGAATAAGATCTGTCTTTAAAGAAATCATGAAAATACGAGGACAGAAGGCCAGTCTGCAAGTGCAATATTTTGTGTTCTTGTTCCACTTGTGTGAGGTGTGGGACATGGCAATGATCTGTTAAGCCAAAAAAATTCTGGACTGCTAAGTGAGGGTGGGAAATAAGGGGGAGAAATAGAGAGAAAACGGATGGGAAAAGAAAAATCAGTTTATCTCTTCCTGCCCTATTTGCCCCCTCCTCAGCCTTCCCAAGGCTGTGTGTGGGTGATGCTCTCCCTGTGCTGAGCGCTTGCAGTCACACACAGCAGGGGTGGGTGGCACTGAGGAGCTGTTATCACCCAGATCAATGTCTCCTGCAACCCAAACCACTGTACTTGGCTTGAACTGAATTGATTGCAGTTGTCCAGATGTCACTGGCTCCTAATATCCTCCAGAGTGACTTCTCCCCTTGAAAAATTAAAGACTATTATGTACTTAGCCTCATACATTAGGTCTCCCAAGCGACATCTGTGTGTTACTGTGCCTTATTTTGCCAAGGGTGCTTGCTTGACCTACACAAACACCCTCAGCCTGTTTTAAAAGTTGTTTGATAAAACCTGGGAAATACTACTGAAAAACAAAAGAATCCTCCCTGCATAAAACTGTTGTTATTTGCTTTAGAAGTCAACTTGGTTTCATTAGATACCAAAGTTTGAAAGCAACCTTCAAAGACAACCCTCCTTGTCCCCATTCCCCAAATAAAATGTGAAGGAGATAAATAGATTAGGGTCCTGTTTGCATATTGATAAGGAAAAGTACATTACATCAATGTAACCAAATATCTTATCACAGCCATTACAGACTTCAAGGTCTCTATTAATATGAGCACAGAGGAAAAACTGAGTGTTGAAATCAGCTAATTAAAGGGTTTGGTCCCCTTCAGGTTTTTATGATGTGATGTGAATTACTACTCACCATGGATTGAAGGGAGCCATAGTGTCCTCTGAGATTGTTCAGCTGACCTCAGGCTCCCTGAATTCCTCCTGTGCTTAAAATGACTCACACAGAGCAAGGTTCCCCCCAAACTGTGGGAACACCATGCTGATCCCTGCCAGGCTGGATCCCCTGTTCTCTCTGTGCTGGGACACCCACAGTGATGGGCTTTGATTTCTGGAAGGTGTTCAGCTGGTGGGTGACCAGAGATCCACGAAGGAAACACACGTGGTGAACCCCACAGGATAATGAGGAATTCTGTGAAGTCCCTGCACGTTTCCATGGACTGGAGTGTCTGTAGAGCAGAACGTGGAGCGGTGCTTTGGTCTGGGTTCCTTTCTTCTCTTACAGTTTAAATCCAGAACATTGAATCATGGTGTGACAGCTTGAAATGTATTTTTCAATGAATGGCCTGCGTTGGAAAAGACCTCAAAGCCCACCCAGTGCCACCCCTGCCATGGGCAGGGACACCTCCCACCAGCCCAGGGGGCTCCAGCCTGACCCTGGACACTGCCAGGGATGGGGCAGCCACAGCTTCTCTGCCCAACCTGTGCCAGGGCCTGCCCACCCTCAGAATCAAATTTCTTTTCCTAATATCTAATCCAAACCTAGTCCCTGTCAGTTTAAAGCCATTCCTCTTGTCCTGTCACTCCAGACCCCTGTAAATTGTCCCTCTCCAACTCTTTTGTTGGCTCCCTTCAGGAGCTGGAAGGCCACGATTATGTCACCCTGAAGCCTTCTCTTTTCCAGACTGAATTTTTTTAAGTGTTGCACCAACTTCCATGAAACTGGGAAAGTTTGAGTGGGAGAAGACCCTCATGCTGAGGGGAAGGAAATATTTTGTTTGCACAAAAATATCTCCCCAGCTGTTTAGACCCAAGTCCTTCAGGTGAGCCATTCTCATTTGCTCATTCACAGTCTGTTCTTTGATAGTCTCACTCCAACAACCACATACTGTAGGTTTATTGCTATTTTTGTTATGAGCAGTGTTATTAAGGGGTTTCTAGAGTATTAAACAGCTTTTTTCCAGTTCAGGCCTCACTGGGAGAGGACAAGCCAGGCTGACCTGAGGGACCCTTGTTATTTTTAGGTACACAGTGCATGTTCCCTCTCTCAGCTGCCAGATTAGCATCTTTCATCACCATCCCTCTCCAGCCCTTTTTTTCTGCTTTGAAGCATCTGTAATACAAAATCCAGTTCCTTTCTGACCCCAAGCACCTCTGGAGTAATATGTAATTCAAAGGGAGTTACAGGCTGTGAAACAGGTCCTCTGCTGCACACTGGAATAATAACAGTGACACTGGGAATGCAAGGCTGACATTTTTTAGGTGCTACCTGCAAAACTGGCATGACAAGGTGGTATTTTTCCTGACTGGGATTTGATGGCTTGAACATACCGGTGTGATAACACTGTTGTGAAAATTGTGCCAAGGGCCTGGCTTGCTGCAGAGCGTTTGTTCAGCTCCCAGACTGGCTGGGACTATGAATAAACCTGCTGTTTGCTCCTGGTAAACAGCAATCTGTGCCCTTTGTCACACACCACGCAGCCCCCACTGCCACAGACAAAAAGCAAAATAGATGTTCCTCCCTCCTTGTGTGGACTGAATTTGGGGGGCTGCTTTAATCTCTGTCTAGTCCTTCCAGCCGGAGGTGCTGGCCTGGGGGCTGTAACTTCACAGAGTAGCCTCGTGCTGAGGAAAGTTGTCCTGCACATCCCTGCAGGGCTAAAAGGACTAAAATCGAATCTTAGGCACTGCAGTAATCAGGTAGGACTTTAAACATGTTCCAAAAGATGGATCTGGTCCTGGAACACCGTTTGTCAGGAGCAATGGTGCTGCCAGCCATGGAAACACTTGGGTGCTCTGGTCACCAGGGCTAAATGCAATCAGTTATCCTCTGCAGGATAGATTTGGATTTGTTTTACGTGTTAGTGCATCTCAGAAGATTATCACATCAAGGAAAATTCATTTTGCTGCATGACTTGTGTTGCTCCTGTTGGCCCCAAGAAAGCCATTGGGGTGCTGTGTCCTTCACCAGCTCTTTGAAGGAAATTCTCTGCAATTCAGAAGAGGCAGTGCATGAGTCTCCACACGCTCAGGGCCTGTGTTCACTGCAGAGAAGTGTGTTTGTCCCACATCTCCCAACCTCCTAAGTTTGCAGGACTGAGTCAGAAAACCTCATTTGAAAACAAAAACTTGAGATACTTGGGTTTGTCATTTTGTTCAGGTTTAATAACAAGTTGTAAATTCAGACCAAGGAGCTCTGTCTCTTCAAGTTCCAGAGCCAGGGGAAGTGTGGAAGAGGCTCTGAGCTCACTGCAGCTGTGACAGCACCTCAGCAGAGATGGGCTGGTTGTCTGCAGAGGCTTGGGATGCCACGCTGGATTTTCAGACCTGCAGGGCAGGTTGGCAGTTCCCCTCCCAAACCTTTGACAGACATTTACCAGATCAGCAAATGGGGAGGCAGAAGGGCAGCACAAACTGCTGTTCTAGTGGAAATTATGGAAAGCCAAAAGTGGGACAGGGAGAGAAACCTCCGGTTTGGTTCTATTTCCCTTTCCCTGCAGGAGTCTCTATTTGTTTCGGACAACCCTCTGCGAGTCTTGGCATCCAACATTTATAGCTCCAGGGCACACCTACAAGGCAGGCTGGACCAGGACCAGGGCCAGCAGGGCTCCCAGCTCCTTCCCAGCCATCTGGGAGCTGGGATGAGCAAAGATCCCCATCCCAGCACTTGTGTCCCAGTCTTTCCCCATTCCTAGAAACCAGGAGTACAGTTCCCACCTGGAAGGTGGCCAGCGAAGCAGCAGCTCTCATTCAGCAGCTACTGGGGACTAAGGGAGCATGTTTACACTTTCAGGATTTCTCTTTTTTTGGGAGCTGAAGGGAATGAAATAGCTTGGGGGAGGGAGTTTCTAAACCCAGGATGTCAGTGTTGCAACGAACTGTATTTTCCTGCTCGGCCACCTCAAAGGCTTCTGGTTTTGTTCCTATCTCTGGACAGCAGCAATTTTGGTGTCCTTTTTGTGCATTATCTCAGCTCCAGGGGTGCAAACAGAGCAGCATTTCTATGCAGACACTATTTAGTAACGTCAGGGATGATTTCTTTGAGTGTCGGTTGTGTCTGTCCTGCCGGTGGGATGGAACAGTGGCAGGTCCTCTGGTGTGATATTCCACACACAGGCTGTGAAGAAGCTGCTATCTAAGAACTGCTCAGACACAAAGTCTGCTTTGTGACCTTCCCTCCTCACAAATTGGATAAAACAATGAAATTCAACTTGGGCCTTGCACTTTATCCATTTGTGATGGGTTTTCCGTGCCCAAATTGCCCCTGAAAAACAACAGAGTGTAGGAGGGTTATAGGATCTGACATAAAGAAAATCTGAAAAAGATAAAGGATGGGAAAATAGGTAAAAGCAAAACTCGTCTATATTTAACAGCTGCAAATGCAGAAAACTAAATAAACCAAACCCTGTGTATCAACTGTGAGGAGCTGCCAGCGTGTCCTTCCCAAAATCCTCTGGGTGAGGAGCTGTCCTGGGGAACTGCAAGGCAATGCTGCCAAAGTTTCTTTTTTCTGTCTCCTCTCCGCAAATCCGGGACTCCAACCTGAATGACTGTTGCGTGCTAAATAATATTAGCATTTAAATAGCCCAGCATTGTAGTTAACAACTGGGTGAGAGTAATGGGAGGATGGCAGTGCTGGGTTCACACCTCTGGCCACCGCCTCCCACCCTCAGCTGCGCTGGGAGGGGGCAGCCCCCACCCCTTTGTTGAACATCTTTGCAGGGCTAATGAAGCTCCAGCAGCAGCTATAAAAAGCTAAAATCCTAGGCCTGTCTCTTAGATTTTGCCTACAGCTGCGTGTAACCCCCTGTCTTGCTCGAAATATTGCCCTGCTCAAGTAACTCCCAATAAGCTGCTTGAAATGCATTTAAGAATTCTCTTTTGATTTCGTTTAATAAGCTCGACAGGCTTTTGCCCATAAGGAGGCTGCACAGAATATGTGTATACTCAGGTGTCCTCATTGTCCCAGTTGATATGTTGATATGTTGCCATGGAGGAAGGCTATTAATGAGGGGAAATTAAATTAGATCACCTCCGTGTGCGTTTATCTGCACACAGCACAGCTTTGGTCTCGAGGAGAGGAGTTCTTGGGGGAGAGCAATTAACAGATGCAGGTGCACAGAAAAAGTGCATTTCTTACAGACCTCTGGAAGCTGCAGATGAGATTGGGGTGGATGTCACTCTTCCACATGCTGATCACCAAATTTCACAGGTACCAGGTGATTTATTTCACCAAACCTCGTAATTAGCAAAATGGATGGTTGTTCCAGAGTTCCTTTGCAAAGGTAAGTGAGATGCAGTTGTATGAGGCAGGGGATGTAGGAAGTTCTTAAATACCCCACAGTCTTCTCCAAAGTGCCCCACAGCAGAATGTGGGGTGAAAAGGAGATGCCAGAAAACCCCGGAGTCTTGTGCAGCTGAGAGTGATGAGAGACAACCACCCAAAATGAATGTGAGTCATTAGCTGGGGGAGAGAGGGCTGCATTTAAAAGAACATGGATCTTCTGGAAGAAGGACAGGAGGCCATGGGAAGAAGGGCCTTTGTGTCAACAGGAACTTTCTGGCCCAGATCCATGGAGATGATGAGATGTGGACCAAGCCTAGACCAGATCCTCGGTACTGTTGGCTTTGTTGGCTTGTTTGTTTGGGGTTTTTCCCTTCTGCTGCATCTTTGGCAGGGTCTCAGCTCATAACCCAAGAGTGGCTGGCCCTGTGAGCAGAGCTGGAGCTGATCCCCTGGCCCCCAGCAGGTGTGAGCAGGATGGGACAGCAACTGAGCACATGGATGTGCAGCTGGAATTTCAGAGAGCCTGAGTAACAGCCAGCCCTGACAAAGAGGTTAAAATAGCAGAGACTGTGCAGTCACTTCTTTAATTATGTATTTTTTGGTCTCTGGGCGCTGCTCAGGGTCCAGTTCGGATGGAGGGGGGCTGGTTGGATGCTGGTGGCACCGCTCTGGTGGGCACTGGGGTCACCGGCAGCACATCCTGGCTGTGGGAGGAGGGGGCTGTGGAGTGTCCACCCCACCGACCAGACTGGGAACTGGCCCCAGTAGAGGCACCTGGCATTGATAAGGCTTTTAATGGTTTTTTGCTCTCAGACTGTAATTGCGCTGAGGGCTGGGCTTTCCCTGCCCAGACTTGCTCTCGAGGTGTCCGCGTTGCCTCCCATGGTTTTACTGGAGTTCGGTTTTGTGCCACCTTGAAGGAGTTAAATTTGCCCCTGGAGGGATCCAGAGCCAGGGTGGGTGGGCAGGACACCCCCTCCCGCAGCCCCTCCACTACAGCACCACAGCCTGTGGATATCCCTCCTTTTCATTCAGTTAATGAGGAAGGGAGACCAATTATCAGCCTTTGGAATCTCTGACCAATCAATTCAGACTCCATGACAATTCTTATTTTGCTTGATGGGGTGACAGATGAAATATTTTATAACTGTCCTCAGTTTAAAAACAAGAAAATTGAGCCTCAAGGTCACCAGAAGTACAGTCAGATACAACGGGAGGCATTATTTATAGAGAGTAAAAATCCATGTTATGAACCATTTCTCAGTAGGAAATGGTGCAAACTCCCTATTCTTTAAATAAACTCGGTAGAATATAACAAAATTATAATTAACATTAAGTACATAAACCACACATTATCAATAAATAAATAAATATACTAGATTTAAATAATTATGTTACCCCAATGGGATTTTTAAAACAGATCTCCTAAGTTTCTTGAGAGCTGTACTTAAATCAACTCAGTTTAAAAAAAAAGGTACAGTATATTTTCTGAGGTCTTGTCCCGAAGGCGGTGAATTGATGACAACTTTGGCTTTTTGTTCTCTGCTCGGCCACAATGCAGCCAAAATCGGAACAATGACTTTTCTCCCGGGCTGAAACGCTGTACGACAGGGCACAGCCCCGGGTGGGACTGCCGAGATGAGCCACGGGAGCCCCGCGAGCAGGAGCTGCTGCCGAGCACAATCAGCGCCAAACCTTGCGCGGAGCCCGCGCCGGCGTGTCCCCAGAATGCAATTTTGGATGTTAAACAACAGATGTCAAACAGAAGAAAGGAAAGAGGCCTTTGCTTTTCTTCTGTTGTGGACCTTGTTCTTCCAAAGCAGCCATTTTTTCAGTTGCCATGACAGTGTTAATAGGAGTTTATCATTTTCCCATGCCTGCTGCATCCTAATGAGGGATCAATGGGCAGCACTGGCCCGGGGCCACCTGCACAGCCGGGAGAGCTCTGCCAGCCTGGGGTGAGCTCTGCCAGCCTGGAGCTGGGCTCTGCCATCCCCGAGCTGGGCTCCGCCATCCCCAGGATGGGCTCTGCCAGCCTGGACCTGGGGCTCTGCCATCCCCGAGCTGGGCTCCGCCATCCCCAGGATGGGCTCTGCCAGCCTGGACCTGGGGCTCTGCCATCCCCGAGCTGGGCTCTGCCATCCCCAAGCTGGGCCGTGCCATCCCCAGGATTAGCTCTGCCATTCCCAGGATGAGCTCTGCCATCCCTGAGCTGGGCTCTGCCAACCCCAGAATGAGCTCTGCCATCCCTGAGCTGGGCTCTGCCATCCCTGAGCTGGGCTCTGCCATCCCCAGGATGAGCTCTGCCATCCCTGAGCTGGGCTCTGCCATCCCTGAGCTGGGCTCTGCCATCCCCAGGATGAGCTCTGCCATCCCTGAGCTGGGCTCTGCCATCCCTGAGCTGGGCTCTGCCAGCTGGGTTTTGCTGAGCCCCCGAGGCTCTGGCTCCGTGGGGAGGGCTGTGCAGCTCACAGAGCTGTGTAGCCACCGAAAAGTTGGGTTTGCAATTCCCCCACCTGTCCCAGGGCAAAGCAGCTGTGAAACATTCAGAGAGAAGGGAATCTCAGCTGCCCAGCCTGGGGAAGGCAGAGATTTGTGTGAATTTTGTGAACTTTGGGACCTGGAAACTTCTTCTTTGGAGTGCTTTGGTTGGGGGAATTAGGGAAAATGCAGCTCACACCTTGTGCAGGAAGCACGGGGGGCTCAGAGGCGTTTGGGGGGGCATGGTTTGTGCTGGGATTGATCCTGCCCTCAGCAAGCATTTTCCTCAAGTCCAGTGGCAAAAATAGATGAAGAAACTGAGATTAGGAACTGACTGGGGAGCTGGTGGGAACATGATTTTAAAGTGATGCTCAGCAGTTTTGCTCTCAAAGTTAAGGAAAGTATTGCTAATGTCATGATATGCATAAAATACAGCCCAGACTGCAGAAATTCAGTGCCAGACACAGAGGCTTTTCCTCCCCATCAGTTCATCAGCTGCACTGAGAAATATGTTTTGGAATTGGTGATTACTGATATTTATGCCATGATTTATTATAGGTAGAAAATTGAGATCGAAACAAGATCTTCGTTGAGCTGTGTAAGACTTTAAATATCATCACATTGAAAATATGAATTTCTAGATGTAAATTTTTCAACCATTTTCAGTTTGGGTTTGTGTGTTTGTTTTGCTCCTATAAAAGCCCAAAGAAATGGAGCGAGAGAGTTTTCCTATTTCCTCCACGTGGATTTTTTTTTTTTTTTAAGAAATCTGAAAGCATTTTCATCTTTTTTCTTTTTATTCTTTGTATGTGTGTGCTATTTGCAGTTGTTCTTTTATCATTATCTTCAGGAAGCAGCATTACCATGCTGCAGATAAGAGGCACATCCAGATGTGCATATCAAAGGATGAACAACTACTTATTAAGAAAAACTTCTTTTACGCCCGAGCAGGGTTCAAAGGAACAGTAAAGTCGATGGCATAAGTGACAAAACTGTCTGGCAATTCTGTGCATTGTCAACCTAATGCACACAACCGGGAGAAAACAATTTCATCCAAAAGAAACGCTTGCAAATGCCAGGATTAAAAGGCACAGCTTAAAGGGCAAACACCCTTCTGAGCACTGACAGTGCCACCCATTCCTTTAGTTGTTGCGTGCTAAAAAAATTTACAGTTGTTCAAATACAGTTGTTTGGGGCTTTTTTCTGTAACCAGTTTTCAACGGAAAGGTCCCAAAGGAAGGCAGATTAAACCGGATTCGTGTGTTCCCGTTTGGGCAATGCTGGGAAATAGGAGCTTGCAGGGACTGTGTGGCAACACAGTCGTGTGTTACCCATCATCTTCCTGAGTGTCCTGCTGGCTCTGTGAGGCCAAGCACGTTGAGCTGCAGAGTCACTGCCAGCCCCGGAACCTGCCCTAATTCAGGGTTAGGTCTGGGTTTGGGGTGAGCTTAAGCAGGGAGATGCTTCTGCAGCTGGTGAGTGTCAGCACTGGCAGGGCCCTGTGCTGCACCACAACAGAGGAGCTGATGGTTTAAATGGTTTTACTGGGAAATGGCTGCAGACACAATTTCCCCCTTTTCTGCCACAGACAGCTCCTTTCTTTGGGGATGCCTATCACAAAACATTAGGGGGCCAGGAGGAGATTTAATGCAGTAAATGCTGTTCTTTCTGATTCAGTCACAGAGTTTGACCACTAACATTGTGCTTTATCTTTTACCTGGAGCTAAAGGACCAGCTTCATCTCTGTTGCATGTTCAGATCTGCTGAAGTGCATGAAAATCTGATTTTTTCCCCACTCTTTCTCTATATTCTCCTGCAAAAAGTTGGGAAGATGTCTACAAAGAAGGGTTATATTCTCTTAAGTGCAATCTCTGCCTTCTGAGAGCCCTCCGGTGTCAGTAAAATAGTTGGACAGGAATATCTAAAATTACATTTTAAGTTTAGGAGCTGCTGCATGTAAAAATGCTGCTGAGGTTCAGGAGTCCAAGACTTGGAGTTTGGTGTAAATTTACTCTGGGCTGAGCAGGATGTGCTCAGGACTCATCCTGCAAGTGATGGGTGAAATTCAGTTGCAAGCAGCAATATTTTTTCCTTGTTCTTTGAAAGGCCTTTTGACAGAATGACTATTCCTAATCAATCTTTCCTGTGAGTAAATTGAATCATATTCAGGTTCACATCCCGGCAGCAACACAAAATAGGATAGTTTAGCAGCTGCCATAATCATTGCAAGTTTCTGAGCTCTTTTCATTTTTAGCTCTGTTGAAAATATGAGATTGCATAATGCACTCCTATGGTTTATATAACAGCCTCACATGGCTTTACGTTATAATTTCACTTCAGTTTTACCTCAGAGTTTCTAACAGGTCAAGTAACCTTCTGATTTCATTTAAAGTTTCCATTATTCTCTCCTGAAAAGGAAAATCTAGCTCTTGTTTGGACAGCTTTGGTAACTCCAAAGGAAAAATTGGGCATTATAGTGAATACAAAAGATTCACTTTCCATGCATTAGGCTTTTGAATTGCTTTCTTGATGCAAAGTTGGACAGGAGAGTATAGGCAGGGAAAAAAGATCATTTTGTGTCCATGGTCAGATGTCAATATTGACAAAAATAAATGGAATGTAACAATAGATCCTTGCAAAGATGAAGGTCATATGACTAAAATGTCTAATCAGACCTTGCACTGAGGCTGTATCTTATTGCTGTTTGTGATAAATCACTGGGCTTCCCCCGTCCCAGTTTAAAACACGAAACAAGAGAGGAAATCTGGGATTTCAGCTCATTTTAGGCAATAATATCGAAGGTGAATCAGAACTGAAGCACTTAGGCAATTTAAATAAAAATAAAATTTTAAAACCAACCAAACGAAAACCCAAAGCAAGAAATAAACCTCAGGTCAGGAGTGTTGGTTTGACTGTGCACATCACTCCCCACTGCATGTTTTCCAATTTCTTTCTTCCAGACTCGGATGATGAAACTGCTCCCTCACCCGGGGTGCTGGGCTGAATTCCAGTTTGTGAATTGGGTTAATTAGTGATAGTCTGTAAACTCTTCGTGGCTTAAACTGAGTTTTCTTCACGTCACATTTTCTTGCCCGAGTCAATCCCTTTATGAAATCATCCTCTGAGACTCTTCCAGGGTTTTATTTTGCCTGGTTAATATCATTGTTTTAAATGTGAAAGGCAAAGCAGTAAGTCAGATGCTGTTCAGCATTCCAGCCTGTCCCCCTTGAGGTTCTCCCCCGTGTGAGGCAGCAGAACACAGCCCTGTCAGCTCCTGTGGCAGTGGCACTGGGAGGAGGCACCGAGGACTGAACCTCAAGCAAAACCTGCTTTGGTTCATAGAAATAATAGAAAACTCCCTTTGCATTTGAGACCTTTGGCTCAGCGGCTCTAGAGAGGTTTGAAGTGTCATCATTTTTAGTCTCCAAGCAGTTTCTCATGTCACTGGTGTTCCTACCTCGTAATTTCTTATTATCTGAAGCTCCATAGCACAGGTTGCCTGGATAGCTCTTGTGAGGCTGAAAGATAAACTCCTCCATGTCCAGTGTTCCCTCTTCAGAGATATGGACAGACACTCACTGTAAACCAATTAAAAAAAAAATTAAAACCCCACTTCAAGTACTTTAATTTGCAGCTGACTTATAGACCCAATGAAAGCTGTTTTCTTGACATAAGATAATTTTTTTAAACAATTGACTCACCTTTTTTTTATTGCCACTACAGTCTGAAAAGTTCCTTATGTCTTGTCTTGCATGTGGAAAAATCGACCATTGACTCCCCTGCAGAAGACAAAGCAGAGCACAAAGCTTTCCCAGCCATGGCATTGTCCTCCCCCGTGCTGAACAGCCCCACCAAGTTTGCTCAATTATGCTGCCATTTCCTCACTCAATCCCAAATATTGCTTCAAAAGGCTCATCTGGTTTAGGGTCATGATCATAGGTGGAAGGTCAGTTAGTCATTTGCAGAGACATTCACTTCTCACTCAAATAATCTTTCATAAATCTTAAAGGAATGCAATAGTTTATGCCAGGAGAAGCAGGGGAGGAGCAAGAGAGGGTAAGATATTTACACAAACCCCATTTCTTCAAATTCAGTGTAAGAATGAGTTTTTCCTCTTGGTTGTTTCCTCACCTCCAATGTTGTCCAGCCTGGGTGCAGCATCTGCCAGGACACTGAGGTCCAGGTGCCCATATTCCCTGGTTAGTTCCATCAAATGCAGATAAGAATGTGGGTTTAGCCACTGTCCCCTCAGCTGTTTGGGGGACACGGAGGGGAAAGACTGGCAAAAATCCACCGGAAAGTTCCACAAAACCAACAGGTCACCATCACTTTACTCTCTGATTTGCTCCACTGGGGATGTGGAGGCTGTGGCTGGTCCAAGCCACGGGAAGGGACCTCTGGAGAAACCCGAGGGCTCCACTGGTGGAACAGCCGTCCCCAGACACGGCCCCGTGGCCACCCGCACCTGCTGGGACCTCCAAAGCCACCTCAGCAACTGGGAGTGGTGGGATCATCTCAAGGGCTGACAGTCTGAATGCAATGCCAACAGGCTTTTGCAGAGATGTGGGAGAATTCATTTCCCTGATTCTGAATCTGAGCTGTAAAAGTCGGGGAAATTCTTATTTTCGGTGCAGTCAGTCTGACTCCTCCACTGCAGTCAGTAGCCTGGGGCTTATCTGATCCGGGTCTAAATACAATAAGCCTGTCCCAGAAAGCCAACAGTGCTGCCACTGAATGGCAAAGAAAAGTATGTTAAACAGATTGTGAAAAAAGCTATTTATCAGATGTAAAGACTAGAGGAAGAATTCCCGGGGTACTGTTAGTTGTGCTGGGGTATGCACAGAAATTGTCTGGGTGCTTCAATTTTCTTGTGTAAAAACAAAACAAGACAAACCACACACACAAAAAAAAACCCAAACAAACAAACAAACAAAACAAAACAAAAAAAAACAAACAAAAAATTTTGGTTTGGTTTAATGATACTCATTCCACAGGAGTGTTTTCCCTCGCTTAGAAGAGTTTGTGAAGTTTGTTAGGTGCAGGCTGATCGAAAAGATGTCAAGTGTTAGTAGCGATATATCCACATTGGGTTTGTTTCTTAAAAGAAATTACTGACCTCAAAAATCTACAGTATGGATTTAGCCAGGGAAAGCAGAACTTTTAGTGCCTCTAATAAAAAATATATGGGCTGATTCTCCCCTCCTGGTTATTGGTAGAGCACAACAAAAGGGTTCTGAACATGGGTTTGATGATGAGGTGTGAAATGTTTCAGTGATTTGTTTTGTGTTTGTTCCTTTCATTTCTAGATCACTCTTGACAAACAGCAATGTATCAGCAGGACGAGACAATTTCCCACTGCATGAGCTAAAAGGGCAAAAAAGTTCCATACATTTGATATCCTTTTGTGGTCACTATACTGCGCTAAAGATGACCGTGGGTCACAGTGCTTGTACTCAGCAGAGTTTATGTGTTAATAACTTCACGGATGATCTCACCCTCTTTATTTTAGGGTCCTTAGATAAGGATGACTGTTGTCTGGGCTTTCTTTCCTAACAAACCCTTTCCTCTCATGATCCAAAAAATTACTTTCCTACTAAAATAAAAAGCCCCAAACCCCTCAGATGGAGCTTCTCCCCCTTCTCAACTGAATGGATTTTTCCTTTGTTTGTACATGACAATTTCGGGGGAGAGTTTTGTGCTTAAACTGCTCATGTGACTGTGTCACATGCGAATCAGCTACAAAAGGAGCTTTGGCATGTTATGTATAAATCTCCATTAAGAGAGAAAATAGGAAAGTTTTACGTGACTGGTATCTCATTCACAATAATTAACTCATTAACCATCTCAAATCACTGTACAATCAAGGTCAAAACAGGCAGGTACAAGAGGAATTTTGGTCACGTTGTGGTACCTTCAGGAATAGTCAGGATTAGTATTCACAGTCTCTGGTTGTCACGATAGAAAGTAAGTCTTTATAAATTGTGAATTTTAAATTTAAAGCCCTTTGTCCTGATTTATGCAGGAAAGGAGCCCTGTGTGGAAACGTGGTGTCTGCCTCTTTCTGGAGACACTTCTCAAGCAACACTGGGGTTTCTTGCCTGGGCTGACCTGAACTTCACGGGGAGGTGGAAGTCTCAAAGATTGTGATGCATTTCCTGAAAAGAGCTGGATATCAGGGAAGGACATTTGTGTTTCCAGACTGCAGAAAGGTGTCAGCCGAGGTGATCTGGCCCCTAGGGAAGCCCTGGGTGGGTGCTGTCCCACCCCCTCCAACCTCAGCACAGAACACCCCAGGTGCTGTGCCTTCCTTGCCAACACCTTATTGTCCAGGGGCAGCAGGAGCTGCTGTAGAGCCCCAGAGGTCACTGCTGACCCCCCAAAACACCAAACCCCTGGTGTCCACCTGGTGACCTCACTGTAAAATCCTCTCTGCCTGACCTGAAGGGACACCTTCGAGGGGGTGAGGACAAATCCCTCCAGGCCCTGGTTCAGGGAGCTCTGAGACACACCCAGGTCCAGAGAGGAGTAAACCCCACGATGCCAGGGATTGTGTGTTCTTCCCCAGTTAGACCACAGTCATGTTTCCAGTGAAAATCATTCATTTCAAAGTTGCCTTCCTTAAACATTGTCCTTTATATCAACAGCCACTCTCACTGTATGATCTCACTGCAAGTCCCTTACAGTGGACAACACCACAAGGACATGGGGACAAGCAAGGGAAATTACCATAAGGTCGGGGGGTTTAATTTGAAAAAACCACTGTAGTTCGTTCCCAGTGTCCGTCTACCAGAGACACAAAATCCCTTTGGGATTTTACCACATAAAACTGAAAAGAAGCAAGTGCTGACACAGCCTGGATGCCTTTATATCATCCATTAGCATTTTATGTTCATTTTGAATTAAAACTCTGCTGAAGGCGAGTTCCACTCTCTGAAAGAGTGTCACCACAGCCCTGGCAGTGCACAGGTAACTTCTTTTCAGAAACCCAGTGTAACTCTGCTGTAGGAGAGTGACTACTCAGGCAAGATTGTGCTTTAATATCATGGGGACCCTCTGAAATGTCCTGTGCTCCGTGAGGGCTGAGGAAGAGCTCTGGTGACTTAGACATAGCAGGTTTATCCCCCCAGCCAAGTGTGTGTTCTCAGAGCAGGGAGGGGGGTGAGGGAGGTCTGAGGGATGTTACTGTCCAGATGAAGAGAGACCAGGACAGTCCAGGTGCCCTGATTTGCTTCTCTTCCCTCTTTGGCAGGCGCTGGAGCTGAGGGGCTGCTGTCATTAAGCTGTAAAAGCAGGAGTCTGCACGAGAAGGAAATGGGCACATAAAGCCAACCCCTACAAAAGGTAACATCCCTGAGATTATTCTGGGTTTAAGAGGCTTTTTGATTTGTCCGTGGGTGAAAGGAAACGTGGCTTTTGTGCAGAGGTTCTGATAAATCCTTTTATGACAAGAGGCACTGGACAAGTCGTGGGGGCAGGTTCTCTGCAGGTGTGAAAAGGGTCTGTGGCCAACTGAGCCCCCCAGAGCCGTCAGCAGAGACAGCAGAGCACAGCTCAGTCTCCGAGGGGGGCTTGGCTTTGACAAAACGTTTTGGGTTTTGTTGGTTTGGGGCTTTTTTTGGTTTGGTTTTTTTTTTTTTCCAGTATCATGGCCTGTCTGAAAGATCCTCTTCTCTTTTCATGACACATTAATGATGTTGGAGCAAGGTGGGATCAGGAGGTGAAGGTGAAAAATAGCGAGTAGGTGTTATCCCAAGAGTCTGTGTCAGTGTCTGCACAATTTCCACTTGGGATGAGTTTGCTCCAGCACTTGGGGCTGTAATTCATTGCCAGGGCTGTGACAGAGGCTGGTTGTGCACCATCCCAGAGAGAACTGTGACTACACACCCTTTGGGAACTGTAATATTCCCTACAAACTTGGGGGGCCGTGTCCACCCTCCTAGTGTTAGAAAGTGGAGATAAAACCTGTTCCTTTGTGGGGGGAGGGAATCCAACAGGCCAGTCCAGGCTGTGCAGAACCACCCCAGCATTCCCACACTGCCAAGCACCTGCAGGACCTGAATTTACCAGCTCAGTCAGAGCTGCAAATTGATCTAGACCTGCATGAGCATCTTTGGAATTCTCTGGCTTCACTGTTTTGGTCCTTCAGCTTCATTTAATGGAATCCTTTCTTGTGGGGCTGATATGAAACTCCTGCTTGCATTTAGTTCATCAGCAAGAGGCAGCTTGGTTTGGTGTCCTGGGCAGTTTGTAAAGGATGTCTCACTGAAATTGCTGTTTACAGTCATAACTGAAAGGCATTTCCTTTTGTGCCTCACTTTCCATGCAGCTCTAATGCTTGCTAATCATAAATACCACCTGGTCCCTGCACTTGGAAAAGCTGGGAAAGCACACAGGTGATTCTGCTGTTTTCTTCTTCCATGAAAAATGCCCGACTGCACTGGCACACTTGTTACCCCCTCAGCTCCTGTCACTCCCACTGACCCCAAGAGAAAGCCCAGCTCTGCCCCTTGCCCTGGCACAGCTCCTGCTCTGCCCCTGCAATGGGCTCTGGGGGCACCTCCAGCCCCACTGCCCTGCCCAGGGCTCCCCCAGGCTCTGCCCCCCAGCCCTGCCGAGTCCCCCCACACCTGCTGGGGCCACTGAGCCCCTCTGTGAGTGAACCACCTCGGTACCTGCAGCACAAACCACTGCTGAGGCTCCCACCCCCTGCGCTCCCAGCCCAGCTCCTGCTGGCAGGAGCCACCCCATCCCTGGGCTCCGTGCACGTGGTGGAAACATTTCCCGAAGCTCATAAACACCTTTGTCATTTCTCAGTGCAGTGAGAGATGTTTATTGCCCAAATAGAAAACTCTGATGGGATTAGGGGTCCTGCAGGCTGATCCCGGGTGGTGGTGACGCTCCTCAAAGCAGGGCCAAATTTAGGGCCAGGTTTTCATTTGGAATATGGAGGGGCCCCACTTTTAATTCCTCGTAGTGATGATTGCAACTTCCAGCACGAACTGGTGAGCAGCGTCTGAGCCCAGCTCGTTTTACAGCAGTGCTGGTACGGACCAAACTGAAGGAGGTAAAAGGAAGGGGGCAGTGGGGGAGGAAGAGGAGATCTCTAAGTGGCATGTTAATAAAACTCCAGTTTGTCACTTCAGCAGCACACCCCGAGTGTAATAACTAAGCTTCCTTTCTATACCCCCTATGAGTTCCTTTGTATTGACAGATGCCATTTGTTCATTTACGACGTGATAATAAAAACCTTCAGCTTTACTGAATGTTGTTCTTTTCCTCCCCTGACACTGGGGCACCAAATGGTTTGTACTGCACTCAGCAGGCACTTTTCATTAAAGATCATGCCATGAAAATGAACTGTATTTGAAAACCATTTAGTAGCAAAAGTTCTGGGGTTGAATAGGCTGCACATAAACCTTCCCCGGGGAGGGAGCAGCTTCCCGGGTGTCTCACACACGGATACTGGAACAGGGTGGGGTCTTTATGTCCAGGCAGCATTTGGGAGTCCAGCTGCTCAGACTCCTGTAGTACTGATTGTATGTTGGTATCAGTTTCCTGTCTTTTTTTATTATTATTTTAATTTTAATCTCTAGCTGATTTTAAACACCTCAAAAATCTTCCTTTGGGTTTATCTGCTCTTTAAACTTGTGATTTCAAAGGTTTCCAGTAGTTCTCACACACGAATTAAGCTGAAACTGTACATTTGAATGGCTGAAAACCAACATTTGAATTGATAATGAAGTCTTTGTTCAGGAATGCTTGTAAACATCAGCTCCGACTATATTTTTGAGTACTGGTCAAAATTCAGGCTGGCAGCACCTGCAAATGTGATTTCATTTGCAGAGTTAGGGAATTCCCATTGACCTGATCAAAACAGAAATGCACAGCTCGGGGCTGGGCTCACCTCTGAAAAGCAGTGGGTAATGATTCGTCCAAAATATAACACTGTAAAATGAAGAAAAAATTTGGAACAGATAAGCAATGAACATAACTTGTCCAATAGATTTTATTAATTCATTTGAATGAATAGTGTTTCTCCCTCACTCTGGAGAGGAGCTAGTTATAATTTAGTAGTGAGCTGCAGGCTTGGCTGGGAGATGCACAGCAAGGTTTATGGTAATGAGTAATACATAGAAATAATCTGCATTAATTATTTATAATTAAGCCAAAAACTACCACTGAAGCAAAAATAGTTAGCTTCATGATCAAATAATAATAAAAAATAAGAACATGGCAACACATTTGACTCTTTAAATACCATCAGGGTGCTCTCAGTGTTCTATCCAAGGCAAAATTGTAATAATACATCACCAGCTTTTGCAATATGACAATGTTATTGTTATTGTTATTATTATTATTATTACTATTAGAAACCCTCAGATTTCATAGTATTTGGCAAAATATCTGCAAAAGAAATGTTTGCTACCCCCAGAAAAAAGGTAATAATAACTGTTATCATCCTTCCCTGATCATCCAGGAGAGGCTTTTATCACCGACATTATCACTTGTTGCCAAACAAGTAGGGAGATGTTAGCCCGGAGGATGGAATAGTTTAATCATGGGGAAACAATTTGCAGTGCACAGATCTCAGCTGGTTCCCTTTCATCTGCCCTCAGTTACTCAGAGACTCCTGAAAATCTGTTTTGTGGCTGTAATAAAATTCATCCTCTGGTCTCACACGCACACACCAAATGGTTTTGCCTAATTCCAAAGTGTTACAATCATCTGGAACAAAGAGACAATTCATAAGTTTGGAAGGAGGCTATTTGGGGTTTTTTAATCACATAAACATAATATTTGTCTTTAGAAAAAAATAATTTTAAAGGGTGGGGGCCCTTCCTGCTTCTGATCCCTTATGGCAAAAACAAACAAACAAACAAAAACAAAACACCAAAAAGTGGTCAAATTAGACAAATACTTTGAAATATAAATCATCTTCAAATTTAAAGTTGCACTACAATTTTAATATTCAAACAAGCTCTCATAGTAAGACAACATTTTAAATTCTGTATCTCCATATTAAATACATCAAAATTTTAATCACAGAAATTATGAATAGTCACATTCCTAGAACTGCAAGAAAATAAGGAATTTCTGGTATTAGCACAGGTAAAAAGCTCCTGTGAAATCTCTCCCCAGTCTGAAGTCTGTGGGATTCCTCACAATTGTTTGAAGTCTGTATTTTTGTGCTTGTGCTCTTGGAGCAAATCCAGTGCCAAGACATCTTCTGACTCAAAGGGACAAGAAATGCTGTTAAAAGATCTTTTTGGATTTCAGATTGAACTTTGATGAAGCATCTGAGTAACTTCCTTGCTCAAGTGCTTTGCTGAGTTGGGAGTAACCCCAGGATGTCACACTGACTTCAGATGGCACAAAACTGCTCCAGTGGCGTCAGAAATTAAGTTTTCCTTGGAGTTCATTTTTGCAGTCCTGCAGTCAACACAGTTATAATTCATTTAGTGCTGAACTCTATTTCTCTGTCTTATGTGATACTGAGAAAAAAAGGCTGAAAAACGATTTTTATTTCATTGTTATTCTCTGACATGCATCGTTCAGACCTCAGCCTGTGACTGCACAGCCTGTGCATGAACTTCAGGCTTGGTAGATGGCCTGCAACCCGTGGAGTCTTGCCAAGTCCCTGGAAGTGCAGACAGAAATGCAGATAAGGTGAGGACACGGAGGATGTGCTCAAGGATGGAGGAGCAGGAGGGAGAGGTGGGGTTGGGCTCAGAGTGTCCCAACAGTGGGCACTGAAAGCCCCCAACCCCTGTGCAGGAGCTGCAGGGGGGGCTCTGCCATCCCCTCTGCTGTGGATGCACCTCCGTGGCAGAGGCAGCCCTGCTGAACCGAGAGCCTTTTTTATTGGTTTGTTTACAGAGAGTAGATTTGGATTATTTATCTTTTCATTTTTTAATGAAAGCCTATGAAATCTGTGCTTGCCTGGCTGGTTACAACCAGCTTCCAAACTGGATTCAGGGGATTACAGCCTCAGGGTCCAGATTTATCTCCAGATTTACAACATCCACATGATCATATAATCCATATTCCATGTGTTCTCACTTTCTGTGCACCTACATTTTGACTATTATAAAAGCAACTGTTATATTGATTCAGTAGCCCCTTTTTCTTAGTATGTCCACAAACAAGCAATTGCTTATTGGTGTGTTTTTACCAGAATATAAATGATTTCAACTTAGTTGGGACTGTCTATCAACTTCTAATTTGCTGCCTGAGCAGGGCTGTTTCTCAGGCTTTGATTAGACCTGCGATATCTTTTGTAATATCTCCTAAGAAAGAGCCCTGTAACACTCTTTAAACCCCTCTACACCCGACTATAAGAAGTGGAAATACATGTCTAATGTTTTTTCATACCATCTTATCTCTTCCTCCTGCACAAAAATGGCTTTTGCTGGTGACTGATAACATCTCTGTCTGAGCACAAAGCGCTGGGGTTCATTCAAAGCGCTCCTCGCCCTTCTCAGCCTCAACTGCTCCTCAGCCTCACCTGGGCCGTTATTGTGGTCAGCAGCACCCAAAAAGAGAAAGTGCTTGGTTTCCCCCCAAAAAAGGAACTGCTGGGAACCTGTCTCCAGTAAATCCCAGAGCCTGCAGTGCAGGGAGGGCTGTTGCAACAAGGCAGGTTGAGGGAACCTTCCCATTCCAGCAGGCAAAGCAGGGCAGTTGGGTTGGGTCAGGGTGTCTCTCCAGACTGTGCCCTGAGTCCCATGAGAGACAGTGATTGATCACCTCTTTACAAAGGACACATGTAAGATGCAAATGCTCAACTTCCAGCCAGCCAGTGCTGGTGTGGAAGTTCATCCCAACGTGTGGGGTGAGGTAGTGGAGAAGTTAAGGGGTCAGGCTGGTGATGGCCAAGGGCTGGTTGGTTCCCAGGAGCATTGTTTCCTATCAGCTGAAGCACCGTGGCTGTGTGTACCCCCCACCCCATGCTCTGGTGTCTTTACTCACTTCACTGACACTTGTGAAACCCTCACCATGACCCTCCTGATGTGTGTGGACGGTTCACAGCTCCAGGCTGTCTCTCTCTCCAGCCACCAGCCCACACCAGCTGCTGTTACAATCCATGGTGTGTGCCCATGATTTGCTCACCGTGGCACAGGAGTTGGCACAGGCTCTGTATGGGGCATGAAAGGGGCACATGTGGCCTCTTACAGACTTGTGACAACGTCAGACATGTACTTCACACCTCTCAGTAGACACCATCACCTGTGAGAATCCCACGAGAGCTAATTCAGACAGGAGGAGCTGTGCAGAGGGAGCGTGTTGGCTGAGGACACTGATAGCCCATGTTCACGTCCTCCCTCAGCCAAACTTCCTGGGCAACCTTGAGCAACCTCCCTGCTCCTCTTTGCCTCAGTTTCACCTTTTATGCAGGAAAATGTGCAGCTGAAAACGTTTCCCAATGGCAGTGTGATGTTGTGACATATCATATTCAGATACTCCGTAATGGGGACCATATAAATTCCATAGCTACTTTATCTGATCCAGCAGTCATGAGTCTGCCTGTCTGAAAGTTGCTGCTCTTGATAAGGAAACATTCCTGCTCTTGAAATTCCTTCTGGAGAAAAGAGCAAGGAAGGTCTCAGTCATGTTCTGGTGAGCAGGTGTCTGGGCAGTAGCAGATCGATGGTCACTGGCCCAGCGCTGGCACTTTGTTGGGTGAGAGTCTCTGCCAAAGTGCAGGATGCCCCTGCAGGAGGGGACAGTCATTTGACAGGCACCTTCTGCAATGCCAAGGCAGCCCTGGACCCCAAACCATTGGTCATCTCTTTTCAACAAACTAGACAGAAGTTACTGTTCTTATGGGTTTGGTTTGTGGTGGGTTTTTTTAAAGCAAAATCATGGAAATTATTCTAATCTCACTTGAAAATTAAATGTTAATGTGTTTAAATATGCATAAAAGCTCTGGATTTTACCCACTGCAATGCCCTCTGAGTGTCTTTGTTCACCATGGGGCGACAGCTGACTGAACTCTGATACGGTCCTGTATTATTTATCTTGTGGTGACAAACCAGCCAAAAGAACTCCAGAACACACATTTATTACTCCACGTGCAAACAAAAAAAAGAGGTTTCCAGGTTACAGACACCAATGGCAACACTGGAGGCGTCTGAGCCAGGCAGACAGGATGACAGTGCCCATGCAAATCCCTGGAGAAATGCCATTAGTGCTCCCCTGAGAGCTCAGGGCTGGGCAGCTCCAGTGCTGCGCATCACAGAGCTCCTGATCCCACGGAGCTCCTGATCCCACAGAGCTCCTGATCCCACAGCCCCACTGTCAGACTTGTGGGGTTTCTGTGTTTCTTACCAAATTCTCCCTTTCCCCCCCTGTGCATTCCAGTGCTCCTCGGTACAGTCAGTCCTACGGGGTTAACTCCAATAACGTGTTTATTACTTCAGCAGCTCACAAGAAACATGACTTGTCTCGTTCTGTTTATAGAGCATGTAATCATTAGAATAAAATAACAACACAGATCAAATCACCATCTGTATTTAAAACTGACCTCAAGTCTTTCCTGTGACAGAAACACTGCTGTGACCACCTTGGAAGCTTCGGGGACCCAACCTCCAGGAGTTCCCATTTTTAACAATGCACATGGTTATCTTTTGTTATGGTGGGCTTTGCTGTTTACATTTAGTTATATTTTGTTGCTATGGTATTTGGAAGGTGGGATGTATTGTCAGTCAACCTCAATCAGATTAATTGAGCTCCTTTGATATAAAAATCTCAAATCAATAGTGTTCACCTTGTAAAATGCACTTTTTTTCTGCTTAATGCCTCCTGAGATCAGATGCATTAAAATCCACGTGGAACTAACTTTTCTTTCCCTTCTCACCCCCACACTTCCCCATATGTGGTTTTGATTTTCCCCTCAGGGTACCTATGGGAGGTCTGGAAAACTCTTGGGAGCTTTCAAAGAATGTTAATATGTATAACACTGCATTTTTAGATTTAAATACAACATGTAAAGAGCTTTCTTTTTGAGGATAAACAAGTAAAGCTGCTAGTTAAAAACTATTTGCAAGAAAAAGTTCCCTCTTACCATAAAAAAGCTTAATAACATTTCATTGTATTTCATAGCATTTGGCACCCGTAGTATTAAGCATTTACAGTTCCTTGTAAAATGTCTGGGCAACACTGACTTTTAACTCTTCTGAGTTGTGAGTTTGGGGGTTTTTTTTCCCCTTTTGATAAGAAATTTCTACCTAATGGTCCAGTGCAGCATTTGCTATTCAATCCCTGAGCATTTTGTTTGCCTGAGAGCAGAATCTGGTCGTGGTATCTGTGCTGATCTTAACAAACCTCATCTCTCTGCTCGCTGCTCACTGTGAGCACCGAGATTGCAATCACAACTGGGAGCAGAGCTTTTTGCTATAAGTAATTCTGCAGATAACAAGAATAAACATTTATAAGATCAAACTCTCCTGCTCAAGCACAAAGACGCAGCACCTTTGGGTAGACGGCAATTTTGTGGTGGCAATCAACATGCATTAAGTTATTGGTTATAGCTGCACTCCCTCGTTTTATCCTCACTTGAAAAGTTGGCCAGGCAGTGCTTCAGATAAAGACTGTGAAATTTGATCACTGGAACTAAAATGGATGGCTTAGCTGCCTAATCTCCTCCATCCCGTTATCATCAGCTCCCAATCCCCTCCCCACACCATCTTCAAAATTGGGAAATAGCCCCAGACTTATGGGAATATGTGCTGGCTTAAAGTAAACAGATCTCCCAGACTGTGTGGCCTCAGCCACGGGAGGACCTGGTGGTGAGACCCAAGCAGGGAACATTAACTTTTGGGGAGATTATGGCACGCTTGTCCCTCGGAGCAGCCTCTTAATGCTGGTAACTGATTGTCTTGATAGGAATAGGATCTGAAAACATCTGATAATATATTGCTAACTTGTATAATCTGTCTTTATCCCAGCAAATTGCCTCTGAAGGCTAAATCCTCGCAGACAAGGTGTGCATTGACAGGGGGACGTTCAAGCATGTGCCAGGAGAATGGAATCTCTCTCATCACCCAGCAGATGTGCTCAGGGACAGGGGAAGGAAGTGTTCCAGCACCGCTGGGAGTGCATTCCTGCAGCGGGGACCAGCCTGGCCTTGGGGTTTTGTTCTGGCTTTGGATGCTTTTCCCCAAAAGAGACTATTTCTCCACAAATGCAAAATCGGTTAAATGGTTTTTTTGCATTTTCGTTTGTTGATCCCCGTGGATACACAGACTCGAGGCGAGGAACAATCCCAGCCATGTTTCCTTTGTGCTGGTTTTCTGACCTCCACCAGAGGAGATGCTGTGCCCATAACCTGTGCATCATCCTTCTTCCAAAGGAAACTTCCCAGGTTGCTAAAAGTACACAGGTTGCTGCCTTTCTAGTCCATGTTTCATTTGTGGAATTTCCTTTTTCAGACTCACTGAATGAGAAGGGAAAATACTAAGTTTACTACTGACATCACATGTCCCTTTGGCATCCATAGACCTTACTGAGCTTCATGAAGGGGAAAAGAGTTATCTGCATTTTCTTGATAACAATAGTAAAGTACAACTAAAATCCTAATTTAATAAGAGGTGTTCATTCCATACTGCAGGACCACACAGGCACTTATCATCCCAGATTGTAGTTGTATAGTTGTATTAGGTGTTGAAAATAATTCTAGCAAAATTTAAACCTTAAAAAAGTGCTTTGTTTTCCAACTTGCTACAATGTCAATGTGAGAAAAGATAAAGTGGCACAGAAAGCAAATGGACTGGGTTAATAATCTGAACCTCTCAGCAATATGATTTTATCATCAGGTTTTAACTGGACAACTTCTTGGGCATATTGACAATTAGTACATTCTGCACTAATGCATTTCCATAAGATATGACCTGCTATGACTATATGACCTGCAGATATGACTATGCTGCTAATTAAGGCAGTTGGGATTATCTGTGGGGTTATCTGTGGGGTTTTGCCAGTTTGCCACTGCTCTGTCAGCTCTGGGCTCCTGCTACTGCCTGGGGACAATGTCTGAGCTCTGGGCAGGAGTCAGAATCTCCCAGGTACAGGTGGAATGTTGTACACGGGATTGGGGATTTGGCTTTGCTCTTCACAGTGTGGCATAAGGATTGCTGTGAGAAAGGAAATTATGGGCCATTTTAATATATTATTATACCATATATATTTCCTCTATCTGATTTCAAAACAACTGTTCTCTATCCCAAAGGAGAAGCATTTCAGACCCTGCACTCCCCATCCCCCTTACACAACCAAGGACATATTTAAAACTTAAGGGCAAATGTTCCATAAAACGCTGCCCAACCCTTTGCAAATTCCCTGCATAACTCCCGCATGCATCCTCCAACTTTAGTCCATCCCTACTCCAAAGTTGTAATTTGCCCTCCAGTCCTTTTCTTTCTCTCTCTCTCCTTCTTTTTACAATCTTTGAGATGGCAATTAGCTCAAGAGATGCACTCAGAGCTTCGCCTCAATTACAGATCCCTCCTCTCAAGCTCTGCTTGGCTGGTTTATGCTAATTCAAACGTCCTTTTGCATGAAGCATCAATTCTTTAATTGTTCCCTCCTTATCTGAGATTTGTCTCGTGCTTTCCACCCATGGGTGTGGTGATCTACATCCCACATAGTCCCAAAGGCGACCCGGGTTTTGTTAAAGAAAATCCCTTGGGGCAGAATCCCCAAAGCTAAAGGAAAAAACCTGAAGCATTAGTGGAGACCATTAATAGTCTTTTTCTTTCCACAGATCTGACACACCTTCAGAAAGAGGAGTAAACGTTGTCATCTGCATTTTGGAGTACATGAACTGAGGCAAAGAGCAGAAAGATGTATCTGATAGATGTGGACAGAGACAGACCTGGCATGGAGCAGTAGAGGTTTGGAGGATTTGATGCTTGAGGATATTTTGGCCTGTTTTTCCCCAGATGGAGATATAAAAGGGTGATAGAGCTGATCTACAAGGCTTGGCATGACTTTCCTTTCTCCTGCCTGTCCTTCACTTGGATGGACTTTGTCTTAAATACATTCAGGGGATACCTCGAATGAAATATTTCTCCTCCTGTTAACCTCAACACTTCTGTCTTCAGTTCAACTCTATCCATGCATCCCATCCCAGCTTCCCAGGGTATCACTTTTGTCATTCCATGAAAACACTTTGGTACAGAACAGATTTAAGTAACAGGCTGGGAGAGAAATATTGGGTTGAGGTGCCAGGTATTAAGGCACCAAATGCTTTGAAATAGTCACTGGGAGAAGCAGCATGAGATGCCCTTCAGAACTTGAAGGAAGCAGAGTGCCTGTCTCCATGCCAGCAGTCCTGGCAGGAAAATGATGCTGGACCTACTGGCTGCAAAGGCTAAATTGAATATGGCACTTCCTTACTCCTCAGACCCCAAATTCTGCTGCTGTACATTAAGAGCCCCTTTTGTGAAGTTAAAGTAGCTCATAAAAGTGTTAAGTAAAAAGTCAAAACTTACATGGGAACTGATACATTTTCTCTGTGTGGCCATAATGAGGTTATTTATGGTACATGTAGGAAAGATTAAAGGTTTTCATAATAAAGGAAAGCGAGAGCTCAAGAACTGGGTGCCTCCTCACAGCAGTGACTCTCATGGTGGGATAAATCACCCAAGCAACCATTAAAACTTCAAGCAGATTGCTTGTAAACCCCCAAGCAACGCCAATAAAGCATATTCCTTGCCACAGAACAGTCCATATGGTGGAGCTCAGCAGTTTTTCAAAGCTGAGGGCTGCTCCCAGTGCCACCCTCCTGCCGTTCCCTCGGAGGGCACAGTGCCAGAGCAGCACTCTGCACTCAGGAGATGTCCAGCTGTGGCTCCGGAGGAGGGGACTCACCACTCAGCATCTCCAGAGACTTCTTTGCTTAACAGCTCTGCCCCATTCACACTTTATGGGCTTTGGGAATGGGGAAAATATGCCACGGCCCTTCAAGGTTCTGGTTCATTTGCATTTGGAAAAGTCAAGTCTGCCCGTTCCTTCCAGTCTGAAAGGCCAAGTGAAAAGTGCAATAAATCACAGAGTAAACCTGTGTGTGGCGCAGCATCAGCAGGGTGTGGGACACAGCCAGGGGTCCCTCCACCAGCTCTACAGCACAAAAGAGCCCCAAATCAAAAATATTGTGTTGTTTGTTTTCTTTTTATTTTTTTTTGATTGTTTTGTTTTGTTTTGTTTTGTTATTTTCTTCCCTATTTGTATGTCAGCAAAGCCCAGCCCAGATGTGCAGATGTGACCCTGCTTGCTCAGGCTGTCCAAAGGTAAGTCCTGAGGAAAGGGATGAAGGAGTTCATTGGGCCAGCACTGGCCTGGGAACAATTCCCAGGGGTGGATCATGTCTGGGCCAAATTCTACAAAGGATTTCTCTGATGTTCCATTTCTTTTTCAAGCCTTGCTCAAGAGAAATTACCAGACCTGATCTTCATGTTAATTTTTAAGTTTGATTTAAGAGAGTGGAGCAAATTTATGGAAAGTCTTAATTCTATGGAGTCTTCATGGCCACGTTCAGGGAACTGCTGGGGAATTCCAGGAACAGATTCCTTTCCCACAACAACAGCTTGATTCTTACTGGGGGATTTCTGGTGTTGTTACATAACAAATAAAAATTATTATAACAAAGGTAAGGAAAATCTACCAGTATTCAAATCATTCATATTTAAGCAAATGTTCAGATTCTGGATTTTTTTTTTTCCAGCCAATATTATAAGAAAATATTTCTGGGGCAGAAAGGGTGTAAATCTAAATCTCTCATAAATACATTATCACTTGTGCAAATCAAAGGGAGCAGGACATCAGTACATTGTAATTCTGGTGGCTCCCAGAGAGTAATTCTACAGCTGTGCTGGAGGAACTGTCTTACTCAGTTGAGCTCAGTGGGTGTCTCTGTCCAGTGACTTTGGTGCCCACACGAGCTGGGGTTTAACAGGAGGGATGGAGCCCGAGCTCCATGCACACCAACCTGTCCCTGTCCCCAGTGTGACCTCTGGGTGTCTCAGTGCTCGGGGTGTCTGCAGACCTGGCTTTAAAGCCACCAGTATTCAAGTCCCTTGACTGAAGGAATGAAGGAAAATGTAAGAGGTTTAAAAAAAACCTCTAAAAATGAGGTGAGAACATCGTGGGTTGACCAAGCCGAAACCCTGCATCTTTCTGGGGAGGAAAAGTGAGAGATAGGAGTGTGAAAACTCTCACAGGCGACCTGGGGGACTCAGACACGAGTGGGATGGGACCTGCCCAGGACATGGAGGGTTCCTGGGAATGAGCTTCCCAAGCAGGAGCATCGTGGTGGTGAGCCAGGAGCTGGAGGGAGTGGTGAAACTCCATCGTGGTGCTCCTGCTTGCACTAATCTAGGAAACTCTAGTCCAAGACTTAGCATATAAATGGGGAGTTTCCTGTCTGGGCACACTAAATTGGGTTTCACGCATAGCCCGAGTTTATTTTCCTTGTCTGTGGGAAGGTCAAAGGCACTAAAGCATCAGACCTACAGTCAGACCAAAGGAGGGGATGGGAACTGGGAACTAAAAAACTGAAATATTAAATTTTTGGAAGTGTGGTAAATGTGATACAAAGTCCACGAAAATCATGTTTCTCTTTTTTTCCGCTCCCTCACTCCTCAGAAACGTGTATTACCAGCACGCTGTCTGTATCTGACTTTTTTTAAGTGTCCCCCTGAATGGCCTATCCAGAATCACCCAGCAACCCACCCAGAAATGCCCATGAGACTTGGAGTGAGTCTGGAAATCTTTCAAAGGACCCCAAAGATATCTGCACTGGGTCTTCTCTTGCATTTCCATTTTATGGCATCTTTTTATATTCTGTACTCGGCTTTTCTGAATAAAAATGAGGCAGCCTCTTAAGAGGCCTTTTTATTATTTGCATTTGGCAAAAAACAGCCTTAATGAGCTGTTAAGAGTCATTCCCCAGCCCTATTGTTGGCGATGCATGGGAGCCTGTAAAGTGCTGAAAAGCCAAAAGACAATTTATGATCCCTGATGCTGTCCCTTCCTGAGACAATTCCACCGAAAGGAAGATATCTGGGGAGTAGGAAGTCCCATTATTTAAATGCCTGAGTAACTTTTACTGGAGTCATAAGTGTGGAATTTGCTATTTTCATTTCAGAACTGTTCCCACTCAGCTTTCCCGTCCCAGCAGCGACGTCGTGCCTGTGCTGCCTGTGCCCTCTGATGTGCAGCGCCAGACAATAGGAAGATGACTCAAGGAAAAGCCCCCATTCGTTCCTTCCCGGGACTCAATGAATGGCCCCGAATTCCAAGCAGACATTCATCAGCTTATGAAACTCCTATTTTTTCGCTTCCTATCTGGGGGCGGTGGTCCTTTAGTCAGCGCTGGTCACAGCAGCCTGGCCCGCCCAGATGTGGAACTCCAATTTGCTGACATATGGGACAAGAGGGATATTCAGGGCACTGGGGAAAAAACAAAGTTTCCCGAGGTTCTGCAGCAGAGGGATGTGGGGTTCTTGGCACGGTTTTCACTTGGGAATGGGCTGCAGCCAGTAAATGTCGGAGGTGTTTGTCAGTGACTGAGGGTGCTGAGGAGACAATCAGATATTTGTGACAGAGGCAAAGACCTTGGGTGTTCTCCTTGACACCCAGACGGCTCAAGAAAAGACCAAATCTTGCATTCATTGTATCCTCCCTTACTGTCAGTGACAAAATGACATCTTTTACCAGGCTCGTGTAAATTGACTGGCCCCAGTCCTTCCCAACTTAAACACTGTAAATGGGCGAGGGGTGAGTTTGTCTGTTTGACAGTAACGAAGGGATTCTCTTGCTGTCTGAGCAGAGATGACCCAATGAGACCTTACTCCAGCACAGTTGGCCCTATCCTGAAAGCTGTAATCATTTCTAATACTAATGAAAGTGAGGAAGGCATTAATAGAGTGAAAGATCAAAAAGCCTCTTTAAGATGTCATTTTTTATACAGGAGATGTTCTCTTTTAACAGAACCAAACCGTGTTCTCCACCCTGGGCACATAATCCCAGCACAACTCAGGTGTGCCATGAGCATCCTGTACAGTCACTCAGCACCTGGAATGGAAGTACATTTTAGAGGAGGGAAAAGTCATTCAAGTGCTTAATTAAAGCACCTGGAGAAAGTCAATACAGTGACTGACCAGGAAAAAAGAGAACCCAGCTAACAGATGACCCCAAATGCTGTTGTTCTCTGACAAGAAACTCCAGGCTAGGATCCATCATTCCAGAGTACCTGAGTGCCACCTCCCAGGCCAGTTAAAAAGGGAGCAGTAGAAGCCCAAAGTGTTCCAAAAGAGGGTTTGTAGCCAGCTCCAACCCCCTGATCTGAACAGGAGGTGTCTCCTTGCCTGACCTCGGTATAGGGAGCATGGATGGAACAGGGTTAGTGGGCAGGAGCTCCATGGGATGCAGCACTGGATCCCTTCCCTGACACATCCCTTCCCTTGTCACTGAGGGTGGTGGAAATGTCCAGTGGGGGTGGAGGGAGCAGTCTGTGATTTTAGGTACCACTGTGGCACAAACAGACCTGGGCTGTGAGAATCCATAGTCACACTTGGCCTTCCACTTGCTTTCAAAGAGCACACTATGGGCTTTAGTTGAATTTAGATGTATAATTTATAAGCTATTTTTTTACTAAATAATCAAATGTGTAATTTGATTGTCTTTCTTTTATTGATACATGCAATAGTCACTTATGTTCTCCTAGAGCAGAATAGTGGCAAAAAATAAAGCAACCGGTCTCACTTGAAATGCCAGTGGAGCATTTCAGCCCTGAGCATGGATCTGATCTTCTAGTGATTATTCCGCCCATCTCTAATTTTTCCAGGCACAACCAAATTTTTCTGTTTGAGTGTGATTTTTTGAAATCCCCTGAAATATCAGAGTCTGACTCTGACCTCGTATCCTGAAACGAGTTGAGTGGTTAATTTAGATTTTTCCTTCTTCCATTAACAGCAACAGAACTGCAGTATAATTTTTACTTCCATTGGGGAAATATTGCCTTGCTGTTTTGTTCCACCGAGTCCTTTGTCTGGGATGCAATCATCAGCAATTACCCATGTGCCGAGCACTTTGTCACAGTTACTTACTGCTCACAGCCATCCCTGGTAAACAGTGAGATGTGGGGCTCTGAGAAGTGTGCCAGTGAAGTGATGCAAACCCACAGCAGCTGGATTCTTGGCTCCTCACTTCGCTCCTGATTCTTTAAAAATGTTCTTCCCTTCTGTAATTTTATTTGCATAAAAACACAGCACAATAATTTGACGACTGCTCACTCTCCTGCTGGGCATAGAAACAAAGCAGCTTAATACTGAACTAAGCAGTCAATTATGGGGTTTTTTCTCTTCTGAATTCACACATTTTTCACTTTCTTTCCTACGCTGTGACTTACAAAAGTGACTTACAGTGCAGCTGGGTTATGCAGTAAAATGAGTGACTCAGAGTGGTTAAAAGCAAAGGATTATTCTTCTGTTAACTCAGGGAACAAAGCTGCCCAATAAATGTCGTGTTCTGCCATGCACCGAGTGCTTTTGTGCAGTTCAGAGCACACACCACACTGTTCCCAGTGCTCATCCCCAGCAGTATTCTTTAATGCTTAACTCAGTGACCTCACAAAAATAATTGGTGTGAAGCAAATTTACTTAGCCCTCCGCCTTTATTTGCAGACTGAATGGCTCGGGGAATTGTGCATATTGTTTATGGAAATGAAGAGGGAGCCCAGAGAGCAGGAGCTTCTCCCCAGCTGGAGATGGGCCCGTGCCAGAAGACACCGGGGGTGCAGTGTGATGGCCCTGCCTGCGGGATGGACACTCCATGGGAGATGCTGATGGACCAACACAACTGCAAATCAGCTCAGTGGCTGGGACAAGCCAGCCCAGCCGCTGTGATTTCAAACACCAAACGTTGCCAGCGTTATTCTAAAGTCAAAATTTCAGCCTAACTGTGAGCTTTGACTAATAATCATCCCCCAGACAGAGCCGATTTGTGAGCAGCTTTCTGTTGATATACAAGTGAATTAATAAAGGTGATTCTTACTTCTCTGGATAAATTCGTATAAAAAGTCCCTATTTGGGACTGGTATAACCTGGGTTCCAACCCAGGCTCCGTTCCCAGTTCTGCCTTCAGCCTGGATCCCTGTGCTGACAGTCCCCATCCAGCCTGGCAGCTCCTTCAGAGGAGGGTGCCGAGGAACAGACACTGCCTATTTGTCTGCCTATATATTTATATGTATATATATGTAAATTCCTCGGGGGGAAAAAAATCAAGCGACCCCTTAGTTTAAAGCAGGATGATAGACGGAGCAGAATAGTTGCTTGATGTGCATGTGATATAACCAGAGCACAAAAGCAGCTTACAAACAGCTTGCAGAGATTAGCTAACAAGAACTAAGCTATTCTTTTCAGAAGGTGTTATTAGCATATTTTTCATCAATACTATACTTAACAGCTACTACATAGCAGGAAGTGGTATTTAACCTCTTGTTCCAATGTAACGAGATTACTTTGGATGGTTGTGTTACATTCCATTCATAAAGGCCCTCCTGTGTCCAGTTAATTAGATTCACTGTTTGGCAGCTTTAACTGGAAGAAAATGCAAGGAAATGTACTTGAAATATTGCAATTTTGAGCTTGGTTTGTCTTTCTTTAAGGCTACAGTGAGAGGACACAAAACTCGCTGGTGACAGACAAATGGCCACGTGGGGGTTTAACCCCTCCAGTGCCTCAGGTTAAAGGAACGCTCATTCTCAGCTGTTTGGAGTAAATGAACATCACCTGTTGTTTGGAGGCACAACCAGGTGAAATGATTTTTCCTTTGATTTGGTTATAAAACTCTGAGCTGGAGGGGAGTTCCTCGGTGTAAGGCTTTTGGTTTTCAGGGGCTTGGTTTGGAAAATGGCAGGAGCGTTTTGACCTGCGAGTACAGTTCAGAATAAAACCATCAAGCAGATGAATCTTATGGGATGTTCTATTTCTACTCTGAACAACTCTCATGGTCTTGGGTTTTTTTTTTTTCCTTAAGTTTTCCTGAAGAGTTTTTGTAAGTTGCAAGATGAGTGTCAGGAGTGTTATTTCAAAGATTCTACTTTAATTAACTAAAAATAATATGGAAGAGAAAAAATAAAGTCACAAGAGCTGAATTTAGTTTGGCAGAGAGTTCTAGTTTGTTTTCAGAAATAAAAGGAGAACTCCTTCCTTTTGTTTTATGGGCCAACTAAACGTTCTACTTACTTATGTTCTTAAGTTGTAGAGAGAAATTGTATAAATATGGACCTTGAGACTTGCTCCTCATTTCAATAGGAATGTGTTTACTTTTTGCAGACGTTCCTGGGAAAGCAAAGGAATCTTTGCAGCATTAGGGTCACATCAGCAGAGAAGGGAAAAGCTGAGGCATTTGAGATCTTAGCACCTGAACATCAAACTTGTGGAGTCTCCCTGGCCAGGAAATCAGTGATTTTTCCACTTCCAAGGATGACCAATTCAGAACTGATTGTAATTTCCCCCTCTTTTCTCCACTTCTGTTTTCCCTTTCCCCCTTCCACTGCCACAATAGGAAATTAGAAAATACTGTAAAAACAAACACAAAAAAGGACAAAACATTTTAAAAAAATTTATTCAAATAACTCCTGACAAGCACCTTCAAAGTTCTTTTCTTTAATTTGCTTTGACGACATCCCATCTTTACTCGTGGCAGAGCCACAGCCGAATCCCACGGAGTTATTTCTGCACGTACAGACCGTGGAGCATCTGAGCTGCGTTTGCCGTGTTTCCCGCAGCTCCGGAGGGTGTTTGAGGGGAATTCTGCCCCGGCAGGAGCTCCCAGCCCGTTCCCCCGGGGATGTCGAGCTGAGCCGATGTCCCGTCCCAGCCCGTTCCCCCGGGGATGCCGAGCTGAGCCGATGTCCCGTCCCAGCCCGTTCCCCCGGGGATGTTGAGCAGAGCCGGTGTCCCGTCCCAGCCCGGCGGTGGGAGCTGTCCAGCAAGGGCTGAGCCCGCTGCTCGAACAGCCTCCGCTCCGGCAGCAGCCGGGGATGCTCTGAAGCCCCCAAAATGCTGCTTTGCCGGTTTACACTCGGCAAAAAGCAGGGACCATTTGTTTTCATCTGCTGGGAATTGTCCGGAGTCACACCAAGCTCGCAGAGCAGGAGCTGAGGAGGGCAAGGGCGTGGGATGAGGATGTCTCTCTTCACAAGCAGCCTGGGCTGTTAGTCCTGGCCAAGCCTCCTGCAGCCTGGGGTACCCAAGCTGTGGCTGCAAAGTGGTGCCTCTCCCACCCAGAGGACCAAGCAGGGCTCACCTGCACAGGCCACCACGGGAAATTCTGTTCTGCCGGGCTGTAACCCCTGTGTAATCCTGTGTAATTCTACCCCAGGCTTTCAGAGGCTTCCCTGTATCCCCTCCGTGAAAGGAAAATGCCTCCCCATTGGTTTCTGCAAGTTTTTCTCAAGCATCGCTTTTCCCCAGAAACTGTCCCTGATTTCAGGACTTCTTCCAACTCAGCTCCCACTAGTAAACCATTAAATTCCATGTCAAAACACAACACATCTGATCCACTTACTGTGTAAAAAGATAACTACATATGAGGGATCAAATTTTTGGCCCTAATTCAACAAAGTAAAGGACCAAAATTTAAATGCACATCTTCTCCTGGGATTACCTCTATGCTTAAAGTTGGGCACGTTTGTTAAATCAGGACCTAAAATGGTACTGCTAATATAAATTATACTTTAAAGCTCAATCCAGAGCATCATAGTAAAATAAATCTCTATCTTTGCTACTTAGTACTAATGAAACACAGTATTATTGGTGCTTTTCCTATATCAGTTCACTTAAAGAGAAATGGTGTACAGTTGCAGAGAGCAGCCAGCCATGCTTCATATCAACCTGATAATTAATAGGAATAGAGAAAAAGCCCTGTATTTCTGAGTGCTGATCAGGCAGCAAAGGCACTCCAAACATCTGAAGAAAAAACAGTTTGTTAATTGCTGTCTAGACAGTTTATTGCTGCAATAAGATCAAAACACAGAATACTGAGGTTTGTGGTATGAATCATGCAGACTAAACAATTGTTTTATTGCATTTACAGAGCACTTGATTTATAATGCAGTCAGCTTGGTAATAAAATTCCTCCATTGTATATCCTGAATAATTTCACCTCTTTTCACATCTCTCTGGTTTAATTCTATATCAAGATGTCTTAAAAATGTCTGGATGGAGAGGGGATTACTGTCCTGTGTATATAAAGTTACTTATCTGGGGTCTCTGCTGTATCATCACCAGGCACCCTGCACTGATCCAGCACTGATCCAGCAGCTGCTGGGGCTGTGGAGACACTGAGGAACAGATTTATTGGGCTCAGCCTGCAGAGAGTGCACTGGAGGGAGAGGAGGGCTGACCCATTGCCAGAGGTCTCATCCCACTTTGTGTTCAGCCAAAAGGGATCAATCAGGCAAGTGACTTTCTTTAAAAAAAAATAAAAATTAATTACTCTACAAAACTTTTTTTTTTCTTTAAACTGAGAAGAAAGATTTCCTCTCTGCTTCTGAGGTGGAAGGGGAGCTTTCCTGGGAACCAAGAAACTTTTGGGATGATGGAAATCCTTCTTTATTGAGCTGGGCAAAGGGAATAGTTGCACAAACCTGAGGCTGTGCAAAGTGCCAGCTTTCCTTGGGAGCATAAAAAAATGTTGTCTCTGTCTTAGTATGAAACATCTCTGCATCCTTTTAGTGTCCTCATTTTGATGAGTTATAAACATCCCGATACCCATTAAGGGAAAAGAAATAATAGGTCAGATTGTAGCTCTGGAGCAAATCAAACCAGAGACCTAAATTTTCAGATTCCTAATTCCACAAATTATTGGATGCTCCTCCCACTGAGTACAAATGGAAATGTAGCCATTGACTTCACCAGGTCACCACTGCACCTGTGGATTTTGTGAACTGTTTCTTAGGAAATCTGACATTGCTGGGCTAAAGCAGAGTGATATTCTCACTATAGATGCCTATTTATATAAGATTTTGAAGTAAAAGCTGTTTGGGGTAAGTTTAGATAACTTTCTTGGATTCAATATTGGAGGAAAACAATCCTTAGCAGAGTAATCCCCTGGTGAAGATCTCTGCTGTTTCCTTGTAGTGTCTTTTGAAAGAATTGGTTTATTTTAAAAAGTACTGCTAGACTTTTTACAAAAGCAGGAACTAAAAGCCACCACGATAGGGCAGGACAAGATGGGCAAACAGGCTGCTGGCAGCATAAACGGATGCCTTGTGAACCGAGAGATGCTGGAAAGAATCCCTGAGATGTAAGCAGCAGTCAGTAATCCTGCAAGCAAGGCAGGGACTGGTTGGTCATTTAGAACTAGAGATTTTCATTAATAGAATTGTAAAGTAAATCTATAACATTGATGTCAGTGATGCAGAACTACAGTTTTGCAGGTTTGGAAGTCCAGATAAAGGATTTGGTTACTTCCCAGCAAAAGCAGGAATCTGTTGCTGCTGAGAGGATTTGCCACTGAACTCGCTGTGGCAGTGGCAGCAGTGTTGGTGCCCAGGATGCCCCGGAGTCCCACCTCAGCTGCAGAGGAGCTGGGCAGCTCCTGCCACCCCACCAGGAATGGCCAAAAGGCTCTGACGAGAACCAAGGGAATCTCATGAAGAACTCCAGGAGAAAAACATGAAAACTTGTTCTGCCCACTCTTCAACCCCACTTTGGCTTCCTGGTCCTGCTCAGAGTGTGGACCCAAGCACAGATGATGTGTCCTCTGGTCCAAAACTGTCCTCAAGGCAAAAGAGCATGGGAATTTATGGTGGGGAAAGGCAGAGTGAGGGAAGGATTATGTCTAGGGAAAGGCACCAAAATGTTGTAGATACTGTGAACGGCAAGTGAAGGTGCTGAAAGGCACTGGAGACCAAAGGGCCCGGGAGTTTCAGGCAGTGCTGCTGTGGCAAAGCACCTTCTCCCATGAGCCCAGCACAGGCTGTTCCAAGCACATGGATCCGGGGGCAATCAGCCCCTCGTGCTTTCTTTTACATGGCTTTAAATGCTGTGAGAAGGATTTCTGTCATTTATTGCTGCTCAATAAAGTTTTATCTTGTGCAAGTCGTGATTTATTTACTCCACGTTGCAGAGCAGACGTGTGTGCTCTCCCACATCAGCACCCCTTTACCAGATTCATAAAATGTGTTAACAATTCATTTAAAATTCATATACAAGCCAAGTACAGCTCTTTCCCAGAGCTGCAGCAAGTAATAGGAAGCAGCACGTGCCCTGACATGTGGCAGGCTCTCAACGTGTGCTCTGAAGGTCTTCTCAGCTCTAAGTGGCCCAGTGTGCTTTGGAACTGCTCTCATGTCCAGCCACTCAAACAGCATCTTTGCCTTCCCTACTCATCACAGACCTTTTGCTAATTTTCCTTCTCAGCTACCAGGAAAACATGGATTGTGAGGGTAGTTGGTTTAGAGAGGGACTGGTCAAGAGTTTCTCTGCAGCCCTTCAGTTTAAGAACTGCATGTTGTTTAACAGGGCTGTGACCTGCCTGTTTAACAGGGCTGTCCCCTGCCTGGAAAGATGCAGCTGTTTGCTGGTCTGTCTGGGAGTTACACAAGCAGAGAGGTGAGAATCAAAATGAGGGTTTCTATCCCTGTGTGCCTCTCTGGGAAAATCAGCTTTGCCTGTAGCTCTTCCAACAGTCCTTCTGAAAGGTGCAGCCACCCTGTGGCTTCAGTGACCTCTTACCAATGGCTGTGAAGTATCTCTGGTTGTTCTCCTGACCCAGTTTTACTGCAGTGTACCTGCTCCCAGTGTACCTGCTCATGGTGTACCTGTTGTACCTGCTCCCAGTGTACCTGCCCATGGTGTACCTGTTGTACCTGCTCCCAGTGTACCTGCTCATGGTGTACCTGTTGTACCTGCTCACATTGTACCTGCTCATGGTGTACCTGTTGTACCTGCTCACATTGTACCTGCTCACATTGTACCTGCTCATGGTGTACCTGCTCATGGTGTACCTGCTCATGGTGTACCTGTTGTACCTGCTCACATTGTACCTGCTCACAGCACTGCTATTTTCATTTTCCAGCACCAGAGGCCCCTGGCTCTGAACCTGACCCAAAAATATGTCACCTCCAGCTCCTCACAGCAAGGTGCCCCACTTTGAACCCTGGCCAGGCAAAGAAGACTTACAGGAACACAGACTCAGACTTCATCATCCCAAAGTATCTCACTGTACTTGCGTAATTCCCAAGCCAACGAGATGTGGGGGGTCTGTGGTATCTCTGCAACGTCCTTGTTCCCTTCTAGTCCTCTTCCAACAGGGTTGTGCACTGGGAAGCAAAGTCTGATGCTTGTGAATTCCAGAGGAAAAATGATTGGTGATTTTGAGCTGACCTAAACAGCGACAGTAAAATGTTGGGGTGTGGGCAGGACCCCAGAGTGTGCTTCAGGCCCTACGTGTCCTTCAAAGGGCACCCAGCTGGGTGGCTCTGGCACAGTCCTTGCTGCATTCCCTACAATGTTGCCACACACATTTGTGCAATATTTGGCTTATTCGTGCAACGTAATTAATGAAACATGTCTCCTGGGCACGAGCATCTCAAGGGGCCCCAAATTAAAGCTTTGAAGCCTTAAGGGATCTTAAAAGCAGAAAATATTGACCACCAGTTTATTAAACCAAGCTTTACTGGCAGTAAATTAACAGCCTGTGGACGTGCCCTTATCTTGAGAAGATGACATGAATCTATTAAAAAAGCAGAGTAAGAAATGACAGTGTCCACAGCACCTTTCAATCTTTCATTCACAAACTGCTGATGCACTTTGCCACCAAACCCTCCAAATTTGGGGAGACATCCCTTCCCGAGGCAGCTCCTCTGCAGAAAACAGCCATGAGGCAAGGGAGTCCTGTCCATGGCAATTCCCAGAAATCCACGGAAGTCTGATGGCACCGTCATGTCATTCCTTTTCCCATAACCACTGACCCATGACTGGAAGCATTTAAAGACACTGTCCCAGGGTCTCAGTAACTGAGCTGGGGGTGGCTGAGATGCCTGCTCTGCCCCTCCACCTGCAGTGATGGTTATGGGATCTTATGGTGCATTTCAAACCCACCAACCAGTGGGGGGGTGTTTACAGATTTGCACATCCCTTACACTGCACCATTGTATGGGAACTTAGATTGGAGCCTCTCCTGAGCTCTGGAACAAAAGCCCATTGTCTGAGGGTGTTATATATCCCACGTGCTCTGCCCAGACTTACACCTGTAGCATGGAAGTGTAGGAGAGTTCACATGAGAACTGTTTTCTGGTGTTTCTGTTTGGGTTTTTAATGGCATTTGTGCAGGTGCACGGCTCAAAAAAGGGCTTTTTCTCAGTCTACAGAGCTGGTCCAAAATTCAGCAGGAGCAAAGCCTTTCACAGCAACACAGGATTTTTAACAGTGATCTCAAAACTTTGTGTTGTATCACAAACTATTGTTCAGATTCATTTAATAAGGGTGTGTTTGAGCAGCTTTCCATGAAGTAGGTTTTGTGGGTGGGGGCCAGTTTGCAAGTTCAGCAAGAGTGACATCGAGTCCATGGCAGCTGCACCTGAGGTGTGTGAACATATTAATAAATTCATCCTCTCACTGCCTTAAGTTAATAAAGGATTATGTTTTATTGCAGCACAAAGCCTTATGTGTCAGGCAGTAAGTTCCTCATCCTCAGGTTCTTTGACATAACCCAAAGGTCCAACACCTCTGGGCTGAGCTGTGGCTCCAGGGCAGGAAGGGCTCGGAGTGTTCCCACCCCCTGGCACCTTTCCCAGTCCCCATCCCTGGATTCTTTTGTGTGTGTTCTTAGGCTGGATCAGGGACAGACTGATTTCACAAGGTGGGCCAGCACAGGAAGGACTGTGGGGCATGGAAGAAGCAACACGGAGGGAGTCCTGGGTTATTGGAAACCACAGTTGCCTCCAAACCCACATGAACCTGCAGAGAAGGTCACTCACAGCCCAGTGTGCAGCTGATGACTGTTCCCATGGGACAATCACTTCCCAGCAGGGTTGTGCAAGTGGCTGATACTCTGTCTTCCTAAATCCTGGAGGGCTGAAGCTTATTTGTACATCAAACAAGGCCCAGTTGGAGTCCACCGTGCAGAATTGTCCCTCTAATATAACTCAGCTGTGTATGTATTTCATTGCAAAGAAAATATAGCTGTGACTTCCACCAGGTTCCCTCAGCAGTGGCCACGACATTAATGCTAAAGGTTCATTTGACTTATGAGTGTTAAAAGAGCTGCATTTGGCAGGATTCTGAATAAATGCAAATTTATTTAGAATCAGCTGAAATATCTGGAGTTAGAGGCACAAGTGGCATCTGAGTCAAGCCACTTGTCCTAGTTTCTGTCACCCAAACACTAGCCCTTTATAAATCATTAATTTCCAGACTGTTTATTATCCAGGGGAAGTAACAAAACAGTAGTATCACATAACACATCCTAAGAATGCCCTGTTCATTTTAAGAGCAAATAAAACTAAATAGCACCAAGTTGTTAGTGATTCAGCCTACGAGAGCAACACAAAAAAGGGACCTTAATCAGGCTGAGGCCACAAAATAAACAGGGGAACGGGTGAAAAAGAAGGGGAAAGAAGAGGTTGGACAAGACTGACCACACATAGATGTCTCCACATAGATATTCTTTGTTTACTGTCACATGGAAATTGCCTCTGCCCATTACATGGTGGGGCTTTGGGAGTGGGAATGGTTTCCACAGCTGCTGGTGCTGTTACCCTCAGCTGCCTTTCTCACAGGAATAATTTAACACCTATCCCCAGGCTGAGAACAGAGCAGAGCCACCTCTGCAAAAAATAATCATCCAAATTAATTGCTCCGTCAAGAAAGCAAACTTGGTGTGTTTTGTTAGCACAGCCCCTCCTCTAATGGGTTTGTCACATGTCCCCCAGGAGCCCCTTGTGATGAGGCACAAGGTGAATTCCCAGCTGAAGATGAGGAGGAGCAGGATTGATGTTTTCCTGTGCTGCAACTTCCCTGATGCTCGCCCTTCTGAGCAGCCCCTGCCACAACCCAGACACTGCCCTGCCACAGAGCCCCCCTCAGGACCCTGTCCCAAACCATCACAGCAGAGCTGTGGGTTGGAATATCAGATAAAATAGCTGGAGATTGGGATTTATTTTGTAGCCCATCAATGACTAGTGCTGACAGCTGAGAAAAGCAATTATCCTCACAGTTTGCTAATGCAGCAGAGCCAGGAACTGGCTGCTCCAACCCTGCTGAACCTCACCAGCAGGACTATTTTATCAATTTTCCTTAAATGCCTTCCACCTTTCCCTGGTAAAAAGTCCCTTGCTGGCCAATATTCCAGAGTTTACATTGAGCCGGGTGTCTCAGCTGTCACTAAAGCATTGTGCTTCTAAAAGTGATGTTAGCAAAACTGCAGTCCAGGCCTCACACGGTACTCTGGCCCATATGTTATTTATTTTGATCTCTCAAGGTTCCAAAATACTATATATTTACAGTTGCCTTTTAAAGTTATTGTTAGTTACAAAATATTAGAAACATAGTTCCATCTATAAAATGTATAATTAAATTAATGTTTACCATATTTTCTTTTACATCACACAGGAAACATTTTAGTCTGATGAATACCATGGATATATAATTAGTACTTTATACCATAAACTAGATTATAACTTACACTGTCCACCCTGGCTCCAAAAATCCTTCAGATTTTAATTCAATTGCTGCCCTTTATCAGGATGAAAGCATTTGAATTCAATTATTGGTATGATTATTCAGTGTGGATTTATATAGGTTAGATGTGGTGGTAGTTTTAAAGAGAAGTTTAGTGAAAGTCTCAAATTAGGCATTTGCATCTATATTTAGGCATCTACCAGATTTTAAATGCTGAACATCTGACTTTTTAGCTGGGGTTTGTCTAAGTTAGGGTTTAATGGGAATCAAGACTGCATGATGAAAGTAAAGGGAAACTAATTTTGAGATATTTTTGAATTTCAATGGGAACTGGGCACCTGACACACTTACACTTTTGAAAGCCCTCTTACAGCCCCACTGTACCTTTCAGTGCCTAAATACCTTTCAAAATCTGGCAGGACACCGGGTAAGTGTTTACCAGTAAACCCAATAAAAATCTTCTTGTTCTTTTTGATCTGTCCTTCCCACTGCCGGAAAAACTTTGAGATATTTTTGGCATTGAGACATGCCTTGAGGTAGATCTGCCCTTTTTAATTTTAGCTGAAGATAAGTCAGATGTGGTTGCAAATAAAAGACATTTTAAAAATGGGAACCTGGAATTAGCCACGATCTTCTATATTTAGGCTTCTCCCAGATTTAATGCCTGACCAGGGGGTTGGTCTCCTGCAGATCCTGGAGCTCCACAGGGAGCAGGGCCAGGCCATTTATTCTCCTATTACAGAGCCAGCCCTGTGTTTATACCAGCTTGTTTAGCTTACTCCTAATGCACATCCTAAGATGTACCTCTAATACACATCCTAAGACATGTTTATGAAAATTCTTTATAAGCAAAATATTTTACTTGCATGGAGTAGGTTCAGCCCGGGAGCTCAGGGTGGTTCAAAGTGCTGCTCCTCCTGTGCATCCCTGGTTAAAGCTCCGAGCCCTCAGCCCACCCACAGCAGCAGACACCCAATAACTGCACCCCCTGGACTCCTGCCCAGGCTGGTGCTGGGTTTGCTAACATGTTCTGAGCAGTAATTATTAGTCAGATTAAATGCTACTTGGAGCTGGGATTTGGACTCCTATTTGATTCTTTCAATGTTTCTTCAGAGCAGATAGTGTATCCCCTTCGGAAGAACATCTTCCCGAGGTGTGATGCTCCACTCTCAGCTAACTGGGAAATCTGGCGCATCCAAGGGGCTGAAATCAATGGCAGCATTGGACGGGCTGAGCATCCCCACCTGGAATTTAAAAAGATCCTGGACATTACAGAGCCCACTGACTCCCTTTGTGGGTGATCAGCACTTCTGGAAACCAGGCAAGAAGCTTTTAAAGATTAAACAATAGCCCGACTCCAGCAGGAAGGAAAATCATTTAAAATTTGCAGAGGCACATAAAAAGGGGACATGACATTCAGAGATATTTTATTATATTAGACAGCAAATTCATAGGAAATGCTTTCTCAGTGATTTATTGAACTGTGGGATTCATGGCCACTGAGACAAGGATTTTAAAAGTTTCATGCACAGATTGGATGAGAGATCTTTGTTTAACTGTTACTGCTCATGGCACTTCTGCAAGGGTTGTTCAGCCTCAGGCTTTGGGGTCTAATCTATACTCTGATTTTCAAATCAAGACAAAACTTAATGTGGTGGGTGATCGTCTTACCGGTCTTTCACACCATCTTCCCTGAGCATCAAATGATGTCCAGTATCAAATCTAGTTATGGAATGCAATAGGCACCTTCTCCTCCTCCTGGTTTAGTCTTTTCTGTTGTCCTAAACATCAGGGTTTGGTGTCCAGACATCACAAATGCTCCTCAGAGATTCTGCCTCTTGAAGGCAGGGGTGATGAGCTCTAAAGCACAGCAATAACCAGCTGCCCAGATAAAAGGTTTCTTCCCTGCACTCTGTGATTTGCCCCCAGAGTCTTCCTCCACATGGACCTGATCCTACGAGCCCCAATCTCAGATTCATCAGGATTCAGGTGGGTACCACTGAACTCAGCTTTCTCCTTCATTATTTATATTTATTCTTTCTGGGGGAAAAAAAAAAAAGTACATGCTTTTTAAACTCATAAATAAAATGAATCAAAAGCAATTTGGCAAATCTGTTGGATGGCTGCAGGCCCACTGTGGGTCTGCCCGCTCAGTTAAACTCAGCCCTGCTGGGGCATCCTTCCACCTCGAGGATCTGTCACTTGGAGCCAAGTGACCACGGTGACATCCCGTCCTTCCCCAGCCCCAGAAGGTTTCACTGCTCCCACCATTCCCTCACTTCCTGCCATCTCTCTCCCTCAGCATTTCTTTCTCTTATTTTTAATACCTGCTCCAAGTTGTGTCTCCACAACTCTTTTATCCGCTGTGATGATCAGAATAGGAGCAGACAGAGGCTGAAGGTGATACTCCCAGCAGGTTGAAAGCTGATTTCCTGCCTGTTTTATTCATGTACCATTGATAGGATCTGGAAAACTAAAAATATGCATTGGGTTGGGATGAATAAATTTCACATAAGAGTGAGATAAACACCATATTATGGCTCTTACGTATTCAGAGGAAAAAAAGCAACACACACAGAGAACAGATTTTAGCTTCAATTACTCCAAAAGCTCTGAAATTACCTAAAGTTGTCAGAGATTTTAATAGATAAATAGATGTATATACACACAGAGGCTATATATAAATACTGGAAATATCTATATGCTGGAAATATATATACATAAATAGGATATATATACTGGAAATGTTCTGTTTACTTTCTGAGGGTTTGTGACCTCAGGATGAACCCCACGGAGACCCCACATTTTCAGGCTTTTCTTTATTATCACATATTTTAAGATTACTTTACAGATCTGCAGAAGAAAGGCTTCTCTGACAGCCATTTGTTTCTCTAGGAACTTCAGGTCTAAATGAAACCTCAAATATCGTGGGAGTCGGTAACCCAAAACCAAAGAGTTTGTATCAAGAAACTGCTTGATATGAACAGTGAGTGCCCTGAATAGTGGTCATTCACTTCCAGAGCTGCCATCAGCTGCCTGGGTAACAGTAGAGCCCCAAATTAGGGAAATTTGCACAAATATCCCCTCACACCAGTGAAGGAAAAGAGTTTTTCCTCATTTTTTGTGCATGTCCATCATATTTCACAGATAAGACACGATTACATGCAGGGCTTGATTTACATGTAGGATTGATTGCCAGAATTCCAGGAGTTTGGACAACACTCCCAGGTGGGATTGTTGGGGTGTCCTGTGCAGGACCAGGGGTTGGACTCGATGATCCTCGTGGGTCCCTTCCACCCCAGGAGATTCTGTGAAAGGAAACCTGGTTTTCTTGAGTAAATGTTGCAAGGGTGGTGAAGCAAAAGGAAGCTGGTGAACCACCAGCCTTATGGGGCTGGAGCCTCAGCTGAGAACATCCCACCACTGCTGAGAACATCCCACCACTGCCACTGAGAACATCCCACCACTGCCACTGAGAGCATCCCACCACTGCTGAGAGCATCCCACCACTGCTGAGAACATCCCACCACTGCTGAGAGCATCCCACCACTGCTGAGAACATCCCACCACTGCTGAGAGCATCCCACCACTGCTGAGAACATCCCACCACTGCTGAGAGCATCCCACCACTGCTGAGAACATCCCACCACTGCTGAGAGCATCCCACCACTGCTGAGAACATCCCACCACTGCTGAGAGCATCCCACCACTGCTGAGAACATCCCACCACTGCTGAGAGCATCCCACCACTGCTGAGAACATCCCACCACTGCTGAGAGCATCCCACCACTGCTGAGAACATCCCACCACTGCTGAGAGCATCCCACCACTGCTGAGAACATCCCACCACTGCTGAGAGCATCCCACCACTGCTGAGAACATCCCACCACTGCTGAGAGCATCCCACCACTGCTGAGAACATCCCACCACTGCTGAGAGCATCCCACCACTGCTGAGAACATCCCACCACTGCTGAGAGCATCCCACCACTGCTGAGAACATCCCACCACTGCTGAGAGCATCCCACCACTGCTGAGAACATCCCACCACTGCTGAGAGCATCCCACCACTGCTGAGAACATCCCACCACTGCTGAGAGCATCCCACCACTGCTGAGAACATCCCACCACTGCTGAGAGCATCCCACCACTGCCACTGAGAACATCCCACCACTGCCACTGAGAGCATCCCACCACTGCTGAGAGCATCCCACCACTGCTGAGAACATCCCACCACTGCTGAGAGCATCCCACCACTGCCACTGAGAACATCCACCCACCCCAGCAGAGCTCCTGGCCATGCCTGAGGAACAAGCCAGATGTGTGGAGGATGCATGTGGGAGAAGATGCTGTGGAATACCTGAAGAGCTGGACATTCCACTCCTTAGGATTTATTAAGACTAAAAAGACAAATTTCTGGATTCCTTTGTCCTTCCCCTCTTGGATTGCAGTCACACTCCCTGGCTACACAGGGAGCTGGTAGATCAGCACCTGCAGGGTGCAAACCCATCTCAGAGCCGTGGCAGAAACAGGAGGGGAGGCTGCAACACCCCCTTGGGACAGGCAGATCTGCAGTTTGTGCTGTCACATGGTCAAGCCTTGCCTTGGTACATGAAACTTCAAGTCCTTTTTCGGTCTTTATTTGGCGTCAGTGCTCCTGATTAACTCTCTGTAGACACCTAAATAACGGAAAAGCCCCTTAAGCCTGGGGATTCCCCCAGTGCTTCCCTGCAAAGAGAGGAGCGGGGTATTTTAATAAGTTATGTCCATACTCTGCAACCCCTGACGGAGGTGAATCCAGCCCAGCCCAGGGACTGTAGCCCGGGTTACTCCGAGCATTTCTGGCCAGGCTGTTTGTTTGTGCGTGGCTGCCCCGGGGCTATTGCAGCACAATTCCTTGTGCTGAAGCAACTCCATTCATCGAGGCAGGGCCTGAGACACCCCCCAGCCCGGCCATGCACAGCCCAGAGCTGCAGATGCAAACCCTGAGTGGTCTGAATTCAGTTTTGCTTTATATTTGCCACCCTCTTCATGCTGTTAAAGCCAGAGAGCAACAAAGCTGGAGGGAGAAATCCCCATGGTTTAAATTTACCCCATGGATCCAACAGACTTCCCTCCTCCTCTGGAAGAGTTACAGAATGCATTAATTGAGCTTCAGGGTGGCTGATAATTACATAATTGCAGACTAATTTCCCCTTTCCTAGAGGTGAAGTTACATTGGGGGCAAAAAATCCTGCACGGGCTTCTCAAAAGCAGAAATGCTCCTGCATGAAGGAGCCCAAATCATGCCCTGTCTGGGGATGGGCTGGTGGGACCTGAGGAGAAGGAGACAGGTCCTGGGGATGGGCTGGTGGGACCTGAGGAGAAGGAGACAGGTCCTGGGGATGGCAGGAGGCTGCAGCCCACGGCTGAGGGGTCCAGCCCCTCCTGCAGAGTCCCCTCCTCACTGGGTGGACCCACCAGCACTTTTTGTGGCTGTGGGCTGAGGAAATGATCCCGCTGAACTAGCAACTTTTTCTTTTTTACTGGGTAATTGTTCAGCCAGTGCAGCATAAAGAGAACAAAAGAGAGGTGGGAGCACAGGCTGCTTTAGCCACGTTTTTTTGTGCTGATACTCAGCTGGCACGGGGCTGAACTGGGAAGCTTTGGCTCGGTGACCACAAACACCACGGGAGAAGAGGTGATGCCACCACCCCTCCTGTGCCCGTGTGTGGCTGGGCAGAGCGAGGGCAGCAGGCAGGGGCTGTGGCTGCCCCCAGCAGCCCCACCCTGGCAGCACACACCAGCTCTGCTGGCCATGGCACCCTGGGCTTGGGCATTTTATGGGGTGACAGCCCTGGGCACCCTGGGAGCCCCACGGAGACAGCAGGGGGATTTGGGGTGATGGGCTGCTCACAGGTGGGCTCTGCTGATGATGCCATTTCTGAGAGAGGCATTAGCACCCAAAATTCATGCCCTTCAGCCTTGATTTCACCATCACTTAGGAGTTCAGGCAACCACCCTCTTTAAAGCCTGTCTGGGAGAACCAGCCCCGGGTGTTCTGTGGGGGGGGTGAGGCTGTGCCACCTCAGCACCCCGTTCTTTCATCACACCAGGTGCCACCCTGCACCTCCAGCAGCCCTGCCAGCCCTCAGGCCAGAACTTTATGCCGCTTTGGACAGGGCTGTAGGGATGAGAGATGCATTGCCTTTCTCAGGATTACCTCAGGTGGTCTCTGAAGGCCAAAGTGCTTCCTAATATTTTGAGGGGGTTTTTTTTAAATATATATGTTTCTCAGCCATCTTAAAGCCTGTAGCTTTGGACTCAAATTGCAATTTGGAAAGGTTTGTAGCAAACAAGTCTGCAAATGTATTTAGTGTATGAAAAATGATTTTCTAAAAAACATACAAGATGTTCTATTTCACCTAATTCTCTGTATTGATTTCTGTGGCATCATCTTCTTCCTTCCCTTTTTCATCTTTTAATGCATTTCTATTTCTTCTGAACACACAAAGCCCCCTGTTCCTTTACAAAACAGAACAAAGAAGTTTTCCTTCCCAATCAGTAATTTCGTTTTCTTTTGTAATTGTAAAAAGAAACTCCTGAAAAATCAATATACTGCTGCCAAGTCGTACACAACCAGGAATGGAGCAAGCTTAGTAAATAAAGGAAATTACAATTTTTCCCTCTCTTTGATCACCCTTTAGTACACCCAAGGTGACTGCCAATCTCTTTGGTGCTTTTCTCCCTTTCCCCCTGAAAATTTTAAAGTTCAGCTCAGAGATGAGAAGTTTGCAAGGAATTGTTCTTGGAGCCAAAATTCCTGATGTCCTAAATTACAGCAACCCCCACCCCGAAGTGGCTGGCTCCTTAAAGTAATCCGAGCCCTCTCAATTAAGCAGCAGCGAGATAAAGATTGCTCATGCTAAAGATGTCACATAACACCGACCTCAGGAATTGGAAAATCTCAGCGAAAGCAAAGATACCTGTTTGGCTGCATCAATAGCTTCAACTTATATCAATATTTGGATACGATTTACTCTCTTAATGTGCAAAATCGAGTGAATTTATGCATCTAAACCTGACAAAGAAGGGCTTCTTGTGGAATAAGCTCTTTAATTAAAATGTCTAAGGGACCATTTACTAGGTGAAGCTTTGTGAGAGCTGGGAAGTGTGAGGCTCTTTGCAAGGCACAATGTCATCTGCAAAATACACGCAGGGAGTTGGGAAGCTCAGATGTGAGCTGCCTACAGATCCAAGGGGGCACAAAAAGGTGTTTTACCAACTTGATTTGCACCTGCAATTAAACAGACACACAGGCCAGGCTAATTTACACTGAAACTTAATTGCAACCATGAATCTTGTGTATACAAATGACATATAAATAAAACCCCTCCAAGATGCCCTGATCTGTTTCACAAAGGAGCCAAGAGTCCCATTTCTCCTGTTTTCCATCGTTACAGGTCTCACTCTGGGACATGGAATTACTTTAATGCATTTGTCTTTTTGCCTAAAAATACCTAATGGTGGGATGTCAAAAAAATAAATCAGGATCCAATTTGTCCTGGCACACCTTTAAAGAGGGGAGCTGCTAATAATTAATCAGCAAAAGAGTGTGAGGGAACACAAGCATGAGGCTTACAATTTATTAACTGTAATTCCAGCATCCTGCAAAGGTGCTTTGCTGCTCCTGAGTTTTTGTGAAGGGAGCCAGGATTGAGTGTTATAAGGAAAAGGTCAAGGGATTCTGGATTTGCTGAGGCCATGTTTTATCTTCTAAACAGTATTTCATGTGTGGAAGGCACTTTGAAACTCCAGGGCTGGGCAGTGTAGAACTGCACCTGTGCTTTTTACGTGGGTGGCAAGTTTCTGACGAAGTCCAAAGGGGAAGGTGAAGAAAGGGACTATCCAAAAAAAAGAACAAAAAACACCCCAAGTTGGGTGTTTCCCCTGAAAATACCTCTCACATAATAACTTATTTCCATATAAACTTGAGTGTTTGGGGGCTTTTGAGCAGCCTGGAGAAGGAGATCAAATGAGGGTGAGATGTTGAATGACCTAAAGTCATTGCATGCCTGGATCAGAATGGAGCACCCTCTCAACAGCGTTGATATTTCCATGGAGGTTTACAGAGAAACAGCTCTGGATACTTGGGGGGCTGGATTTTAACTTCAGCTTGTCCTGTGGCTGGTCAGTTCAGAGGCAGCACGCTAGAGTTTTGTTTCTCTTCCATGAAATATATTCCCTAGGCTTTCCCTCCGTGGGTTATGAGCCTGCTGTCACTCTGAGAAGCCTGTTTCTCTCGTGTGACCTACTTAAGCAGAGGCTGGAGGCTCGCGGTAGTGCAAAGACTAAAGGCCAGGAACAGGAAAAGATATCATATGGGGGAAAAAAAGTTTTCAGCCTTTTGTCCTTTACATGCTGCAAGGTGTCAAGCACTGAACCAGCACCGAGACCATTGTTCAACCAACTGCTCTTTTCAAATGGAAATGTCTGCAAAAGCCATGTCAGCAAAAGGAATTCATTGCTTAAACTGGGGCTCCTAGCTTATATCCCACAATAAAACCTGAGGCCTATTAGTCCATATTAGGACTTGTTACTAGGTTTTAAAGCTCCTTTCGGGCACAGTTTTAGCCTAATCTGGCTGTATCACTACCAAGGTTACTTTGCCTTTGACTCGCACCAGAAGTCTGGTTTATAGTTTGCCCTACTGCCACTGTCTGCTAAAAAGTGTCTTTCTGGAGCGACACGGGCCTGGCTGCATCCACACAGGAAACAGGATCAAGGATTTCCAAAGGTCTGTTGATTTTTCAGCTTTCATGCTCGGAAGATATATTTCCTTTGAAGTGTCACAAATAGGGTAGTATCCAATTATATCTGTAATCCCAATCTAATTCAATCAGGGACTCCAATTATAGCTGATCTGTCTCTTAATCTAGTTAAAGTCTGTCGAGTAGACTGTACCTTAGCTGACATAACTACATTAAAATTTAAGCTGTTGATCCAGGGAGAACCAAGTTACAGCCAGAACTGGCTGAAAAGTGGGAGGTTTGTGATGGAAATTGGCCAATCCTCATTTAATGTCCAAACCCTACACCGGTTCTCCTTGCAGCCAAATCTCTGCCAAGTTTCTAATTATAAAGGGCCTTAAAAATTGCTTTTGGGCTGAGCCAAATACAACTGTCTGAGTTTTGAGCAGTTGCTTTCTTGCTCCTGAACACCTGACCCCAGCTCCCCCCACAGCGGGCTCAGGAGAGCTCACACTGAGCCACCTCCACAAGGGCATCACCTTGGAGCTCTTTGGAGCAATGGCCTGGCAGCTGGTTGGCATCTCACCTGCTCCTGTGTGGCCTTGGAGCAGCCAGGCAGACACCCAGGTGTTGCACAAACCCACTCTCACATGGGCACTCCCCCCAAAAAAAGCCTTCCCCAAGGATCTTCCGTGGGTGCACAGGTGGGTGACCTGAGAGGGGAGGCACTGTGGACCACTGGCAGCACCAAAGGGAATAACCACACTGCGCTGAGGGCCTGGTGGGTATAAAAGCAGGCAGATTGTAAAACAGACACTGGGAAGCTTTACAGATGGCCACAGAGTCGTGCTGATCACAGTGACTTCAGAAAACACACCCTTGGCTCACTAATGTCCAACCCAGCAGGTTCTGCAGCAGTTGGACGAGCCAGAGTGGATGAGGTTGCACTGAAACACCTGAGCTACCTGGGCAGGAATGCTGTGGAGTTGTGGGGTTTGGGTTGGGTTGTTTGGAGTTTTCTAATTTCTGCCAGAACTGAGTGGCTGGAGAGACCTTGGCCAACAAACCAGCAAAGAGGTCCTACTGTGTTTAATCATACTTGGGGGCAGTTATTAAGTTTAATTAGTTCTGTCCCCACTGCCAGGTGCTCAGATTCAATGCATTTACCCACCAACTCCAGGCTCCCCTTCTCAGTTTTAAGGGTTGTACTTAAGCTGCCCTGATGAAGACTAAAGTCTGTTTGAACCATTTTAGGAGACAATGTATGAACTACCACTCAACAATCAGTTCCTTTGTTTGAAGAGGCCGCTGAGGAGCAGTCCTGCCCTGGTTCTCCCTGGATCAACAGGGGTGTCTGACAGCAGGGACACCTTGCAGAAATCATCTGTTTTCCCCAGTTTGGCCTGAACTTTCTGATCTGCCTTAAGACTTGTTTGGAAAGACATCTGCATTGTCTTAAATACAGTAATATGGTACATGGACATAGAGCACCCAGAAGGAATAAAGCCTGGGATTTATAGCATTATATCTGTAACTTGAATGTTTGGGCATGAATCTTCTTCTGAAAAATAAATTCAAATGCTATTTTTCAGTTGTCCAGTCTAAGCACAGATAGCAAATAATATCAGAAGTGTAATCTTAACTTCAGTGGGCTCATTCTGCTGTGGTACTTCAGCATCTCTGTGAAAATCCAGATGAAAATCCAGACAAAATTCCCTTTAATTGTTCATTTAAAAAGAATGGTATTGGAAATGTCATCAAAAATGGGGCTAATGCATTTAAATCACAGTTTCTTGAAACAATACTGCTTACAGAAATACCACTTTCAAGTGCTGGACAAGAATTGATATGTAAGAAAGTTGGGATGAGGAAAAGGAGGGGATGACTTTCCTCCAGCCTTTCAGTACCAGATCTATAAACTGGGAGAAGAGGACACACTCACAGTAAATGGTACAGATGTTCCAGAACTACCACAGCACATATCCCCTCCATTTGCCCCCTCCTTCCTGGCATAAAGAGTAGAGCACTAAGTTTGATCATTTGAGATATTTAAGTCATCCTTCCAAACAAACACTTCACCAAAACAAACTATTTTGGTCGTATTTTCTTTTGGCTCTCCTTTGAACAATTTTGTGTTGATTTCTATTCAAGGCTTTAAGTGTCAGTGTTTTGGTTTGTTGTTTTCCTATTGACTTCCAACCATAACAGTTAAAGACAGGGGACTTGGGGACTTTTTAGTTGTTGATAATACTTTTATTTTTCTGCTAAGAGTTGTCAAAGACCAGATGGAACCTCCAAAACCTGCTAATGCTCTGAATCTCCACTTACATTTGGTTGTTAGTCCTTCATGAAGCATGGCATGAACCAAATTCACCTACACAGAAACTATCCAAATTTAGGACTGGGATGTAACTCATAAAAGTAATTGGAAAAATTGCTGTAGCAGAAGAAATGGAATTAAGTCTACCACGTTAAAAAAAAAATCTTATTAATCATAGTCGTAACAGCAGAAAACGAAAGCTAATTTTACTAAGTAGAAGACCCTTGCTAAGTGGTATTTTGACATCTGAAAATAATTCAGTTTCGATCTTGGTGCTTCACTGACATGAAAAGGAAATTCATAATTCTCTCCCTGAGTTGCTGTTTCGAGCATCTCCACACAGACGATCACAGATTTGCTCTGCAAGCACCAGGAACACAGACCTTTTGGAACCAAACTGAGTCCTGTGCTAGGACAGGACACGTGTTCCATGTGCCTTTCATGAGCTGCTGTTCAGAATAAGACAGTGGCACAGTGTAACAAATGGATTATCACCCAACACTACTTGCAATTCAGTCGTGGTTATCTGAGATGGGGATACGGGGGGGAGGTTGTGCTCATTTGTTACCTACAGAGTTGCATTTAGCATTGCCATCTGATTCAATATTTCACCATCACATTCAGATATTATTTTGTATCCACTGAAGGAATAAAAAGCCTCATATTCCAAACCCATCAGCCCCATTCCTAACCAAGAAGGGGATTTACCATTCCAAGCCCCTCACACCACTGTCGGCCCTACATCCCCCTGTAAAAAGGGATAATAATTAAACATCTCCAAAGGCTCCATTACAGCTTAGTGCTAAAAAAAGGGTTTGTGTACCTTGTCTGGAAGGAAAGGATCTCACAGGATTCCTGTTACTATCTGTGATGTATCATTGGGCCATGAAATTCAAGGAAGACAGCACGACAAAGACAAGTTCCACGTAGCTCTGATCTGACGTTTACTGAGAAGCAAGGAGGTGTTTGAAACTGAACCAACATTGCAGAGGAGGGGGAATGCCATTCCCTTACCACCCAAGTAATCCATCCTTGAATCCTTGCTGTGCAATCCTGGGGAGAGCTGGATCTCTCATTGTCCAGGCTGCTGTCTAATACAAGGTATGACACGGGGATGCTCCTCACGCTGTGAGAACCAGAGCTGAGCATGTTTGCTCTGGTGCCGATGAAATGCTCGGGCATTGTAACAAACAGCCAGGGATTTGTTTGTTGACCTGCCCAGCCCACATGCCTCTCGTTCCTCCTGGCCAGGGCCAGTTGGTGGGTCTTTCAAAAAGTTACCGTTCCTACCTTGCTGTGAGAGGTGAGGTTTGAGAGGAAGTTCCTTCTGCATCTTCAGCCAGAGGCATCTTTGGACTCCCAGAACCCTTGGGAATCATCTTCCAGTAGCTGCACCAGGAGCACCACTACGAAGGTGGTATTTCTGCAGTGTTTATAAACCCTTTGCATTGGTACAAGAACCCAGGTACAAGAGACAGGGTTTAAAGAGGGAGGATAATGATTTTTCACTCATTACACTCTTTCTCCTTCACCTTTCCATTCTTTAATAGAGCCAGGAAAATCTTGTCACCTTGGAACTCCTCCTTCAGCCTTGTCATCAATATGTAAATATTATTCCTAAAAAGTAATAATGCATAATAATGCCATTCCTCCCCAGTAACCCCAGCTAAGGGAGCCGGAGGGAACAGTGAGGCAATGGCAGAGTCACCACCCCCAAAGCAAAAGGACTTGCTGCTATCACAAAGTTTCAAACCAGGATAAAGAGCTGCTCACAATTAACACGAGAACAGGTCCGTGATGCTCTGACACGGACACTGCTTAATGACAGGAGGAAAATATGAGGCTCTGCTGATAACTTTGTTGCAGCTCTTTGTTACTGGTTAACTTAATATTTTGGCTTTTAAATCCTTAAGACAGAGTGTCCAATGGAATTCAGTGCTTATATGTTGTGTTTCAAATATTAAAAAATATTACAAATTATTAAAATCGTCTTCTTTAAAATGCCTCTAGGATGTTTAAAACAGCTGGTGTCAAAGATTAGAGCACAGTGACTAAAATAACAAACAAAACAAACATACAACTCCCAAACTGAAAGCGAATTCAGAGGAGTTTCTAACTTTAACCTCAAGCTAACTAAAGAACAGGTGTACCCTGTAATTATCCTGGTCTGCAAGCACATATCTGAAGTAGGAGCACTGCTCTGGTGATGGCACTTGTGTTTGTATTAACAGGTCCCACATGGAAGGTGCTTCAACAATATCGTGGCTACATTAATTGCAGTTGGACTAAAGGTATCACTGGGTCAAGAAGGGAGTTGTTCCCTTCTTCCCTTCTGAGCAGAGGGTTGAGGGAGCCTCACAAGGATTTGCTCCGTCATCTCCCACTCCTCCATGTGGGGAAGGTTTGAATTATAATTCTTTCTTCCAATGAGCACATTAATTTGGATATTTCTTCTCTCTCCAGATGCTGACTGTCACACAAGCTGCGTAAATTCATGTCTTCAAAACTCCTCCCCTATGATCAGCTGTGACTGAAGTGGTCAGAAGCTTCAAGAAAGGAAGATGGATGGACCAAGAAAAAGTGTAACTCTTATTTTCTTACAAAGGAGGAAAAAAAATAAATCCCTTCATTCTCATAAAAGTATAAAAACTTTAAAAAGAGTTTTTCCTGATTTTAGGTTCAGTTACAGTCTAGTTGGGAGGAGTCAAAGCCCTTGCCAAAGTGCAATTTCACATACTTCTTAACCACTTCTGAATTAGAATGTCTGGGTCTCTTCATTCAATCTTGATTAAGTGGCCCAACAATGAACGTTAATTACCCTGATTTACATTGCCTACAGAGCTATGGTCAACTTCATATCAGCAAACTTGAAGCTTCATGAGCATGTTTCAACAGGGAACATTCAAGTTGCCTTCCATGCAGTGGAGATAAGTCCAAAGAGCCTACAGGGACATTAATCTTCCACTGAGCTGCTGTAAGGAACAGGGGGAAGAACACAGGAGGAAAGTGAACTCCTGGGCCTCAAAGTATATTAAGAGTTTTATTTCTTGTGTTCCACGTTATAAAGATGGAGGTGTTATATAGTGCAACTTAGGAAAAGGCATTTAGATACTGAATACAGAAAAAAAAAATTAACAAAGTTTTGAACTTATGTGCTCTTCCCAGCAATAAACTGGGCTGATCAGAGTGGGACAGTGCAGGATTTAAAAGTGTCCTTTACCCTGGTGGGAGTTAGTAAGTGTGTGTGGGGACACATCCACACGTGTATATACAATATTTATACATCTGCCAACAAACACACTCATGGGGTTTCTCCACAGCCATAGCCATTCTGCAGTGACATTCCCAAGGACAGGAATTTCCCAGACTGGGCAGAGCTGTGGTTCCTGGCTGGCACCAGTGTCTTGTGACAGTGAGTTCCACGTGCTGGCAAGGCAGGGCATTAAAACAGCTCCCTGTTATCACCCCGAGCTGGGGTGGCTGCTCTTGGAAACACGCCTATCGAGAATGATGCCTCAGCTCTGTTGGTGGTAGAAGATTGTTCCTCTGGACTTCCCTTAAAAAAATAAATAAATGTCAAGCCCAAAAAGGAAGCCTGCTAGTTTTCAAATCCAGGAGCTGTAATCATGCTAATCCATATGATCGTGCTAAAGCCAAGCAACTTGCCTTTTGCATATGATGTAATCATGCAGTGTAGCCTATTTATAACCACCACGGGCTGGAAACACCTTCTCAGAAAAATATAATCAGGACAGCTCTTCCTGGGTCACATTCCTTCTTTTCCTCCCTGTATTTTTCAGTTGGTTGTGCTCTTTCTCCTACTTTTGCTGTCCCCCCAGCCTTAAATACAGCAATTTAATTTTTATTTTAAACTAATGCTTTCTATGTATTCTATTTGTTCAGTGTGTTAGAGCTGTGCTGAGTGGAATCCCAGTCCCCTGAAATCAATACCAAAACTTCCATTGATTTCATATAATATATTCCTTTAAATTCAGTACAAATGCTCCACATGAGTTCTCTGTTTTAAATATGGATCTACTGTACAAGGCTGTCAATCTCCCAGCTTGATACCAAACCCAGCATGTTTTAATAAATTCATTGCTGTGGGTTGGTGGTTTTATGTGTAATAACTGAAAATCTGTTGGTTATACTCAGCATATCGAGTGTAAAAGGAGAAAATTCATCAATGTGAATATCTATCTGTGGATCAATTGGTATCAATCTTGTTTAACAGTCTATTTCCTCAGGACACTCTTTGGAAACAAAGAGCATTTCAAACTGTTGGTTAAACAAACAAATACAGAGAAGCTCTTTGGGCAACATGGGGGTGGAGTAAACACCAGATAAAAATGGTCAGCGAATTTAAATACCTGTTAATATCTTCTACTTTATATCAGTAAAGACAGAGTTTCTCTCAGTGTAATGTGGCCATGAAAGTGCATCAAGAGTGGGGGGTTGTAAAACCATTATTTGCTTGCAGAGGAAAGGGCGAGGAAAGTGGCCTGCAAAACAAAATTTGTCCCCGGACCTCCATGTTCAAGAGTTGTCCAAGGAGGAGGGTGACACCTTCTGCTCTGCAAGATTTTTTCGAAGGTTTGTGTTATCCTTAGCTAAATAAAACCCCCTTGTGAGACACTATAAAAACAAAACCAAACCCCAAGAGGATATATAACTAATTAGATCAGGATGCATTTTTTACCCTGGTCTACAACTTTAAGATTTTTTCATGCCTGTCCCATCCAGGTCCCTTCTCCTCAAGCACCACCAAAAAAAAAAAGATATAATCCTGACCAGTACTTGGCATGACTGCATGCACAGACACGAGTTTTAGAACAGAATAAACGTTGGACAAACCCCAGGGTCTTTTGCAGGATGAAAGTGCTGGTAAAGTACCAGGTAAAGCGAGCGTGTGGTGTTGAGCAACGTCCTGTGGCAATTGCGTGGCTGCCGGAGGTGCCATCGCTTCCTCCCTCCTGCAGTCTAGTGAGATTTGGGGTTTCCACTCTACATCACCCTTCTGAACCGCCTCAGAATCCTGGGGGTGTGTTTACCTTCACAGCAGCTTTGGATCTTAGGGAGCCCTCACTTCACAAGAGGGAAACTGTGGCACCGACCCTGGGAAATTGTGTGCTGATGAATGCAGTGGAAGTGCTATTGAGTCTGACTTGATCTGAACCGAGTTCTCCTGAGCCCTCACCCAGTGCCCTGCTCTCCAAATCAACAAAATTTTATCTTCACCAAAATCAACCTCTCTCTCCAATGTTTTGTAGCAACGCATTTCATTTTTCATAGATGGACCTGGGGTGTGTGTTGTTCTACATGAAATCAAAACGCAGTCACGTCTCCCACAAAGATGTTGCAATCTCCATGTAGCCAAGGATCCTCACATTTTTGTTTGTGCAAGATCCATGTGGCTCCGGTGGGGGTCGGAGGAGGAGAGATGACTCGGCTCTGTGCCACTCGGGGGCTTTACAGCACAGTGAATTCGAGCCCCGGGGAGGAGGAGGAGGAGGATGCTGTGCAGTCGCCCCCAGCCACACGGACTGTGCCCCGTGTGCCACCCAACGCCGGGGCCACCCAGCTGGGGCTCGTGGAGAGGATTTACGCGTGTCCACATGGAACCCAACAGCACAAGAGGGGAGTAAAAACGAAAACGATCCCACTACGTACTAACACAGTCAACTTAGCGCAGGAAAACTTTCCAAGTGTTGCTTTATCACTTGTTTCAACTTTTTCACATGAACCTTTTACGCGTCTAACGTTTTGACTTGCTGTTAAAAATACCACTGGCTCAGTTTTGCCGGTTTCCCAGAAAGTGGGACTTTAAAGAGTCTTTAAACAGCTGAACCAACTCCACAGCAATTACGCGCCGTCTGGTCCGCTTTCAAAGCCCCTGAAGTTGCCCACCTCAGCCGGAGCCCGCCGGGTTTGCCCGCTCCGACTATCAGCGCTGGTCGCTTTTCCACCTTATCGAGCGACAAAGGGAAGAATTGGCATTGTCCCGGGCTCCCGCTTGCTTTGGGGAGGGGGGCGGGGGGGGAGAATCTTCGGGAGCGCAATGTAAAAAGCGCAGGTGAGAAAACAAAGGTGCTGCGGGTCGGGAGCCCGGCAGGCCGTGCCGAGGGCTGTTTGTTTACTGGGGGGTGCCGGGGCCCCCCCGGTGTCCGCGGCTCCCACGCCTTTGTGGCCCGGCGGGGCGGGCCGGGCGCGGGGACTACATGGCCCAGCGTGCCCCGCTGCGCGGATCAATGGGGCTGATTTGAATAATCTGTGAGCCCTTGGACTCAGGCCAATCAGCCGTCAGGGACCCATGATAAATCGCAATGCATTATTGATAATCATAATTACTCTGACATGCGCATTCCGCCCAATGGGGGTAATTTCCCAACTCTAGGAATTTGTTGTGAAGAGGAAAATAATTGCTACTATTTTGCTCCCGATGCTGGTGCACCATGTCGCGACGGAAGCAGGCGAAGCCCCAGCACATCAACTCCGAGGAGCAGCCCCCAGATGCTGCAAGTGGTGAGCGCAGAGGGGGCGCGGAGCCGCCGCGGTCCCAACTTGGCTGATGCGCGGCGGGGCGCGGGGGGCGCTTCCCGGGGGGCTTTTTCCACCCTCGTGCTTCGCCCCCGGCTTTTTTCCCCCCGCTCGCTCAGCCCGTAGCCCGACTCCCCGCTCGCCCCCAGGGTTTTGGGGCACTGAGCTCCGCACGCCCCTGCGGAGCCCCGCGCCCTGTTGTTCGGCGGGGCTGAGCTGGGCTCCGGCACCGCGTTAATTTTTTTTAATTTTTATTTTCCGGGGCTGGGGCTCGGCTTTGGGCCACTCCGGAACGCAGCCCTGCGAGGGGCTGCCC